>OZ023328.1:14963725-15008725 GCA_964007535.1 Brachyptera risi | reverse complement strand
CCTACCGCTCGGGCGAGCCGGCCAGTGCACGACTGCGCGGGCGGGAGCCCAGACTATGAATAATTTTTTACCAAGATTTCTTTGCGACACATGTTAAGGGATGTGTCGTTGAGGCTGTGACCAAACTATAGCCTAATCGGGTGATTGGTACAGAAATGAGGAGCGTTTCACATTTCGATGTGTCAGACGGCCGGGTTTTAACATAGGCCTACCGCTCTGGCGAGCCGGCCAGTGCACGACTGCGCGGGCGGGAGCCCAGACTATGAATAATTTTTTACCAAGATTTCTTTGCGACACATGTTAAGGGATGTGTCGTTGAGGCTGTGACCAAACTATAGCCTAATCGGGTGATTGGTACAGAAATGAGGAGCGTTTCACATTTCGATGTGTCAGACGGCCGGGTTTTAACATAGGCCTACCGCTCGGGTGAGCCGGCCAGTGCACGACTGCGCGGGCGGGAGCCCAGACTATGAATAATTTTTTACCAAGATTTCTTTGCGACACATGTTAAGGGATGTGTCGTTGAAGCTGTGACCAAGTTCAAGTTCATCGCATCAAAATCACATCATCCTATGGCCCGTGGTCAGTATTTTAGTTGAGGGCATTTTTCACAATATTTCTACAATGATTTAGTCAGTATGTGCCCGGTTCGAAGCCAGGACAGACCGGTTCCATTCGATTTTCCCACCCTAGCTCACGGACCAAGGGATAGTTTGATTTCCACGCGGTTTTAAATGACGGCATCGTAGAAGACCAATCTACAAATGTTTGGGTTCAAAGGTTCGGACATCACGGGCTCTGATCCCGCAACTATGCGTTAGAACCCGAGAAAATCGAGAAGTCGTTCATCAATAATCTAGATTCTGGAGATTGTTAGTACTTCTGGCAGATAACAATAGATGTGGTATCCTCCATCGACCGGCATCCGAAACTGTAGTCCATCGGGGCTCTTTGATATAGGGTCTAGGCCCTAAGTTTCAAATAGGGTCCGTGCGGTCGCTCAAATTGAGAAAATCGTGAATTTTAAAAATCACTCATAACAATCGTATAGTGATCGACCAAGAAATTAATTCGTGATTATATCATACAATTGGCTTCGATTCAATATAAGTTTCATACCAGGCCTGTGCAACATCAATTTTCAAAAAAGTCAAATTTCGACTTTTCTCTTTATTTATCGGAAAAGCATCAAGAACAAATTCTGAAACTTTCGGCATAAAATCCAGTGACCTAGCACAAAATACATGCGATGATTTGGAATTGGTGCTGACATTATAGGGGCTGCGTGAACTTGGCGCCTCATGTTTTGAAAATCGACTCTCTCGGTAAATTACCCAGCACACATTTTGGAACTCTTAACATAAAATCTGGAAGCCCAGCATGAACTCTGGACAAAAGTTTCAGAATGTGTGCTGATAGTGAGAGGGGTCAGGTTCATCGACCCTGTAGACGTTCCTCATTCCATTGTGATCACCCAAAGATGAATACAAAGTCATTATGAAAACAATTTATGATGAGAAAGAAGAATTTATTTCATTCAAACTCATATTCAATCATTTACACTTGACACATTCAAATTGAACAAAATCAGTAATATTATATCATATCATTATACTCTCATTCACTAGATGATTATAACATCATAGAAGTTCATGGTTCATGTAATATCATGCATCCTTGCCGAGATTTTCGCGCCTAATCGACGGCAACCTGTGGTTGGTCGACTACGAGGCTCATTTCAATTTTGTCCAACCAGAACGGAAGAAAATACGCGCGGAATTCGGATTCAAATCACTATGGAAAAATCGAAGTTACGTTACTATCACAGTTGCGGAGAAATGCCTTTCAACAATATTGTTCAGAAATAATAGTACCACAGTGTTTAAGAACGTGATATTGGGATTTAGTTAAAAATGTAAATAAAAGATGTGTATAAACGGAATAATTTCACAACATACATATTCAGACCTTTATCATTCTTATAGGGGCAATTGTTTTGGCCTCTTTGATGAAACAAACAGTGAAGAATTAAGAAGAGATATTGGAGTAGGCTACCCACCTAATGGATCGATTTTCTCAATAACTTCCAGGACAGTTACAGATGAAAATGATTGTCTTCAAAATACGGTCACTCTTCATTTGATAATGATACTGGATTTAGCAACATCAACATCGTCAACACCGGGCACTTCTTATCTCTAAATTCATTCAAAATTGAGTCCAACTGATCTTGATTCTGCATCGATTTTGACTCTTCATTCTGTTTCAATGTTTCGGTACATTCAAAATATTCGATTATTCAAATACAGTGGGGTAACTTCAATACGGAGTGCCCTTGTACATGTATCACCTAGAGTGCCCCTCTAACATTTCCTAATCAATCCGTTTAAATGAATTAAATCAATTTGGGTGATAGGCCTATACTTAGTCAAGCACACTGCTCTGTGAAAATTGCTATGATAGTTTGTACTCATGAAATACCTCGCTTGTAGGGTTGAACGAAGCACTTCATGTTAACTTGTTGAAGAATCTTATGGCGTCGGTCAAAAACTATACTTGTCGCGATTAAAAACTATGTTATAGGCCTACATATATTCAAGTGGATCATAACTTCGATTCAAAGTAACCTGATGTAAATTAATAAATTATTGTATTATATTATTATTATATTATTATATATATATTATTATTATAATAGATTATAATAAATTAATAAATTATATGTAAATAAATTAAAGTAACTTAAATGTCCGAGCTTTTGAACCCAAACATTTGTAGATTGGTCTTCTACGATGCCGTCATTTAAAACCGCGTGGAAATCAATCTATCCCCTGGTCCGTGGGCTGAGGTGGGAAAATCGAATGGAACCGGTCTGTCCTGGCTTCGAACCGGGCACATACTGACTAAATATTGTGGAAAATGCCCTCAGCTAAAATACTGACCACGGGCCGTAGGATGATGTGATTTTGATGCGATGAACTTGAACTTGGTCACAGCTTCAACGACACATCCCTCAACATGTGTTCGCAAAAAAATCTTGATGAAAAAAATTATCTGAGGTCTGGGCGCACGTCCGCGCGGTCGTGCACTGGCCGGCTTACTCGAGCGGTAGGCCTATGCTAAAGCCCGGCCGTCTGACACATCGAAATGTGAAACGCTCCTCATTTCTGTACCAATCACCCAATTAGGCTGTAACTTGGTCACAGCTTCAACGACACATCCCTTAACATGTGTTTGCGAAAAGATATTGGTGAAAAAAATTATCTGAGGTCTGGGCGCCCGTCCGCGCGGTCGTGCACTGGCCGGCTCGCCCGAGCGGTAGGCCTATGCTAAAGCCCGGCCGTCTGACACATCGAAATGTGAAACGCTCCTCATTTCTGTACCAATCACCCAATTAGGCTGTAACTTGGTCACAGCTTCAACGACACATCCCTTAACATGTGTTTGCAAAAAGATCTTGGTGAAAAAAATTATCTGAGGTCTGGGCGCCCGTCCGCGCGGTCGTGCACTGGCCGGCTCGCCCGAGCGGTAGGCCTATGCTAAAGCCCGGCCGTCTGACACATCAAAATGTGAAACGCTCCTCATTTCTGTACCAATCACCCAATTAGGCTGTAACTTGGTCACAGCTTCAACGACACATCCCTTAACATGTGTTTGCAAAAAGATCTTGGTGAAAAAAATTATCTGAGGTCTGGGCGCCCGTCCGCGCAGTCGTGCACTGGCCGGCTCGCCCGAGCGGTATAGGCCTATGCTAAAACCCGGCCGTCTGACACATCGAAATGTGAAACGCTCCTCATTTCTGTACCAATCACCCAATTAGGCTGTAACTTAGTCACAGCTTCAACGACATATCCCTCAACATGTGTCGCAAAGAAATCTTGGGAAAAAAAATTATCTGAGATCTGGGCGCCCGTCCGCGCAGTCGTGCACTGGCCGGCTCGCCCGAGCGGTATAGGCCTATGCTAAAACCCGGCCGTCTGACACATCGAAATGTGAAACGCTCCTCATTTCTGTACCAATCACCCGATTAGGCTGTAACTTGGTCACAGCTTCAACGACACATCCCTTAACATGTGTCGCAAAGAAATCTTGGGAAAAAAAATTATCTGAGATCTGGGCGCCCGTCCGCGCAGTCGTGCACTGGCCGGCTCGCCCGAGCGGTATAGGCCTATGCTAAAACCCGGCCGTCTGACACATCGAAATGTGAAACGCTCCTCATTTCTGTACCAATCACCCGATTGGGCTATAGATTGGTCACAGCCTCAACGACACATCCCTTAACATGTGTTCGCAAAAAATCATGTAGCATATGTAAATAATAACATGAAACATACATGGCTAAAAGGGTATGGTTCATATTGATTGTAACGTAAACATAAAGCATATGTAAATTATATTCACATATTCATGTGTAAGTATTCTCTTCAATCGTCACCAGAAAAAATGCATGTTCTATAATATTGAAACTCTTCCTCTAATTGAATTACAACTGCATGGTAGAAGATCACTTATATTCATCGTATGAATCGATCTTATGGCATTCTGGTCATTGCGGGGCGCAACACTTGATCAAAATGACTGTGAATCATAGAGTATGATCTTATGTCGATCATTATCTCGATGTCAGTTGGGAAACAACCAATAGCCAACTTTCAGTATGGAATAAAATGAGCTTCTCGAGAAGATCGGTGTACGCGTATTCCAGCGCAACAGGCTCCCGATAAGATGTGGAAAGCCTTTATCGCCTTATCGGAAACTGAATGTTGTGGTAAAATACCGTGCACTGAGCATTTCTGTTTGTGTAAGAGGCTCAGCCATATTAATTGCAGAGACGATACACATCCACAGAAAAAACACAAAATGTTGGAAAATACATTATTTCGAGACAAAAATGAGTGTTTCTCTCTTCATCAAGAAGTGTGTTACAAAAATCACGTTTTGCGTACATGGTATTTTTTTTCAATTTTCCATATGCTTGATCTGTGTCATGGGATATGAGAAAAAGTTTGGGAATTCACAATGGCTTGAATATAACTGAATTTATGTCACTCACCCTTGTGAATTGGGGTTTTTCTCAATCTTCAGAGCAGTTTTCAGGTGATTTGAATGTCAAAATTCAAATATCATCAATTTATCATGTTGGTTTCATTCGATACCTATCATGAGGAATGAAAAATATCATTATAGCCAGTAATCAAAAACTAATATCGTGTTTTGAACGTTGCACGATATTTTTAATTTTTCCTCCCGAATATTCCAATCAAGCTACTGTTTTCTACCAGTATTGTCCTCTGATTGAAAAATGGAGTGCATATTCAGAAAGAACGCAAAATTACCTTTCGAATGATACCACGCGCGAATATATAGCTCAACAATGGGAATTTAATGCTTAAATGGAGTACTCTACTTAAGTACTGATGGACCAGTTGCCGGATGGATCACTTTCCGAGACGTATAAATACGATTATTATTAATATTATTAAAATGCGAGATGGACTAGTTTCCAGATGGACCAGTTGCTTTCATGAAATATATAATAATTAATAAAATAATATAGAGATGGACTAGTTGACGAGATGGACCAGTTTCTGGATGGATCACTTGACGCATCCCCGAATATATATATATATATATATATATATATCAATATATCTATATATATATATGTATAAATATATATATATATCAATATATCTATATATATATATGTATAAATATATATATATATATATATATATACATATATATATATATATATATATATATATATATATATATATATATATATATATATATATGTATATATATATATATATGTATACATATATATATATATATATATATATATATATATATATATATATATATATATATATATATATATATATATATATATATATTTATATATATATATATATATATATATATATATATATGTCTATATATATATATATATATATATATATATATATATATATATATATATATCTATATATATATCTATATATATATATATATATCTATATATATATATATACATATATATATATATATATATATATATATATATATATATATATATATATATATATATATATATATATATATTATTATGAACTATATAAATATATATATATATATATTTATATACATAATATCTCTATATATATATATTTATATATATTCATATATATTTATATATATATATATATATATATATATATATATATATATATATATATATATATATATATACATATATATATATTCATATACAATTTCTCAGTTGCGAGTATCACAGAAAAATTCAGACGAATATGAACAATGATTTAAGTCTTTCCACTTGACTATACTACAATCAATAATCGGGAATCTCATCAAATATCAGTAAATCATGGAGTTCGGGTGATTCCATAAGGTAGGTTACCATGAGGACATCAATGAACTAATGATAGTACATTTTCTTATCCCAATGAGATACTCGATCAATAGCCTAAATACTACATGATTGATCGCTTCAGCTGAGAATCAAAATGACAAGCCTCCTTGTCTCTTTCAGCATGGAAATGTGATACGTGTATTTGGATCGGTTCACGAAAAAATGAGGGGCCAACAGCCGTGCCAAACTTCGAATCAATTGTTTGAAGCACTCCGTTTCATCATTGGGATTCCAAATAGTCATATATATATATATATATATATATATATATATATATATATATATATATATATATATATATATATATATATATATATATATATATATACATATATATATATATATATATATATATATATATATATATATATATATATAAATATATATATATTCATATATATATATATATATATATATATATATATATATATATATATATATATATATATATATATTTGTATATGAAATATGCTACTCTTGAATCAAGCGATACAAATTCATCTTTGGCTCAAATCAATGAAACTTCAACTGTTTCCAAAGCAATTGACGACTAGTGATTGACACGCCCATAAATGCCATAAAACAAAACATTCAATCGAATGGACTGTTGGTTATCTGGTAAAATTGACCTTGCCCATCAGAGTTATTGTCCACATGAAGGATAGATCAAGGTGGCCTGCCGATAAGCCACGCCTATCACTAGTGGTCAATTGTAAGGTAATCCTATCATGGTCCCAGATCATGACCACGGAACAAAAACAATGATACATAATCATTAAGTTGACCCCTACCAATGTTTCAATTATATTTTCCGCAAGAGCATTCTAGCGTTCTATGAAATGAAAGATGATTGACTGTTGGATTATTGATTGATCATTTTGTTTCCAATGACCACACCAACAGCTAGGTCATACGGTGGTACACATGAGCAGATGATTATGAAATTATGAGGTGATAAGTGAAAGGACGTCTACAAAAAACACATGCTTCATGTGAGCCTCGAGTTCACGCTGAAGAATGACTTCAGTTTACTGCTGGATTTCCATACCTGCGTTATTCGGATTGTGAATCAACGGAGCAATTTTTTAAGCCACCATGATGATGAGTCGACCAATCAGCGATAAAAGTTACGCGTTTTCTGATTGTTGAGCTCGCCTCAATTCACCGCCTTGCGGAAGCGAAACGCAAATCGCGTTCATGGGAGACCACCATTAGGAAGGTGAGTTGCCTGGATAGTGGAACCGATGAACCACATGAGCCAACAAGATACGTCTGTGTGAACTACTATAATATCTTCATTGATTCTTTCTGAAATTGAAACTGTAGTTCATCACTGAAATTCACCTCAAATTATCGATCAACAATATAGTATTGGTAGTACCGTAATATTTATTCTATTGACCATTCAGAAATACAACGTATATGATAGGCCCAGTAATAATACAATGACGATTCTCATTTGGTCTCAAAAATCTGCTGTTTCAATTTGAATTGTTCTTTCTGTTCTAAGTTCAATTGTACTGTCGAATCATCAATATCAATAATCTACTTCAATTAGCAATACTGTCGATAATTTGTTACTCTGCGAGTCCACAACATTGTACTTATATCCACCTAGATGTCAAAATATGAATAGACGAAACTCGATTATTTTTTTCTGAGAATTGACTCCATTTTTATTTCATATATATGTGTGTTTTACCAAAATCATTGTCATTGAATCAAGCTTTAGACAGCGTGATCTACTTGTCATCACCATCAGTGAAGCATGTAGTTTTTCCCAACTGATAATTGGAGAATAAATACTGGACTCTTTTTCTCAAAACCGTCTCTCAGTACTGTATCTGAAGCATTCATTATATTCTTAAATACGTGTCAAAGCTTCATTGTCCCAGTTTAAGAAGAGCTACTCGACGCTCGAATTTCCGAGATGTTGGGTAGTATTCGTCCCGCTTCTGTTCCACTTTTGCAGTCACCAAAGTGAACCGATTCCATCCAGAAAGCAGAGCAAGTGGCAAAAAGCTCGAGGCAATCGAGAGTCTTTGTTTATCTCAATACTCAATATTATTCAAACCGTAATGGCGTGACGACTATCTTCGCTTGCCTTCGTCACTCTTGCTTTGTCTTTCTCTCCACATTTCTTTTCCTTATCGTCAGCTTGCTTTCCTCCCTTCTGCTTTCCTCCCTTTTGCTTTCCTCCCTTCAAACACGTCCGACTTCTCACTGGGAATTTCCACGGAACTTGCATATATTAGGCCCATTTTATACGTTTCTATCATTGAAATAGAAAAGACAAAGGATTATATGAGGAAACATTTCTATTTTCGGGGTATTACAAATAACTATCAACATTTTCAGTTATGGTTTACAAACTCTTGTAGTGACTTTCTGCTTCAATGTAAGCCTACGGTTGTGAGATTTTCTCATATACTTCAGAGTTTCTTCTAAGACGCTAAGAGTTCTAAGACTGACTCTTTATTAGATGTGGGTGAGCAAAGATTCCATCCCTCTCTTGTAGGGCTTTGTCAGTGTGTTTTTTTTTGTGGGCACTACACAGGTTGCAGGGATTGACTGATCGACATGGAACTTCTTTTGTACACGCAAACTTATCCAACTTAGAATTATATAGTTTTTGAAATGAATCAGTAGGACCCCGATCTTTAGAAATATCTTTCAAAATTTCTAAAAACCCCATAAGATTAGGCTGAGCAAGAAAATTTGAGAAATAAAATCTCTTCAAATGGAGTGAAATTTTCTCTGAATGTGTATACTTGGATGATAACATCATCACGATTTTGTATGCAATTTGAACAAGCGGTTTCGAAGAAAATAATTAAATCAACTGTTTCTATTCATCAAATATATCATGAAAATAAATGAAGATTTCAGGTTGCCGAGATTCACTGCTTTCTGGATTTGATATTTGCCCAACAATGAAGGATCTTCTTCATACGTCATGATTTGTAGAATACCAGAGTCGATAAAGTTGCAAGGTGAAAACCACTCCAACGATTTTTAAATCTCATTCAGATATCTCGCTCATCTTACAACGCATATGTTGCGTTTGCCTAGTAATTAAAACACATTCATATCAGGTCACGTGTTATGTCAAAGTTGAATGAAATTTGAAAGAATATTCTCTATTCGGATGATTTCTGATATCCAATTTACTATCACGAGGGCTGAGACCTATTCCACCAGATCATTGTTTATATCAGCGTAGCGAAGATTCCATTTCACATACCGAAAAAAATGGGCTTGGTTTCTATGTTTTTTGTATTTTTTTTGTACGTGGCATACAGGTCAAAAAAATACCTATCGAATTGGAACTTTTTATACATATTTCTGTCAAACCAGAATAGGCTGGAAATGTTATTCAGAGAAATCGGTCGGAAGGTTTCTCCGGAAAATAATCGGAAAGTTTGA
Source organism: Brachyptera risi (assembly GCA_964007535.1). NCBI lineage: Eukaryota > Metazoa > Arthropoda > Insecta > Plecoptera > Taeniopterygidae > Brachyptera > Brachyptera risi. The sequence continues at coordinate 14,998,860 of OZ023328.1, read as the reverse complement.
AAGATCCTCATAAGAAAAACTTGAGCAAACAATACTTGAAAAACAAGAATTTTTTAGTAGCTCTCAGATTCTCACCGAATATGAACAATACATCAAACACCTCTTCGGAAATTTTTGCAACAATCGAATGAGAAATAATGAATAGAACTTAATGAAAGTGTACATTCAATTGAATATTTGGATCAATGGGTTGTGCAAAGTGTTTATGCGACAAGTTGCAGGTTACTATACATATCAACAAGTTGCAGGTGAAGTTTTTGAACGTTTGAAGTAATCCAAGGTTTGTAGATGTAAATTAAGCTGACAAGTTATTTTTCTATCTAGATTCTCATACCTCTGAACTCATCTCACAACGCGCATCCCGCGTTTTCCTAGTTCATTGAATCGGGAAATAATCAGTGAATTAATTCATCAACCCTCATGACTATACGTATGTTATTTTCGTATCTCATATATACTCATCAATTTTGATATTGTTACTTGATAGAATCGGATATCAGTGAGCTGTGAATAGATGAACTTTACTTTTTGTTCCTGCTGTAATATCAGTCAGACAATTGTGAAAATATATATGGTTTTTCTATTGCAAGAATTATATCTTTGCTCAGGAGTCAATAGAAAATTCGACATGTCAGTGTTCTGTACAACTAGGCAAACGCGTTATGTGTTGCCGCGTTGATGGATGAGCTGAAACGTATCGACTTATCTTCGGATTGGTTAATATATATATATATATATATATATATATATATATATATATATATATATATATATATATATATATATATATATATATACATATATATGAATATATATATATATATATATATATATATATATTTATATATATATATATATATATATGAATATATATATATATATATATATATATATATATATATATATATATATATATATATACACCTTGAGATCCAAACGATTATGTCACTGCCATATTATTTTTCATTATTGATTTCTATGATGATCAAGAAGGCTTTGTTCCAATCGTTTACAGTTAAGAGGTGACACCTGTGGCTTGGATTTAATTAGCATCTTGAAAGCTTTGAGTGATTCACAAAGATTACATTACATATTTTTTTACATCAGAACAGCTGATCCGATTTGAGTTAAAGTTCGGATTATTGTGTATCATTATCATCAAATTCCCTGGTAATTTGAAATGTCTCGGATGAAAATTCATTTACAAATATTTTCCTCTGAGTTATTCTAATAGGATTTTTGAAAACTTTAAAATGAGTTTTCTCAGAAGTGGTTCGACCGATTGCGCCTCAAAACTTCACAGTGTGAATGAGATAACGACACTTGTGTATGCCACGTTTCAACTGATTTCAAATCTTCGTTTGACCTGTGGAGCGTGAAAAAAAAAACATTCACTTTTTTGTCAGGTATGGCGAAATTGAGTCTTAGCTTCGCTCATCCAATTAATTTTTATGACTAGGCAAACGCGTGATGTGTTGCCGCGTTGATGCATGAGCTGGAACATATCAACTCATCTCTGGATTGGTTATTTCAATTCAATATATTTAAATAACCAATATGAATATATAATATATATATATGAATATATATGTATATATATATATATATATATATATATATATATATATATATATATATATATATATATATATATTTATATATATATATATATATATATATATATATATATATATATATATATATATATATATATATATATAAATATGAGATCCGAACCATCACATCACTGCCATCTTATTTTTCATCATCAATTTCTATGATAATAAAGAAGGCTTTGTTCTAATCGTTCACAATTATGTGGTGTCACCTGTAGTTTGAATTCAATAGGTATCTTAATAGCTTTGAATGATTTATAAAAATTACATTATTCATTTTTTAACATCAAAACGGCTGATCCGATTCAAATGGATGTTCGGAATAATATGTATCATCATCAGATTAAGTTTCTCTGAGAATTTGAATTCTCTCGGATGGAATATTTTCCATGCATTTTTTTCTCCGGGTTATTCTCATGGGATTTTTGAGAACTTTGAAATGAGTTTTCTCAGTAGTGGTTCAACCGATCGCGCCTCAAAACTATACAGTATCGAATCGAATGGGGATACTTGTGTGTGCCAAATTCCACTCAATTTTGAATACTCGTCTGACCCGTGGAGCGCGAGAAAAAAAAGTACTTCATTTCGGGTATGGTGAGATTGAGTCTTTGCTTCGCTCTTCCAATAATGAAGAAGGTTTAGTTTCGATCGTTCACAATTGAGTGGTGTCACCTGTGGCTTGGATTCATCGGGTATCTCAATAGCTTTGAATGATTCATAAAAATTACATTATATATTTTTTTACATCAAAACGGCTGATCTGATTCGTGTGGAATTTCGAATAATGTGTATCTTTAATAGATTAGAATTCCCTGAGAATTTGAATTCTCTTGGATGAAATATTTTTCCAGAATTTTTTCCCTGGGTTGTTCCTATGAGATTTCTGAAAAATTTGAAATGAGTTTTCTCAGAAGTGGTTCAACCGATCGCGCCTCAAAACTATACGGTATCAAATTGGATAAGGAGACTTGTGTGTGCCAAGTTTCAACTATTTTCGAAGTTTCGTCCGACCTGTGGAGCGCGAAAAAAAAAAAGGATTTTTTTTTCGGGTATGGTGAAATTGAGTCTTCGCTTCGCTCATCCAATGGAGCCGTGAGTGAGAAAATTCGGATGTGGCGATTCTAGCGATACAGATATCAGATGTTGAACTGGCTCTCTATCCTCAAAAGGTGAGCAACGAGTGTTCAAAATGATATTTATAATATTCTTTCTCAATTATTCATCTGCTGATTCAATCTTGTAATGAGATTGAATTCGACTAGGCACACGCGTTATGTGTTGCCGCGTCGATGGATGAGCTGGGACATATCGACTTATCTCTGGATTGGTTATCATAAATATATATGTATATATATATATATATATATATATATATATATATATATATATATATATATATATATATATATATATATATATATATACATCTTGAGATCCAAACCATTACTTCACTGCCATATTATTTTTCATAATTGATTTCTATGATAATGAAGAAGGCTCTGTTTTAATCGTTCACAGTAAGGAGGTGACACCTGTGGCTTGGATTAAATCGGTATCTTGATAGCTTTGAGTGATCTTAGGCCTGGTTTCATCAATCTTAGTTAGGGTGCTAGTCCAATAACTATAATTTAAAGGTACTAAAATAACATATGTAACCAATGGTGATAATAAGTTAATCCACTAATTATTGCCTAATTCAGATTCGTAAAACTGGGCTTTACAAAAAATTTAATTATATATTTTTATACAAAAAAACAGCTGATCTGATTTGAGTCAGAGTTCGGAATAGTGTGAAGCATTATTATTATGAAATTCCCTGAGAATTTGAAATGTCTAGGAGGAAAATTATTTTACGGATATTTTTCCCTGGGCTATTCCTATGGGATTTTTGAAAACTTTAAAATGAGTTTTCTAAGAAGTGGTTCAATGTGATTGCGCCTTAAAACTACACTGTATCAAATCGGATAATGACACTTGTGTACGCCAAGCTTCAACTGCTCTGAATTCTTGTTTGACCTGTGGAGCGCGAAAAAAAAAAACACTCATTTTTTCTCTGGTTTGTCGAAATTGAGTATTCGCTTCGCTCATTCAATAAGTGAGTATTTCCTCAAAAATGCCTATATACATCATCTTGTAGGATATTACGAGAATTTGACTAGGTTCTGAGTGCTTTGATCAAATTTTGATTGACAAAAAAATATAGGTGGTATGCGTCTATTATTGCGTTGGAAGATGTGGCGGATACAGTGCATGAAAGAATGAGAATCGACGAGAGACTGAATTATGTGAGACATGAACATCGTCATTTTTATCCCTTGGTGAGAATTCATCGTTCCTCAATTAGGTATATGAATGATCAGAAAAATGAAACATCATACAAAAAGGGTTGAATGAATGAATTAAAAGCACTCCAGAGAAGTAACAAGAACAAACACGAATACTTCTTTCCTGTCTCTTGATGATACATACTTAAATTATTAATACGTAGGAACGAATGTAAGAAGTTGGAACTGTGATGAGATCAGATGGGATTAAACAATCAAGAAGTCAAATTCACTGTATTCGAAAAAGTTAAAATATTTTTTTCACAATTTTTCGCTCCTTGCTTCATTGGGCATATCCTTGCATTCAACAGTGATGGAGGTTTCGATCGACTGTCTCTTTCATACAGTACGATTAACGCACGGATAGTTTGCTTCTGAATTACTCGTGCATATCAAAAATGATACAAATATGAGATATGTTATTGCATAATGTATGTAGAATTGTAGACTATGAGTCAACTTACCGACGCCAAAGTTCTCGATGCTGTTGATATTCTCCACGTCCAGGATTTGACTTCCTGGAACAGAAGTTGAATCAAAAGTTGAAACAAAAGTTGAGCGCACGTGAGCTGGATGTTCGATTCAGTTCCACCATTGAAACAAATATCGATTCAAATTATTTTTTGAATCAATTCATGAATGGAAAAGAAGGAGAGAATATTTCGAATATCAGCCATTGTTGACAGGTACTGATATTACTTGGCTTGACTTATTGTGATACGATACGGTTATGGGTAAACAGGAGAATCATTCAACCTCAATCTCAATTTGAATGGAAAATATCTTCCATTTCTGGATATGCCTCAAGTTTGAGATACTTGTGATGACTCTGTTTCATATATACTTCTTCTGACGACTGATACTTGAATTTTCAGGGATGATTATTTCATTTCTGATTGATCAATTATTTCGATTATGATATGGTAAACCATCCGAAATATATATATATATATATATATATATATATATATATATATATATATATATATATATATATATATATATATATATGTATATATCTATGTTTATATATATATATATATATATATATATATATATATATATATATATACATATATATATATACATATATATATTTATATATATATATATTATATGTATATGTATATTATATGTATATATATATATATATATATATGATTTCAATAGCTTCCTGGTTGACCAACAGTAGGTTATTATAATTAATGATTTTTTAAAAATAATATAAAAATATATTAAATATTTAAAAAAATATATATATATATATATATATATACATATATATATATATATATATATATATATATATATATATATATATATATATATATATATATATATACATATATATATATATATATATTCATATACTCCGGAGGCTGCCCCAGGCTCATCAGTTAAAATTCAACCCTCCTGCCATAAATATATATCAGTGGTGTATTTCCATCTCTAGCGAGTGTATTCTTCATTTCTTCCACCCCCAGCACGAACATGGTAATGTAATTTTAAGAATTGTGCAATGTTTATATTCGAATACTGTATCCATTCTTCGTCGTATACAAAGAAAAATACAATTCTCTACCTTCATTCCTAATACTTCAAACAAAGCCCGTTATTCAAAGCAAAAGCTATTATCGTATTCAACAAGATTATTTCAATAAAATATGATCTAATTATTATTTACATCTCTTGTTAGATAACTTCATCTCTCTCTCTTCTTTATTACGAAATATTTTCGTGTCTTGTCTCCTAACAAAGTTTGCGCAGCTAGCGAAGCACGATGGTTCGAATCGAGACCCGGTCTGGTGAGTTTACTTGAAAGTAAACTTTCGATATAGCTTCGCCCTCTATCTATTTCGGTACTTGCATTAATGTGGTCGACCGCCAATGTCGATGAAATTCCGAATTCCAGTTAGAAACTCTGGACATGTCGTGGTACTTAATATAAGAGAGCTGAGCGGAAGACTATGGAGACAAAATACATAGACTGGAGTTTGAAACGTGTGGTCAAATATCGTTTGAATGCATAGTCAGGACAGAACTGTGGTTGGATTTACTATCCTAATGTTCATGTCTGAGCGATATTGTCTTACATTTTTTCTGTCGAATCCATGTTTGGGTATTTTACTGACCATCGTTGTTCTGATAATACGAGAATAGTTACGATATACACTGAAAAAGTGAACAAGACCACAATATTACACAGATGTAATATATGATCAAAAATGACGTCTTGCTTCAAGATTATTTTGTGACTAATATTCATTGTTCGAAAAAACAAATTGTGTGGATCAAATATTCCATTTTGAAGAGCCAGAATTTGAAATCAAAATGGTCCTGCACTGGGCTATTCTTTCATGAAATTATCCAATCATTGTATTCTCATTTTATTCACATTTGTTATACATTCGATCAATTTGACTGTTTTGGGTTTCAATGACGTGCTTCAATGCTATAGAATACCTTTTTGTCGACGAATTAAAAATTCTAAGACATAACTTCTCAATGTGTTCCGGACTTCGAGAGGAAGAAAAAGTGCTTGATATCAATGAGTTCACTGCATTGCAATTGAATGAAGTAATGGATAATTTCAGGATGGTCGACCGTGGCGAGAATCAAAACCATGGTTATTAACTTATGGTTCAGCAAATTAAACCATACTAATCCACCTGTCTCAGTTTTCTAATTTGTGAGTTTACAGTGAAATGAAAACTTTTGAGTTGTGATCAAGTAATTCAATACCAATATTGATGTTTGGGTTCACGGCGCGTCAGCAGATCGATTATTTTGGTCCAAGTTTTCAATTATTCGATCTGGTAAATTGATATCCAATTCATATAATACGTAATCCACATATTGAATCCATATTATTGTCATTTCGAGAATGAGTAATAACTGAACTGAAATTCCGATTGAGCTTAAAGCACGTTTCTTCTTTATGACTCAACATTATCCACTCATTTTGTCCAATTGCTGGCTAATTTCTGTGGATCACTTCACTGCATGATCTCAAATCAGAAAACCATTCAGAACGCTTTGGTGAAACGGAAAACTGTGTGGATTAAATATGTTCTATAGAGACCCAATCTTATGGACTTATCATCATCATCGTCATCATCATCTTACGTCATCTCGTCAACCTCTTTGAGTTACTGTATCAATGGTTGCTAATCGAAATAAATCGTTTCCACAACATCGGTTGAGACATCGAGGCCGTAAAAAACAGTTTCTCATCACATGAACAGGAGCGACTCGAGCGTTAATGTCCACCAATCAACTCCTCTCGTTTCCGTTCTCAGCGAAACGACTGAATTGTTATTGATCAATTATCATGTGAGAGATCCTCATCAGAGTCGGTGAGGCAGTTCTCCAACAAGTCAACAAACAAACAACTTAGCAACAGCAGAACCAACATACAAACTATAACAAATTAACAGGAAAGCAGAACTTCCCTTTCGTGCCATGAGTGTGACGCTTCTGTACAAAGACTCTTGGCCACGGGTTATGGGCACTAACCTTCATCACATGGATAACGTATGCAGTAAGATAAGAGTGGAATCAGGTTGGAAATCAGTGCTTACTGATCACTGATCTCTACTTTATTACAGTGTCCATACTGACACAGTTTTCATGAGCTTTGGTCAAATACATCACTAATTGCTCTGGGTATTTACATCAGCGTGAGGTTGTCCTAGAAATGCCACAGTGAAATCTATGAGCGGGTACCTAATTTTGCTGATAGTTTGCAAGTTCATGATAATTATTCCTCTCGCTGCTTATTTCTAGTATCCCAGTAATTATTTCTAGCTCGATAAGAAATATGTTATATTCCGCTTCAGCTGAATTGGTGTGAACAATAATATATGCTCATTGGTTGGTTTACAGGTGACGTAAAAGCAAAGACCTTAGTATCTAACTCCATTAGTTGGATACCAAGGTCTTTGGTGAAAGCTAGGAATGCAAGGCAGTCGATGGGTTGGTTCCACTGTTAGGATCTTTATAAACTCACTGACATAGCATCACTCGCTTACAGGCAGATCGCTATTAAACGCTATCCTCGTGAGTAAATAAATGTCTGTGGTTATGGGCTGAGATGAATTCTCTCATTGACTGATATTGGAATTGTTTATTTTTCTTCACCTCTAGATCGTCAAAAATCACTTCGAGTGAATTATCTCGACTTACTCGAGTTCGATAGTTTGGAATCACTCGGGGATCATTGACGTCACACCTCTCACTCACACGCGGTCGTAATAGCAGTACTCTCCCACCTCTCATTACTCCAACTATGCTACATTATCGACTGTGGTTTCATAGACAGGCAACAGGTCAACTTGTTTGAAGCACTCTACTAATTGATTATTGGAGATGTAAACACATTACCAGCTAGTAGTTAAGTAACTTCAAAGTTTAAAGACAAATACCTCTGAGAGCTTGAACATGATATCTGCTACACTGATTAGAGCTTCTAGATTGAGAGTAAAGGTTGTTGTCTTTGCTATTCATACAGTTGGATCTTTGCTACTGACTGTGAACTTCTACAATCTTATAATATCACCAGTATTTTGATCTTGCAATCATCAGTTTTTGATATGACTTAAGCTGTACCGTCTTCTATATGTATGATACGACAATATCTGAAGTTTTTAATTCGTTTGTCGGCTTTTCATATAATGATAGTAATAATAGAAATGAAGGTCATTCTTGAGCATATCAGGTGAAATGCATGTACAGTAAGTACATCGAGATATGTAATATTCAAGTTCGAGGACTCAAAAGATATTTCTATACTGAGAAATGAGAAATCAATCATGAGATATAGAGTGGAATATTTTCTCCGTTTTTCATTTTTTCATTTCGTTCTTCAATTTCTGGTTCAACTTTCGAGGGTTAAGATAAAAAAGTGACATCGCCCTTGTGATGCCCCTTTCAAACGATCATATCCCTCATCTATTGCCTGATCAATTGGGGAACAATGATTTTATATCAAGTTTCGATGTGATTGAATAAAGTATGGAACTCAATTACTGTCTTTTACTGAAAGTGCTATAGCAAATCCTCCTCTGCTAGTTTTGAATATGTCTAGAGCTTCCATTTACTGAATTGTTCTGCCCGGTGTCTTCCAAGTGTAATGAGACAATTTTTATTTCAATAACATCGAAACTTGATACAAAATCATTGTTCCCCAATTAAGGCCATTGATGGAAGATGGGATCGTTTGGACGGGGCACCACAAGGGCGATCTTACCACCCCATTTTGTTTAGATAAAAGTATTTCAGTTTCCGAACGTCCTAAACACATTATGACTGTCTCTGTGATATGTATCCGGCCACAAAACACGCGAAAGTTGATATCTACCACGTCTTTGAAGTAAGTCTCTTGGGCGATGATCACTTCTTTCCATTAACGGCAGATGTAAAGTCGATTATTTCACTAAATTGACAAAGAAAAAATGAATGATGGGCCTATAATGTTATAATTGAGCATATCACTCTACCAATTATAGATCATGGCCAATTAGTGCATCCACGCATTTGCTTTGAGGACTGTGGGAAACCACGAAAACAAAGTCAGGATGGATAAAAAAAGTGTTTGTTGGTCTCAAGTTTTTTCTTTCAACTTCATCTTCTCTTCTTTTCTTCTATAAGTAGTTCTTCTATGAGACAAAGTAGCCCAAGTTACGCAACCTGAGATCATGTTGGCAGTGAGTTGATTGGGAAGTGATGACATAATTGAAATAATTGGTCAAAAAAAATAATATAGCTTCGACAGCAGATGAGTTTTGAAAAATCAAGTTTGGACTTGTTATGAATGTAGGCCTATCCATCGAAGAATATCGCTTTCCTCTGCTGCTCAGTCAACTGAGGCACCGCATTAGGAAACCGAACTCACCGTTGGGTGTGGGTTCGAGTCACGCTCAAGGCATAAGCTTTTTTAATGTTCTATCACTTATCCTCATTCCATACTTCCGTTACCACATGCTCAATCTTGACCCGAATGACCTAGCTGTTGGCTAAGAGTCTTCAAGCGAACAATTCATAGGTTTATATAATAAAATATGTTAATTGTGTATCGATTTCTTCGAAAGAGGGTTGAAGGAATAAACACTATATACTCACTTTAAAAAAATACCCAATTATGATCATCAAGAAAAAGGTCGCGTCTACTAATATAAGAGCCAGTATAACCAATCTTGGTAAGGTACCAATCCGGTATCTATTGATCAACAATAGGGAGACTGGGAGTACATATTTCACCAGGGATAATAACAAGTTCAAAACGCGAATGTCACTATAATGTTCGTTAAATAACGTTATTTCAGATATAGCATAGAATAGAAAACCTTGATATTAATTGAATTATATGTGCAACCAATCTTTATTTCTGTAAGGCCTACTATTACTAGATACTTTGTTGCACAAAACATTCGATGATTGACCTCATTATTTCAGTTTCAAACGGAAACAAACTTCGTCAATTCATAATCATCAAATGCGATTGCTCTACTTACTGCTCTGTCTATTTCATATTTCTCGAAATTGTTTTGCTTTATTTTGTTATGGGTTTTGTTTATGTTATCATTTAATAAATGTGTGTGTGTGTATGTGATGAATGAAATAAAATTAATGAAAGGATATCTGCAACATTAATGAACCACTCTGCGTTGTCAATGATTGTCTACTGTTTACTTAAATCACGCATATCATCATGAAAATTCAAAACTCAAATGTCCAATGTTTTTCTTCTGCGAGTACTTGTTTGTTTTGTTATTATAGGTCAATTTTGAAGTCTCAAATGATTATTTTTCCTTTGAATTGACACGTCTGTTTGATTTGTATTTGATATGTATGTTCCACAGAAGAGCCTTTGGCTTTGTGGGAATTATTTATGGTGTCAATTGCGAATATTGTATACTCTAAATAAAACACCTTGAAAAAAAAAGTTTCACATCGTGTGGTACAAGTGCGTCCATCTGAAGCGTTGAATCTTTCGAATTCCATGGAAACCATTTCACTAAATATCGTTATTGATGAACAAACTTCTATACTTTCATGTTCTAATAATTAGGATTTCATAATTTAACCGGAGCTCATATTTCTTGTCTTTTTCGTTTTTTACCATATTCATTTGCCGAGTATGACAATGTTAAGTCACCTGGGAAGTCATTAGTGTGCCTAATCAATTTGAATATGATATTCATGACATTGTAACTGGTAGGTACGTTGTTCAGGTTCCCCATGCCTACTAGCAGTGAGCCGGCAGTCGCATCCCGCGGCAGGTTGCAATATTCAGCATGCTACGATAAAAATGGCATCATACTGACACTTATTCCAGAGTTGAATGTACAGAAGTAGATGGATGCTATAATCGTGGAATAATCATATCAGTCACTAATGAGATTATTATGAACTAATTCAGTGGTATGTGTAACACCGTATAACACAGACGGAATGAAAGGACGAAGATTTATAGAATTAATGATTCAAACCGAATTGGAAATGCGATGAAAACGAGTAAGGATAGTTGAATGAGCATGGAGAAAACTTCTATCCTACTCACCAAAAAAAAAATAATAATAATAATAATAAATGCCCCCATTTTCATGTTTTTTATCATTATTTTTTTCGTAATTTTTCACATGGAATGAAGGTCAGATGAAGTAAACAACCGTCTCTGGACTTTGTGTGAGCATTGATTCCATACCAGAATAAGCTGAGATGATTTTGGAGAAAAATCGGTTGAACTTGATTTTTGGATAAAATTTGGAAACTTTGTGAAATCCTCAGAAGAATAGCACTGAGTAGAATTTCCATCGATTTCATCATATCCTTCGGAGATGAAATTCTCGCCAAATGTGGATAGCGTTTCTATATATTATATTTTCACGAAATTTGAGGAAAAATAAATCGGTCATTCTAGAGAATGAATATATGATTATTATATTTGATGAATGATGAATATTGAGATCTAATTTAACCAATGAAAATCTACATGTTGCAGGTCATAATTTATATCAATCGCATGATATGAATGAATTGATGCATGCATGAATAAATGAATCAATGAACGAATAAACAAGTAAGGCACAGACAATTTTTGAAATCAAAGTGTCAACGAATATCTCGCTTGATCTACAATGTATATGATGCGTTCTCCCAAAAGGTGGAAAAAAATGAGAAAATTTTGACCTAGGAGAACGAGAACGAATCGATAGAAAAATAATACGAAGGACATTATTGAGTGGATCAAAATTCAATTTGCGCAGTAAAAACAGTCGAATTTTTCATGATAACTGAATATATATTTCAGTAAACATTTCACAATTTGATGAATGTCAAGATATATAATGAGTAATTTTCTTTTGAGGTTGGTAATAATGCCTTTGTGATTGCGTCGTCTGAACAACCCCACCTTGTCAGTTCCAGCTTTGACTGGAACACTGACTTTTTTCAACATCACATGTCGATACAAAAACAAAAACGAAGCTAGAGATCATTCAAGAGATTTTCCAAATGTGACTCTGAAAAAACGATGTTATTACATTGCATCCGAAAACTCAAAAGACATCAAAGCACTGCCAACTCATTGATATGAACATTCACAAACAATTTCTTCCAATGTCATATATACAGAACACTCGAAAATATATCATTATATGTTTGGTTCAACTTGTAACGAAAAGCATGTACCTCTATATTATGAACGAGCTCTAATAATTCGCATGGAATAAAATGAACTCAAATATACTCTCTGTATGATAAAGTTCTCGCATATTCAAGTCCTGATGGTCTTCTGGTCTTATACAAACCAGTCTTGAATGGAATTCGGTAACCAAACCCGGACTGGTGGTGGATTTAGAAACCACGCGTTCATTAAAAACTTGTTCAACTTTCACCCGTTTCCACCCGCTTTCACTCGCTTTCACTAACATACATTATGTTGAATTATGGTAAATATTCGAGATGGTTTCAAGGGAGTTCCAACTACTTTACCACTGTGATGACTGAATTTGAATTGATAAAATGAAATAACATACTCATGAAATATCACTGGGAAGTCAACAAATATATAGATGGCAGTGAGTCATGGCTCTTGTTTCATCATGGGTTCGATGGCCATGATGATTATCAATTTTTTTTTCATTATTCACATATTCTAAGTTCACATTATGGAACAAGAATCTGTGCTTCTGAATATTCTACAAAGCCTCTAACGAGATTTGTCTGCAGGCAAGTATCAACATATTACCTGAAGAGTCAACACGATGAAACTGCATGATGTCATCGTACGACATATTACACAAAATTAAACATAATGAACATATCACCCGTGGTTAAAATTTTAACCTGAAACTTAAAAAAATATATAAAGGTTCATTCTGAACGAATAATTCGAAATTCCTCTACTCGTTTGAAATTTTTGAACGAAAACAATCCATTGATTACTACAAAAATATATGAACACAATAAACTCATAATTCAATTCGAGAAAATTCAAGGTTTCTGAGAGAAAAAAACAACACAATCACCTATCGATGAGCCAGATTTGTAATACTCTCCTCACTTCATGATGAGTAGATGAACTAGTGAGATTCGGTGGCAAATAATTGAATATATCACGAAACAACCAATAATCAATCCACAATATTACCCAATCCAGGCTCGATATAACGAAGTCCAGTTAGACTTATCTGGAAGTTGGTGGAAAAGAAAAAAACATGGGTAACCATGGTGATAATGAATTTTAACTGACAGTTTAAGCTACTCACATGGAGATAATTCAAGGACCCAAGTGCTTTGAAATGTACTCATTGATTATACACCTTGGAACAATGTGTCAATGCCTTGACCCAATACCGTTATAGCTACAGTACCCATGGCTTTGTAGGTGGTTCAAATTCATTCCACGGTTAAGGCTTGCTATGAACACATAGTTTTAATACATATTCAAAAAAAAGCTAAGTATATATATATATATATATATATATATATATATATATATATATATATATAAATATATATATATATATATATACAAATATATATTTTATATATATATATATATATATATATATATATATATATATATATATATATGTATATATATATATATATATATATATATATATATATATATATATATATATATATATATATATATATGGTTATATATAGATATTCATCCATATATTTATATGTGTATATCATATAGGTTCAACTTTCACAGGAATAATTTCGAATTCTACAAAACCATGGGTGATTTATTCCATATACCATAAGAAAATGTATAAGTCATAAGTATATACATCCACCTCCACTGGCTTATATCTCGTGGTTTATAAATTGAATGAAATTTCCGAAGTAGTTTACATAGCCCCATGTACGTCAAGCTATACACAAGGCTTGCATTATACACTAAGCGGTTTAGACACTGGTATTGTGAGATATTATGCATGTTACTTGGGAGAACAATATGTTCCCAAGCATATTCAATATTCAGCTAAGATATTCTAAACCACTTCACAGAATACAAACGATGTCTAGATTGAGAACTGAATGATGACTATATGAAAAATTGTACTTCTCAGATCATATTTTCTCGCATTGAATCATGAGAACGATAACATTATTGTATGCAGGGAGTGGAGACTTAATTCGATCATACTGGAAAAAAACGAAAATTCTTGTTTCAATTTTTTAACTCACGCTCCTCAGGTCGAACGAGATAAAAAAAATTGTGTTAAAATTTGGCATAGATACACATTCACCATTACTCAACTCGACTTCCTCAGTAGCTCATTCATCTGTGGCAACGCTTCAGAAACTGAAGTCACCATCGGCTGTTGGTACGAGTCCCTCATAAGGCATGAGTCTTTGTAAACATCATTTCACTCATTATCACTCTGTAGTTTCCAATCACCCGCTCATTCGTAGCCCCGTTTGACCCAGCTGTTGGTGGGGTTGTTTATTAAACAATGATCAACATTATCATCTCAGTTGATACTGTTCAGTTTTTGAGGTGCAATCGGTTGTTCCACTTCTGAGATTAACTATCTCAAACTGTTTTGAGCCTTCAGAAGAAGGGACAGAGGAGAAGATTCTGAGTTTTTATCTTTCTCCAGATTGAATTTCAAATTCTGATGGATCTTGAACATGAGAATGATAACCATCATTCCAATAATTCAAAGAATCTTCCAAAATATCGTTATTCTGTGTTTCCATTAATAAACTCATTTCATTATCAAATGTCGAAATTGTTAGTCTTCATTCCATAAGTCTCTTTTTCCTCTATTCTTTCATTCGAACAACATGAGATGTATCGATTCACTCAATCATTTTCATCACTTCAATTGGATAAGAACCATTCTCAGATTTGATCAACCTATTTTCTGTTCCTCGTTCCATTTTTATTCATCAGCATGCTCTCAAAAATATGATCACCGGTAATTTTCATATTTTAATTGGTTGAATTTCATTCCATGTGTCTGAGAAGTCTCATTACGAGACAGAATCTCGAATGATGGTATCACTTGGGACCCATATGTTATTTGAATGAATACATTTCATGAGAGTTCTGATCCATCACGAATCTCTGCCGTCATCTCATTGAAGTGGCTTCAAGAATCACACGTTAAAGAATTAGGCTGAGAACTAACAATTGGCATTCAACCGAGTCCATGAAGTTGACTCAGCAAATGTCAGAATATGGAAATATTATTTCATCATTCGTCAGTTCTTCGTTAGTGCCCGTTAGTGCCGTGAGAATTTTCATTAGTACCGCTTTGGTCTCGCCGTTATAACGCGTTGTCCGTGTGAAGGGCCCGGAACCTCACGCCAGTCCCTCACATATCTCCGATCTTGAACATTTCAACGGTATTCGTTAGTGCTTCGTTGGTGCCCGCTAGTGTCATGAGAATTGACGTTAGTTCCACTTTGATTCCGCCGCCATGACGAATTTAATTCTCAGAACCAGCCCCTCACATATCTCCTATCTTGGAAATCATACTCGAAAAAAGTGAACACTTCTTTTCTGTTTTTTTTTTCGTGCTCCACAGGTCAAACAGTGATACAAATTCAATTGAAGCTTGACCAAAAGTTATATCGTGTAGTTCGATTATGTGAACTTTTAAGGCGCGATCGGTCCCATCACTTCTGAGAAAACCTATTACGAGGTTTTCGAAAATTGTGTTAGAATAAGAATAACCAAGTGGAGAAAATCCAGACAACATATTTCTTCCGAATGAATTCCGATTCTCACTGAATTTCATTATGGTCATGATGGAGAACTTACCGAAAAGTTCTCATGAATCGAATCAACTGTTTCGATGTAGAAAAAATGATGGAATTTTCCACATCAATCGAAGCTATTGTGACATTTTCTAGGAAATTGAGCTACAGGTGAAGACCTCATCAGGGGTCTTTGCTACAGGCCTATATAACCAATTGAATTCTAGAAAGTTCATAATTAGTTATGAATGAAACAGAAAGGCAGTGACATATTTTTCTCTCACTCAAGTTGCGTATATCTGATATGGCTTTCCATTACAATGTATACATCCATATCCCATATCGCTCCCTATATTATATTTACTAGGCAACGCGTTATGTGTTTCTGCGTTGATGGATGAGCATACTTACATCAACTTATATCTTTGGATTGCTTATTTATATATACACACCTTGGGATCCAAACAATCAGGTCACTACCATCTTATTTCGTGATCAATTCCTTTGATAATAGAGGAGGCTTTGTTTTAATCGTTCACAGTTAATTGGTGACTCCTGTTGCTCGAATTTAATATGTATCTCAATAGCTTCAAGTGATTTACAAATATTCCATTATATATTTTTTTACATCAAAACGGCTGATCCTATTTGATTGAAAGTTCGAAATAATGTGTATCATCATTATATAAAGATTTCCTGAGAATTTAAATTCTCTCGGATGAAATATTATCAAGGAATTGTTTCATCTGGGTTATTCTAATGGGATTTTTGAAAAATTTGAAATGAGTTCTCTCAGAAGTGGTTGAACCAATTGTGCTTCAAAACTATGAAGTTTTGAGTCAGATAAGGACACTTGTGTATGCCAAGTTTCAACTGATTTTGAATTTTTTTTCGACCTGTGGAGCGTGAACAACAACAACAAAAAACAGGAACTTTTTTTCGGGTATGGTGAAATTGAGTCTTCGCTTCGCTCATCCAAATATATATCATTATATCATATGTTTGTATTATATTATTCAACCATATCGCTCATCCAACAACGCATATACTGTGTTTTCCTATTCATTAAACATTTAATCATTATCACCTTCTATATTATTGCTTTTCTCCTTAATATCGGTTATCAACTCATCCATTCATATTCCTCCAATGACATGCTGATACGGATGATTTCTTTTTGGATCTTCTCACTCTGTATCTTTATCTCCATTGTTGTACTTTTTCTGCATTCTTCCTCTATTTTCATCTCCTTATTTATAGTCTCCACCGCCTTCTTTTCACTTCTCCATAACTGGCGGCGGTGACAACTTGACCTTATTTGCTATCTTGAACCATATTATATTTTGTTATCGATTGTTTATATGGTTCGAAAAACATCTAACGTTGCAATATCTCTCATAAATATTTCTCACTGCAGACTATTTCTCGTACAAAAAATGTGGCTGGAAATTGTAAAATGGAGCATATTTTCCAGCAACCGTTTCGCAATGAAATAAAGATCAAGAGTGTATTTCTTGATTCAAGTAGTAAAGTTTCGAACTTTCCTGTCACTCTATTACCTAAACTGTAAAAACATGGTCGCCGGAAGCTGAATACAAACTTCTACTAGATACTTAGTAGAGAAACTTAGTTTGTGAATTTAGATGAGGAATGGCGAAGAATTTATCTCATACAATCTGCTATTTTAGGGTGTAACTATAATGTTTGGGTCGCGTTCCTGTGTGTATCCACAGAAGTACGATGATAGACTAAAAATAACTGAAATATATCACAAATCCGAATACGAAACTTCATTTATTGGTGATCAAGTCATATTAATGAGAATTTAATATATTTTTCTCATTCAATGACTAAACCCATTGTATATGGGGCTACCCCATTAATACGGGGCACCACAAGGGCGATTTTATCACGCCGAGGAATGATTATCGATGAGGTGACCCATACAACAAACGATCAATCTTGGAGTGATGATCTCAGTGATAGAAAACAATACAAACATTCACATTCGGGAGAAAAAAATTGTATCTTTTTACTGTTCCGATATCTTGTTTGTACTAGGTTTTTTCCCCTCTCTATCTTCTCTCTACCCACATTTGATTGTATTTGATTCCGTCAATATCGAATCTGAATTCAATTTAAAATAAGTATGGTAGCCTATTTTGATGTATAATTGAAACCTCACTTACAACATGGTCCCTTTCGTACCCATAGTGATAATCGAGAAATTATACCGGCTGATTCAAAAGGTCTCACACTAACTCGATGGAAACTCGCTACGGAGTTATAAAGTTCAGAATATTCTCCACAACTTTTCCGAAATAGTATTCTTCTGATTTTGTTGATGAAACCAACCGTCTCACTGTATTTGTGAGCTCAAACGGTTGTGAGTTTCGACCCAGCAAAACCCATGTAAAAGGGTAGACTATAACGATAAACTTTTGACCATACTTTCATATAGTTTAGTATGTAATATGTATGAAGGTAAAAACATTTACAAAGAATCTCACGTGAGGCGATGTTTCACGTAGGATGGAGGATAAGGGTTTTTCTAATTGAGAATCCGGTGTGGAAAAGAGTTTTAAAAATTCAGTTTCGAAAGTGCTATTCGAAATTACGCACTTTTATGGTGTTTTATTTCAAATTATTGTCCATTATTGAATACTGCTGATGTTCAACAGTTATGAATGCCATTCTATTGAGAGTTGATTGTGAAAATATACCAGCGTATGAATGAAAGAAAGCAATTCCGAATGAGCTTTGCATATTCTTGACATTAAAGCCCCCCTCCGTTTCTCAGTCAGCTAAGGCACCGCTTTATAAACCGATGGTACCATTTGGCGTGGGTTCAAGTCTATAGCACAATACATGACCATTTGTGAACGTCAATTCTCGTTTGATCACCTCATAGTTTGATAATCACCTTTCCCTCAAATAATATCAGCTGTTTGTGATAGGATTGCTGAGCGAACAATAATCATCGACATAAAATATGGGAGGTGGTTCACAAAAAATGAGATTATTCTTCTAATTATCTGTAGTATCCCACCGATGAGAATCATTCATGATTAACAGAAACATATGTGATAATCCGAAAAAAAATAGAACGGATGTTCTGCTTTCGAGTTCAATTCAATTATCAATATGGGAACAAATATGAACATTGAAAATTGAGTATGTTCGAGGTGCAATAGATATGAGATTCTACAATGAAAATTCGATATCTCAACAAAGAACAAACCTCTCTTCACAATATTTCATATCATCATTCAAAATTGTATTCGTATATCAATTAATAATATTTGTATGTATATTATTTCATGTATTTATTGTATTTGTGTTATTTGTTGTATTATGTTTCTATTTCAGTTGGAAACAGCTTGAAATTTGATTCAATAACAATCAGATATGCTCAGATATAATGGGTGTCCACTTTTTCTGTCTGAGTGGAATGAATATCCAATCACATTCATCTATCAAGAAATTCAAAGCATCATAAACATGAACAGAACATGAACATGAGAGAACGCCCTCGTCAGTGTAACATATCAGTCTGAACTCGTGAATACTCCATCGATGTGTAATTTGCAAATCTGTATTCAGTATCTTTTCAATCTGCATTCAATCTCTATTCACTATTCGGAATATCTCATGGATGATTCAGATTCGTGTTGGCAAAACCCATATATCCTGTTGAGAAGTGCAACAAATATCTAGAAGGCAGACTGTTATTGATGACGTTCAGTTACGAGAAGAGTATCATGGATATCAATTACTTTGACGATAAATTAAGTTAATTGATGATCGTAGCGAAGTCTCCATTCCACTCTTATAGGGCTTTGTCTGTGTGTTTTTTTTTTTTTTTTTGAAAGCACTCCATAGGTCGCAAGGGTTGACTGATCAACATGAAACTTTTTTGTACACGCAAACTCATCCAACTTAGAACTGTATAGTTTTTGGGATGAATCGGTCGGACCGATTTTGAGAATCATCATCTCAAAGTTTCTAAAAACCCCATAAGATTTGGCCGATCGGAAAATGTTGAAAAATAAAATCTCTCCAATTGGAATGAAATTTTCTCTAAATGTGTATACATGGATTTTACACATTATTACGATTTTTTAAGCAATTCTGATCAGTCGTTTTGAAGAAAAAAAATAAAATGACTGATAATATTCATAAAATATATCATAAAAATTGTGACAGAATTAAGTTGTCGAGATTCACTGCTTTCTAGATTCAAGAGTTGACCAACAATGAAGTATTTTTTATATGCGTCAATGTGTGTAGAATACCAGAGTCAATGAAGTGGCAAGAGTAGAACTACTTTAACGACTTTTATAGCTTATTCAGATATCAAGGTGTGTAGAATACCAGAGTCGATAAAGTAGCAAGGGTAAAACTACTTCAAGGTCTTTTATACTTTATTGGGATATCTCGCTCATCTTACAACGCATATTCCGCGTTTGACTAGCTTATTCATTTCGTTTGTTCATGGAATATTACCTACATCACGACTGCCACTCAGAATAACGTCCTAGGCCTGACTGGCTTCAAGAGACTCAGGATTCTGATTGGATAATGTACTCTATGTGAGCTAAATATCAGGACAATAGGAGATAATAACAGAGTCACGGTCTCTTAGAACGCAAAAATGTGAACTTTTTCCAGCCCAACTAAAGCTGGATTCACAATGCGAACTAATGATTAGTGACTAATACTAAATACCAAAATTAAGAAACTGAGCATCCACATAGACTTGAAATGAGAATAAATTTTGACGGAAATGACGTTCTTTTCACGAGTCGTAGCTGTCTTGAGATGATGGATTTAAATTGAAATCCACATGTTAGAAGGCTGTAAACGAGCGGTTCATCGAGCGGGAAAGCTTCCTTCTGCATTGACTTCCTGTCGTCTCGAATTAACGACTTCTGATTGGTCAGACTAATGATTAAAACTGATGAGTAATACTGGAGTTGAAAGTTAGTTAACTTTTGAGGTCAGTCACTAATATTGAACACAATGGTGAACGTCAACACTGATTCCATGTCTGCCAACTGCAGTTATCATTAATCATTAGTTCCCATTGTGAATCCAGCTTGAAGAGCAGATTCACAAAGAGTCTTATCTTTGAGACGTCCCAAGTCAGGACCATTTTACCTAGTCAAGACCTATATTGGTCCCAACCATTTGAAATCGTCCCTACCTCAGACCAATATTGGTCCCAACTCAGTGAAACAGTCCCAACTTGAGACCAATATTGGTCCCAACTCTGTGATACAGTCCCAACTTGAGATCAATATTGATCCCAACTCTGTGAAACAGTCCCAATTTGCGACCAATATTGGTCCTAACTCAGTAAAAATGTCATAACTTGAGACCAATATTGGTCCTAACTCAGTAAAAATGTCATAACTTGAGACCAATATTGGTCCTAACTCAATAAAAATGTCATAACTTCAGACCAATATTGGTCCTAACTCAGTAAAAATGTCATAACTTGATACCAATATTGGTCCTAACTCAATGAAATGGTCCTCACTTAGGACGTCTTAAAGATAGGACTCCTTGTGAATCCGGGCCCAGTGCTACAAAGATTTTGTGCTATAAGCAATGAGAATGCACAAATATTGGACATGTCGCCATGGTAGCCTACTTGGCTCTACTAATGAATGAGAAACAATACAATATCCTCAGTCTCTTGGAGCTAGCTAGGCCTGAAACGTGGCTTCGAGTGACAGTCACGGTGAGGGTCCTGATGACGATAAACTCGTGACCATAAGGTTCATCAGGAGACAACCGATAGCCAACTTCCATCATCAAGTTTATTGGTACCTTTCGATAATTTCACAACATTAATTCCAACTAATTCACAACTTTAATCACCTCTCTCTCCATCAAATCCAAATATTTGTATCACGAATAAACATTGATGTTATTCCCAACCATAGTTTGATTTCTGTTTCTGTCATCTTGAATAGACCTGTGACTTGAGAAAAAAATCAGTCAACAACTATTTGCCCCACACGAGTTTCATGTATTGTTACCCATCTCCATTTGTTGTGATGTATTCATGATGTGTACAACAGATACAGAGATGAAAATGATGATGGAATGAAAATCAGAGAGAAACCGAACTTAACAATCCACTCATGTGGATGAAAAGAAGCCTATTCGAGTGTTGAAATCAACAGGTAGATAATGTTGGAGAGAAACATAAAAATGTGTTGGAATATAATTGTGCACTCAGACAAAGAAAGTCTCACCAACACTACGATGAAACATATCGCTGTTATATATGCATATGACTGTATGATACTGGCATAATTATTCATTTCTTCCATTTATTTTCCTTTCCTCTTAATTAAAATATCACAATACACAAAAGATGGAAAAGAACACAAATTACACAACAGATACAACAGATCACAACAATGATAGTGAAATTAACAACAACACATGATGAAGAGGAGAGTATATTACTGAGTGCGAAGAATAAGGAATCTTGCACTGAGATTAAAGGAACTGCAATTAAAGAACAAGTCTTCATTCCATGAATATATGGTGAATTGAACCGAAGATCATTAGAATGAGCTCAGTTATAAGTTATAAACTCATTGAGTAAGCTCAGTCGCACTCGATTCATGTGATCCGGCATATCAGATCTGGTTTGAACCTTGCCATCCGTCCATCTTCACAGAGGTTGTTGTGGTTTCCCTCTGTATATAGTCTGGACTCATACCGACATGATTCCTACGGATGTCGTGACCGCTTCCTTCCCACTCTCCGTTTCATAACCTACGATAGCTTCATCTCATCGCCCTATCTCATCATTCATTTATCCAAAGTCGATAGATCACAGTTAGCATTACAGTGCGTCGTAAAACTCCCTCACCCCTTAAAATATATGAAAATAAATATGTGTATATATATATATATATATGAATATATATATATATATATATATATATATATATATATATATATATATATATATATATATCTATATATATATATATATATATATATATATATATATATATATATATATATATATATATATATATGTATATATATATATATATATATATATATATATATATATATATATATATATATATATATATATATATATATATATATATATATATATATATATATATGGGCCAATATTGTTTTTCTTGTTCGAATCTTTCACACCTCATATTATAATCAATTGAAAGTGATTGATGATTTTTTATGAGTTTTCATATAATTTTTCATTCGTCTTCTTCTTTCCATCATACATTTGATATAATTCGATTGAAGATTTGTGTTTCTTGACGAGAATCTGTTCTTTTATTGATATATTCTCATTTGGCCCTTGAAAATGACTACTATGATGAAGTTGGAACGTCGGGCAATCAAACAAATATCAATCATACTCATAGGCCTCCCAATTAACCATTGCTGAATACTCATTGTTCATATATATATATATATATATATATATATATATATATATATATATATATATAATATATATATATATATATATATATTTATATAAATATATATACATATACATATATGAATATATGTGTATATATATATATATATTTATATATATATATATATATATATATATATATATATATATATATATATATATATATATATTTATATATATTTATATATATATATATATATTTATATATATATATATATATATATATATATATATATATATATATATATAAATATATATATATATGTGTGTATATATATATATATATATATATATATATATATATATATATATATATATATATATATATGTATGTATATATATATATATAAATATTTATATATATATATATATATATATATATATATATATATATATATATATATATATATATATATATAGATATATGGATATATATATATATATATATATATATATATATATATATATATATATATATATATATATATAGATATATGGATATATATATATATATATATATATATATATATATATATATATATATATATATATATATATATATATATAGATATATGGATATATATATATATATATATATATATATATATATATATATATATATATATATATATATATATATATATATATAACTCGGAGCGAAGAGAACAATCGGGACTAATCAACGATCATGAACAAAAAAAGCTTCTAGAATTGTTGAATGCTACGAAAGCTGCGATCAATTCCATTGCTCTGGACAGAGTTTCCACAATTTTCAATATCTGATATTTGACTTTCCATCCCGAATACCAGTAAAGCCATTACAACCAATTCATTCTACATCGGCCATCGGTCCGGTCAATATCACCATATCTAGAATTTCAACAATTGAAGTATCACATACTATGGGGAAATCAGTATTTAATATATTGTAATATATTTCTCTCAAGGAATATGACGTTAGAGAACTGCATGGCGAATGTTCTCGCTCGATATACGGACGTCGGTGGCTCTTCGCATCACCTTGCCCCATTAGCCTCGCTGGCTCCGTGGCAATAGCGGCAATCCATCAAGGGGGCCGGGATAGTGTAGTGACGTCAGAACGGGGACCCCAGGGCGTAACAGAAATGTGTCTGATCCCGAGATGGATTAAGTCAAAATAATATGAAATACTTTTCGTGATAAGGAAAGGGAAAAAATTTGATGTAGCAAAATGGTTTTATATGAGCCAATTTGTAGACCCATGGGATAGGTGATGTTTATACACAGGAAATGAGTCAGGATAGAACTGAACCAACACTATCAATGCATATGAACATATATATATATATATATATATATATATATATATATATATATATATATATATATATATATATATATATATATATATGAATATATATATTATATATATAATTTTTTTTAAATTTTATATATATATATATATATATCTATATATATACATTCAATTATGAATATTTATATATATATATATATATATATATATATATATATATATATATATATATATATATATATATATATATATATACATATATGAACTTATATATATATATATATATATATATATATATATATATGAACATATATATATTTATATATATATATATATATATATATATATATATATATATATATATATACATATTCATATATTTATTCATATATTTATGATATGCAATGTTGGATTGCATGAGCATATATTCCTCCGATTCTCTTTCCATGGCTGGACATATATCGCCAATATTATGGAGTCTAGATGAGAAAGTTATCCAATGGTTGAGGAAAAATGACGAGAATTCCCAACGGTCACCACCAATCAGATCCTGTTGAAGTGAGTTATTCAATGAATATCCATCCAGTTGGGCTTCATATAATATCTGACCTTGAACAAAGTTTGTCTGAGAATCAATATATATTCTCGTCTTTCTTCTTAATGTTTCACAGTTTGTACAGGTTTCTGTGTTTTATTCACAACGAATATTCAAGTACGATGCAATATTTCGTATTTTGCAAGAATCCCTCATGAATTGTATATACTGTCAGAAACAGTTAAATGTGATAGTTTGTCTAGTCTATAATATCAAGGTGTCAATATTTCATCTGAGGTCGGTTGGGATCACCCTAGTGTTTTTCCAATATGTTTCATACTTCATAGTCTTCATTGGTGACGGATTCTTTCTACGATGAATTCATTCTGATCATATCGATGATGAAAATGACGGATCATCAATCCCAGAATTAGTTCTGAAAGGAATCACTCATTTTTTTGTCCATTTTGTATATATTGTGAAATATGATAAACTGTATATCTGCTGTCTGTTGATGGAAAGAAGTGATCATTGCCTGAGATACTTGATTCGAAGTGGGAGATATCAACATCCGTGTGTTTTTACTCTTGATACCAGTTCTGGTGTCGTTCGGATGAAAATCACAAAAACGATTATTACTTATAATGTGTTCCGGACATTCGGAAACTGAAAGACAGTTATCCGCGGCGGGAAATTATGGTTACCGACAGCACAGTGCTGGTGTTAAAGTTCATTGGTTTCAAGTCATTAAAATGGGGTGGTATAAAATATTTCCCTTGTGGTGCCCCGTCCAAACGATCCTACCTCTCATCCACAGCCTCAATTGGGAAACAATGATTTCGTATCAAGTTTCTAAGTTATTGAAAACAAATCTCGAATATCCGAAAAATATTTCTCGAATGGGATTGTTAACATTCTTCACTTTGTCAGTAAACTGGCTTCAGTCGTTTTTGAGCTTCATCGTGATTTTCCACCTCTCAGAAATATATCTCTTAATTGGATAAGCGAAGCGAAAACTCAATTTCGCCATACCCGAGAAAAAAGTGCCTTTTTTGTTTTTTTGTTCGCGCTCCACAGGTCAGACGAAAATTCAAAATCAGTTGAAACTTGGCACACACAAGTATCCTTATCAAATTCAATACTGTAAAGTTCTGAGGCGCCATCGGTTGAACCACTTCTGAGAAAACTCATTCCGAAGTTTTCAAAAATCTCATTAGAATAACCCAGAGGAAAAAATTCGTGAGAAATATTTCATCTGAGAGGATTCCAATTCTCAGGAACTTTCAATCTGTTGCTGATACACATTATTCCGATTTTTCATTTGAATCGGATCAGCCGTTTTGATGTAAAAAAATATATAATGTAATTTGTGTTAATTATTCAAAGCTATTAAGATACCTATTAAATCAAAGCAACAAGTGTCACCACCTGATTGTGAACGATTAAAACAAAGCCTTCTTTATTATTATATAAGCTAGGCAAACGCTTTATGTGTTGCCGCCGCGTTGATGGATGAGCTGGAACATATCACCTTATCTTTGGATTGGTCATTATATATATATATATATATATATATATATATATATATATATATATATATATATATATATATATATATATATATATATATATATATATATATATATATATATATACACCTTGAGATCCAAACCATCACTTTACTGTCATCTTATTTTTCATTATTAATTTATATGATAATAAAGAAGGCTTCGTTTTAATCGTTTACAATCAAGTGGTGACACTTGTTGCTCCGATTTAATAGGTATTTCAATAGCTTTGAATAATTGACACAAAATACATTATATATATTTTTTACATCGAAACGGCTGATCCGATTTCAGTGAAAGTTAGGAATAATGTGTATTATTATCAGATTGAAATTCCCTGAAAATTGGAATCCTCTCAGATGAAATAATCTTCACGAATGTTTTCCTCTGGGTTATTCTAATGAGATTTTTGAAAACTTTGGAATGAGTTTTCTCAGAAGTGATTCAACCGATCGCGCCTCAAAACTTTACAGTATCGAATTGCATAAGGATACTTGTGTGTACCAAGTTTCAACTGATTTTGAATTTTTGTCCGACCTGTGGAGCGCGATAAAAAAAAAACAGGCACTTTTTTTCGGGTATGGCGAAATTGAGTCTTCGCTTCGCTCATTCAATTAATAATGGAAAATAAGATGGCAGTGATGTAATGGTTTGGGTCTTAAGGTGTTTATATATATATAATAACCAATCCAAAGATAAGTTGATATGTTCCAGCTCATCCATCAACGCGGAAACACATAACGCGTTTGCCTAGTGAATAGTCCAATGGAGCTCTGAAAATAACATAATATTCCGAACGAATACATGATGTTTGAGGAAATATTGTGAATGATTTATTGTACCTATCATTAAATACTACGGCAGAGTATTAATCGTATTATTAGTCCAATTTAGAAACTGAAACCAAATCAAACTCATGACTATGGTGAATACAACACCCGATCTCTAATTGAAGCTACTTCCTCGTATCATCATGAAATTTACATAAGTTTCTGATAAGAAATTTGATCAAACATAACAATCAATATTGAGATACAGGAAATGAATGTACTGTACGTGTGTAATTGAGAATGATATTGAATGAAAAATGAAATAGAATCTATCATCGATATGAATGAAAAGTGAAGATGATAGTATTGAAGAAACATAAGAATCAAATTATTCAATGTGTGGAATGGATTTTGAAATTTTGAAAAAATTTTCAACATGAAACTCTCTATATTCACACATTCTGCTTAATATACGCTATGATCGATGCAAATTGTGTGGAAATGTTCGATTAAGAATTCTGTTCAATATACAGCTGTTTGATGTTAAATGTGTGAGAATGTTTGATCACAGATTATGTTGAATGAGCACAATGTCTGCTGTGAAATGTTTCTCAGATTCAGTTGAGGATTCTGTACAGTTTTGTATCGATCGCTTAATTTCAATCGAGTTTGCATATTGTGAACATCCAACGATATCACGCAAAATCCAATTCGAATTCGGTTTGAGTAATATTATCAATCATTCCATCAGGTGTGGTGACACTAGTGAACTTGTCGTCCTTCCTAAGAGGATGTGAAAAGTTTCTCTTCGGAGATAGTTTTTGGAGATATTTGTTGAACATCCTGAATTATTCGTGGCCCATCACTATACATGAAACGGAAGTCCATCTACCGAAAGTCCTCTTTACAACGCAAATATGAAGAAATGTCGTATCAGTTTCAACTTTCCTCGTCACTCTCTGACGATGGCGGCCACATGCACGTGATTTCCGGTACGAGAGTTCAAAGACGCCCGGCTAGCTTAGTCAGTTAAAACGATCTGCATTGGGACCTGAAACCAAGTAGGCCGTGAGCTCGGTTCCCGAAAGAGTCACGAGTTTTCGTTCACATCATTTGCATATCATTTGGTAATTCGTCATTTCTGATAAAAGATCTAATGTGGTAGTGTTCTTGGTAGACAATCATCATGTATGAACACTCTCACCTTCGATTTTGAATATCAATATTCAATATTATTATATTCAAATCATCAATAGTTCATATTCCTCCTCAGTGTTGAATTATATTCGTAACTATATTCAAGTTTCGCGAATTGTAATTCATTGATGTCTGAGAATAGTATATGAAACAATAGTTTAATGATTATTATCAAAGACATGCCAACTTCTTATCACGCACCAGTTACGACTGTGGGTGACAACATGTACATTTTTTAATACATTTCAAATAACTGATAATTTTGTTTTCTCTCCTCTGTACTGATGAAAAAAATGATGATTTTCTCCCCCAGATCATTGGATTGATCGAAATGATCGACAGGTTCAATACATTAGAATTGAATGAAGGATTTTAATCTCGTGACTCTTAGAGAGTAGATGCCTTTTCAACTTTCTTCATTGCAAGTTGAATATCATATGATATAACAGTGATCGGTTCATCGCATTGGTACAAGTGAAAACACTCAGATGTCGATGCATCTTGAACCCTCTATATTTCCTGATTTCTGCATAATGATAGACTGGCATCAACAGTTTCGAAACCAAGGAGTGTAGATTTCACTCATATCACCAATCCCGAAAGAGAATAATCCGGGCTGATTATGAATATCATTGCATCGTCATATTGTACAGTATTTAATTATCATTGTTCTAATTTCAAATGTTCAATTCATGGACATTACTTTGGGAACTATGTGGATGATATTATGATCATCGATTTCATTCACTATATTTACAACTCATGTGATGTAGTATATTCCATCACATATATTCTCTTGAGTTTCTCTCAAGCTGTTATTCTCATTATTCGTGATACTGAATCACTCCTTGCACAAATGTCATCTTGAAAGTTATTCGCAAGTTATTTGAGAACCGAAGTTATTCCGAATCGATGATCTCAAGCATTTCAACTATCGGACTATTTGATCTCCTCATAACAATAACTCCATTATATTAACTATTTACACTATAAATATTATTATTACTTATCAATTTAAAAAATATACTATCTTATGTGTCTTTCAGCCGAAATACTTATCTAATCAAAGTGTCTTAATACTGATGTTATGTAATTATTTTTTTCTCACAAACTGGACAACTGTCCACTTTTTTGCCACTTGATGCAACTTGATTTCTCGAAATTGAAATTGATGGTAATCACAGATACCTTACACTTTATGAGTAGAATGTAACAAATCACTCAATGTTTTGCTTTTTTTTTTACTTCATCTACTTTATTACTTGTTCGAGAAATACATCCGAATTTGTATTGTACTTATGATTCACCATCTTAATCCACAGTTGATCTTTTTTCAAAGGGCTTTGTGGATGTTTTTTTTGCTATAATTGTGTTTTTCTTTCTGTATCAGTGTATGTGACCAATACACTAGAAAATCAGTCATTATTTCCGATAATTTTCAGTTTTCCATTTCTCCAATCCATTCATTTCATTCATCTTTCATTTTCCTAACAAATAGTAAGATTCAAACTACACTACGTCAACATGAACTTCATGACCACGATGATAATAATGATGATGGTAAAAGGTTGTTTATTTATCATTCATTCACATAAAACATTAGGTTCACATTTTCCACAAAACCCAGCACAAGACTTATCTGTGGATTAGACAGAGAACAATAATAACGTAGTAAGAAAACACCATATTCGCATATAAAAAATAACATCGCGCTTAATAAAATCAGAAAGGTAGAATATTGGGAGAAAAGTAGGATATTGGTGGATACGAATTACACATTAAGTGACAAAAATTCCATCTGCAAATAATTCATATCCTAATTGCAAGTCATAATAATTATCATAATAATTATCATTATTCATCACTCATCGTACAGAGAATATACCACGTCCATCTCGTGTGTATGAAACTTCATTTATGGTACTTTATGCTTGTATTTGCATTCACAAAATTTGTAAGCTATCATTCCACCCCATCTTTCTGAGAACTTAGCCTGTTCTGCCTCAGTATTTATATATGGGGCTACATAATATTCAAACATTTCGCTTGTGAAGTTTTCGTTTGCCTGCAACCTCATCATTAGAGTGCCTACGATTGAAGTTGCTTACAGTGTTGATGTTGTAATGTCGACGTTGACTGAATTCGTCGGATAAAAACTTGTAAATTGCAAACACGCTCCGTATTTTCTAGAGGCAGTTTTGCAATCAAGATGTGGATTCTAAAGTACACATTACAGGGTATATTTAGACTTGATTGCGACGCTCGGAGTTACCTGCACTTTACACGGCCACCATGACGTAATTAAAGTGGTGCACAGGGGTCGAGATGCATTGAGGGTTGCGTTGGTTTACCGGTGTGATATGGTGTCCTCACTTCCCATCTACCAATTATCTGTAAATTATCAATTATCAGGTAGAAAATATTATCTACCAATTTACCGGCCGAATTCACGGGAATAAAGATCGTGTACGTATAGTGTGGTAATGATGAGAGGAACTCGCTTTGTTCACGAATACATGCAAATGACATTCATATTTGCTGTTTTCTCAAACAGTATTTTATAATTAGGATGGAGATTGTGGGGCTGAATTGTGCATCATTCTAATTGCGAAGTAATTCATTATAACGAAAGTTATATTGGAAGTACCTCACGTCCAGACGATTCGTATATGTTTTCCAAGTTGTGTCCGAATGCCTCCAACCGATATAATATAGTATTCATATTTCATTCGATCGCATTATCAGTGAATATCTATTTCCATAAGCCCAGCGCATTTGTTGACTTTTTCTCAAAGGAAGTTATTGGGAAAAATATGTGGGATGTTTGGTGGAAATTATGTTCATTCACGTCTTTCCTGACGTTTCCAGGGATGTACGTACAAAAAATGATCAAAATTCAGAAGTTAAAGTAAGAATTATGTCCCGGGAAAATATTCGGATTTTTTTTCCTCGAAAATAGTTTCTTTAAATAATGTCTTCAATCATTGCCATCGCTGAAAAAAAATCTGTCTATGTTATGCTGAAAACTCATAGATCCACCATATGCACTGCATAGTAGATGTATATAGTATATGCATACTTTGTATGGATGTACGTAGAAGGCATGCCATCAAATGTTTTCAGAACAACACTATTCGACACGAAAAGTAGCAATAGAATGCGCTCTCGAATCTCAATATGGCCGACGAATTGTCACAATTAAGAGACGAGTCAACAATGTAATATATAGTGACCAATCCCATGACATCTACTTTCTAGCACAACGTGTAGAATGTTATTGTTTCAAGTCATATGTTATTGAATTGGAATTGAAATTGAAATGCTTACTTCGGAATCACAGTCAAACTGAATATACTCGTACCCACGGAAGGATCCAAACATATCAACCTGGTGTGGGAGCTTGCGTGGCCCCCTGCTCTTCTCAACTGTCGTCGGGAGTAATTCATCTGCTCCGAGCAGGGTCACTCATGGCGATGAGGTTCGGAATGAGGGTCCAACCCAAGTTTAGACCATTTTGGTCGGTGAAAGCGTTTTGGTGATAGGAGTGTATATGGAGGCGTTCGTTTTTTTCTTCTCACTTGCATTCTCTCATCGTCTCTTACTTTCATCTCTCTTGCCCGCTTCCTTTTAATGCTTGAAAC
The DNA here is from genome assembly GCA_964007535.1 of Brachyptera risi. Lineage (NCBI taxonomy): Eukaryota > Metazoa > Arthropoda > Insecta > Plecoptera > Taeniopterygidae > Brachyptera > Brachyptera risi. The sequence continues at coordinate 14,966,198 of OZ023328.1, read as the reverse complement.
ATCCACAAATGTTGACACCTATGCAAAAGTATACGGAAATAATCATAGGCAAACAATGACCTTGCTGTCGACGCGTCTCTGAACTTCTTCATCCATTCATCCCAATTCTATCATATATAGACACGTTGTATCTCATTTGGAAAAGGATGTATTGGGTATATTTAAATTATGGTTTTCACATTTCATCAATATTGTTCTGAAAAAGAGCTAGTCAAGTGAGAAACCAGTTCTCTCATATATATATATATATATATATATATATATATATATATATATATATATATATATATATATATATATATAAATATATGAATATATATGTATATATATATATATATATATATATATATATATATACATATATATATATATATATATATATATATATATATATATAGAATATATATATATATATATATATATATATATATATATATATATATATATATATATATATATATATATATATATATATAGAGAGAGAGAGAGAGAGAGAGAGAGAGAGAGAGAGAGAGAGAGAGAGAGAGAGACTCTCCGATATCTGTCTTGTTGAGAAGAGTTTGAACTTTGTATAAACCGAATTAAATCATGCCAATCTGTTTTAATGTGAAGATGCCATGACAATATGTGATCGGTGCTTGACTGAGTGACCGGCACACTGAAATGTCATTCAATAAACGGGGTCCGATTTCCGCCACTGTCGACAAACATTACAAAGCTATTCTCATGGTTTTCTGTCTCTTAGGTTCATATTAGGATCATAACAACTGGTCAATTACTATTCTCACTATTCTAGACTACTTGATCAAATGACCTCCGGATTCATTTTTCTACCATCCAATCCATCATCAACCGTCACCAATGATCTTCAGTCATCATTAAAGTACGTCGTTGAACCCGAAATGAACATTACATTGATGAGCACTTGAAAAATATACGATGCATATATATCACAAAAGTTTTTCATTAAAAGTCTCCATTATTTACCCTGATGTATGGTGGTCAGATCGTAATATCGTATACGAATTGGACCGTTCATACAGCAGATAGCTGGATATCACCCCAATGAATGGAATTGCTCTATCTGACAGATTAATCTTTCCAACCGAGCTCTAGATCGAAGTTAATGGCTATAAATTGTGAGGAAAAGACGACAGGCTGGACTGAGGGTACCCGTATGTCATAGTGCTAACTATTGCATTCTCTTGACGATGATTATCTCCGATATATTGGATGCCGACGAAATAAAATACGCGTTCCAATATTTGATGGAAAAGAATGATATGAGTCGAATCTGAAATTTGACCAAAATCCAGGTATTGTAAACCCAAAATGTATTGATACCAACATTCTTCATCTTGATGAAAAGAAGGTGTAACGACTCCCATATTTATAACATGAACGGTATTTGTGGTTCTTGGGGTCAGTTTAATGCCAAAAGTCCCGATTGCCTGTCAAGATTCAGCGGATTCACTCGTGAAATAGATGCAGGATAGAGTAGCTAGGGTACCTGTTGTATTGTTTGGCATTAATCATCGTGTACAGTTCGATATGAAAGCGATAGTTGTGCTGCAGGCAGATGAGACCCCGGACTGAGATTCTGACCCCGGAAATATTTCACTCTGAAGACGCAAGTGGGCACACCTTCTTTATACTATGATGAAGCATGTTGGTATACACCACATCGTGGTAAAGACGTAACGCTTGGTCAAAAATTGTCATATCATCGACAATACATTGATCTCGTGAAATATCATAGTTTGTGATTGGTCAATATCAATTGATGGACATTATCGTCTGTGTCTTTGAAAAAACTAGCACATGTAGTTCAGTTGCTAACGCACTCTCTTCATTTGAATATAGAGGTGAGGAGTATGTTTAACCTAGGTTCGATTCTAGCCAACATTCAGGGGTTTTTCGTGATTTCTATCTGTAGTCTGAGCTAACACCATGATTTTTTCTTCTGTATAGACCACGATAGTTTCATCACCACTTTACATTGCATAACCTGAGACACCTCAATGTTATCGTGCCATCATCTTATTATTCATTCATCTGACGCCAATAAATTTCAGTCATTAAAACAGCGCATTATTCAACCCAATATATGGATGATTGCTTTCCAAAATGAGGGATGGCACTTAACAGAAGTCTATGTAAATTGTTTTCTGATGGTCACCGCGAACAGATTGCATGACTTAACTGACATCTTTTTGCACTTCAATCTGAGTATTTTTGGCTTGTCTTGATTGACTTATTCCAATCGAGGTCACGCATAGTCTCATCTCGATTACAAGCACTCTTATACACCGTGATTGCAGCAATGTTCTCCAAATTGGCCACCCCGATCAGAATTATTTCCATCATCGTATCATTAAAGTCATTCTCGTGTTCTGTATCATTGTACCATTCGATCTGTATGAATTCGTTTGTCTTCAATATTTCTCACTGAAATATAGGAAGATACTCGATG
>OZ023328.1:14943725-14961225 GCA_964007535.1 Brachyptera risi | reverse complement strand
AAATGTTTCTATATCTGACTTGGTTCATACAATACTATTGTACAACAAACCATCGAATAAATACAAATACAAGGTATATACTTTTTCCGAGATACTAGTATCACCTCAATGGTACTCCGTTCAAACTATCTACCCGTGCATATGATTGGAACATCACCACTGTCATGTATCTTCTCTCTTTCTTCATAAATGCAAGTTAAATTACAATGATGTTATTCATTGTTGTCCATATCCCAATGCCCACCCTAGCTGTGCTGGGGTTATTGGCACATAATACATTCGGACATGAATTGGTTATCATGAAATACTGAAATGTATATGAAAATGTGTTATGGTTGAACCATGATACTCACTCATATTTAGAGTATGGTATAACAATGTTATATCATTCTTGAGGAGGGGGGGAGGGGGGTAAGGTGCAAATCTTATTTTTCACCATTGGTCCGCGCTCACTATGTTATGACAGAAAACGCCCTTTGAGAATAAATAACTATTCTAGATATTTATAAAAAAATATTTTGAAAAAATAGGTTGTGTGAGAACGTCCAATATTCGCCAAATATGATTTTATTTCGTTCAGTATTGCACAAACGTCTGTCACTCAAGTTTTTGACAACCATTGTAAATAAACCAATGTCCATTTCCTTCCATCGAACACCCGCCTTCACTCTGTCATAGTAGAAATATGTGTTGACAGTTCAAGGTTATTGGTGGCATAACTATTTGCAACATAAAGCCACACGCCATGCGAATTAATTAATTGAAACTATATCGTGGTAATAAGTAGCTATGTTATACATATCGAACGAAAGATGACATTCGAGCGCAGATATTTTGTGGAAACACTTTTTCTCTAGCTATCGTAGTTCTTCCACGTTCCTAGCTCAAGAAAGCGTTACATGTTATTCTCCATGAGAGATTTTCGTTAGGCCCGGTCGAAAATGATCGACTTCTCACATTTTTTTTCTCCCATGTCAAATGGGGTAAGAATTTTCGCGAGGGCATTTTCAGTCATAACATAATGAGACGGACCAATGGTGTGAATTGAGTGTTGCACCTTACCCCCCTCTTCCCCCCCTCCCTCTTAAGACTGAAGTCACTGAACCTGAATATCAAACTATAGAATTAAAACTAAAACGTAATCAGGATCAACAGTATGAATTTAACAGATACGGATCAGCAAAAACAGATCGTCAAATTAACAGCAACAGATCAAAATATAAGTTTATACAAGTGAGATACGTTTGTGCGATTCGATCATTTCGGGGATTTATCCATCATTTGTTCATTTACTATTGTTTTTATCTTCAGTCGGTACTGTAGTGAAAAAGAGAGTTGTGAAATTACGCAGGGTTCATGATGTGATCTAAGAAATTATGGTGGTGTAGAATCCAGTCATTTTCTGATCTGAAGATGAAATAGATTTGAAGATTTGATATTTTCAATTTCAGCTGGAAGTAAGTTTAAGGTTTTGAGTCAAGGTAGGAGCTGTGACGTTGAGACAAATCCTTCCTGACCCTCAACTCATTCATTGAGTTGTTGAGTGAGTGTCTAGTGTTGTCAATATTGTTGATATTGTTCGTAAATTCTTCGAATATGTTGTTGATTTAGGCACGGTATTACCAAGTCCAGTTAGCCTTTATCTGACAGTTCAAACTTGTTATCACCATGGTTACCCATGCTATTTGTTTTCACCAACTCTCAGATAAATACTAACTGGCCGTGGTAATACTGGGCCTTACTCAGAGCCAGTTGTTCCGAATGATGATTACATTGTGATTGAGTAATTATTAGTTACCTCAAGTATCAATTCAATCATCGGTTGAGTTGTGCCAAAAATAGAATGTCATATTATTAGTTAACCATTACTTAACTAAATATAAGTGATGATGCTTCTACAGCTGGAAATGGATTTTGTTGAAGACGAGTTTGTTGCTAGCTTCATTCATATCTCTGCCATCTAGAAGTGTAAGCTTCACCCATTCTCACCCATTGAGTAAATAATTCAAATATCTAGCGACGGGCCCAATAGTCTCGACTGTATAATATTATATGGGCCTAGCAATAACAGGCACATCTTTGATGAGTGTTAGTAAATGGAGTACGGTATGTTCAGTCAAAATCAATTATTCAGCCAGCCGAAAACGAATACAAAATTCTTCGTCATTCCATGTATCGAAGTTGTTTGGCCTAGTTCGTACAGTCCTGAGACGTCTTCCCCGTTCACCAAAATGTGCAAACACTACATCATCCACATCAGTCATCGAACAGATTTAAATCTAATTTCATTCTTGAAATTACATAGCGCCCAATTCAAACGGAATTAGTAAGGGAGTAGGACCTAGGTGTATAGGGCAACCTATAACCTAGCAATAGTTCGAAGGTAATTCAAATGATTTCAAAATCGATTAATTATATCATGAGAACAATTTTTACTTCTTTCTCCATAGATTGCTTATTTACTCCTGGAAATGTCTCTTCTTTCTCTGCTGTTTATTCAAAATGTGATCAAAATACATTCAAAATACAGTTGATCAGAATCTAAGCATCCATCTTGAATTCTGATGAATTAACATTTAATATGACCCCGAAGCGATACTTGAGGTAATCATTGGTTAAACGTAGTTAATTCGCTGAGGTTGGTACAATCGGAATTGGCATAACTAATGATTGAAGTTAGTTGATCCGCTAAACATCACTTGGTACAACCGGCTCTCAATTAAACGTATTTGATATCGCCACGCGTGACGACACAGTGACAGTGGACACTCACGGACATAAGGCCTACAACTCGAGTAGTCTACCTATCACCTTGACAACGCACGGTGACAAAATACACGTGTCTCGAGTAGGACGAGAAAGGTGAACCGATACTTGGTACTCAACGACGTGTTAACGACCCTTCTGTGTCTACAGAAAGACATTCATCGTAGTATTAACCGAGTCCGTTTCTCATGCCGTGAGGTGTAGTTTAATTATGAAACAAATTGTCTAGGGCAGTGAAGATAAGTAGTGACAAAGAACTTGAGAGGGTCTTTAGCAAGACACTTCTAATGGAACAGGTAAATATGTAATGTGAGAATGACTAATGTTTTGTGAACGACTAGTTGTGAGGTGGTTCATCACTATTTCGACCGGGTGCTGGGTGAAGTGACGTCATCGTTCTTCAGGTCGGTACCGTTCAATTCAATTGAAATCGAGGATTCAACATTGTTTGTCACTGTTATGAATATTTGGTTGACATAGAAAATGTATGTCAACAATAATAACGAGAGAATAGATATAAGTATGAGGTAATATAGAAAAAAACTGCCATGTATGCCTAAGAGAATATGAAGATTTCAATATGATAAGAAGCCCGCATGAGGACGGATTTTTTTGTGCGGAAACATAGCTAACGATTGATTGCCAGGAGTTGACAATGAAGTGATCAGAAAAATTACGTAAGATGAACTCAAAAATCCAATAAATTATCGGAAAAAAATTGGATTCTTCTGAAGAAAATTATGTGCGAATAATGCTTTGATCTATGATGAAGAGTATTGATGAAATGAATAGTGTTCATGCAAATGAAATCATATAGTTCATTGATAGAAAATTGATAAACAACTGAGTTGCGATAACCATGGCACCGAGAAATGAACAGCAAGCTTTCATCACATATTTATTGGCAACCAATTGACCAATGTAGATGGGCGTGACTTATACGGAGCAGGGGAAATTTTAGATACCTTGATTGTTTTCTCCCTATTTTCTCTGCTTCACTGTTCACTTGATTGGTTTTTATATTTTGTGACATCACGAGGGCGGACGATCTACATCGGTCAATTCAAGTTTGCTTCAAGGTAGCTTCTCAATGTAGTGACACCAACCTATTTTATCATGATACGAAGAGAGTACTCCAATTAACTTACTCACATACTAATAACATGGAAGGCATTTGTGTTTTTTTTGCCATCAGTATAGAGCCGAAAGTCCCGATTGCCTGTCACGATTCAGCGGCTTTCGTTATAAACTAGATGTATAGATAAGAGTGCATGGCCATGCACGGTACCGGGGGTGTTCCCGAACTCACAAAATCTATCATTTCCGTGAAAAAGCAAATGCAACTACTGGCATTGAAATTCAACTGAGCTGTGTATAGCATTGTTGAATATTGTTTTTGTATGTGGTACGATATAAAAGCGTCAGCTGCGCTACAGTCAATCGGGACCTGGACTGAGGAACTGAACCCGGAAATATTTCACTTTCAATACCTGATTCAGGGCACCTTCTTCATATTAGGATGGAAGTATCACCACATCATGGTATAGCTTTATTAGATGAGCGTAGCGAAGTCTCCATCCCACTCTTATAGGGCTTTGTCTGTGTTTTTTTTTTTTTGTAAGCACTTCACAGGTCGCAGGGTTTGACTGATCTACATGAAACTTTTTGTATGAACATAAAATTATCCAACTTGGAACTATTTGGTTTTTGGGATGAATCGATTCGACCAATTTTGAGAAATATCATCTCAAAATTTCTAGAAACCTCGTAAGATTAGGCTGAGCAAGGAAATTTGAAAAATAAAAATTCTCCGAAAAAATTGAATTTTTTTTTGAATGTGAACACAATGATAATACACATTATCACAATTTTGTATGCAATTTGGATCAGGCGTTCTGAAGAAAATGATTTAATAAATGGTTTTTATTTGACAAATAGATGAAATATTATTGCAGAATTATTGCTGTGTTTTACTGCTTTCTGGATTCGATATTCACCGAATTTTCCATGGGATTCAAGGTATGTAGAGTTCTCAATTATATCGAAGTCGATTAAGTAATGTTAAGTACAGATAAAACTACTTTGACGATGAGATACTTTATTCATATCTCGCTCATCTTACAACACGTATGTGGCGTTTGACTAGTATTTGAAGCCGGATTGTCGCTGGTTTGTGCCCGCCGTAGCTATGGTTTTTGATGTGAGTCCTTTCACATATCAAAACTCTGTCATTACATTTTGACCGTCTCATTCTTATCTCCATATAACATTAGTGTATGTAGAGTCGGTGAGCCCATTGAAAGTAGTTGAAATTGAAAAATAATTTGAAAGCTGAAATGTTGAATTTAGTTGGAAGGAACTTTCAACTTGGAAGCAAATCGAGTGTTGCCCCACGTGATGTGGGCCTACGTCATACAATTTTGAAATCACATTTCAGTCTTTTGAACAAATTATTTTCATGTGGAATCGAATTCAATCATTGTTGGATTTAACACTCAATAATGAGTGATATATTGAGCACACAAGTATGTTTCGGGTCGTACATACTTATATGCCCTTTCATCAGTCTGGTCACTTAGGAACCACACATCTACAGAAGTACATGAGTCCATTCATGTCACTTCGAACACGAGTGGAATACCAAATTGGAATTGAAGACATGAATCAAGTTGTGTCTTTTTCTGTTCTTTCATCGTGTAGAGCGCAAAAATCTGAGAAAAATGTTATTTGTTATTTTGACAAATTTGAAGACATATGACCTTCTGTCTGCCAACCACAGACTTTTTCTCCCGACGCAACCTGCAGTGTACTGGTTTACCGCGTAGCCGTGGTTGTCTCATGACTGCAGCTTCTCATATTCGGGATAAAAGTTAAGTGAATGCTTCCGACCCTGCCTTGAAGACATTTCTGTTCTTTGTTAGCGACTGATTGTGTCTGTTTTTATTCACTTTCCTCCATGGATTATTTTTTTCGCTCAGAAGAAGTGCGATATCATTAGGATTCTCTTCGACCTAACGATTCCTCACATACGGTCAGTATAGCGCTTTTTTTGTGAGATATTTAAAATACCTCTGAAAATATTTCCGTCGAAATCGCGCTACATTTAAATACACTATTTCAATGTACACACATACCGTCTATTATCAACAAAGTTATTCTGTGAATTTCAAATAATATGAACTGTACATAATATTATGCATTGTATAAATAGAGCTGTAGAAGTGTAGCATTCATTAACAGGTCAATGTGGCATTTTGTAGCGAACTACTAAAAACAGGAGTTACAAACTCTAGATCAACAACCACGGGAATATCAACGAAAATTATACATTCTCCAGGACTTTTCAGTCTGAGGCAGCCAGTGGCCCCAATACCACTTATTTTCATGATTATTCGAGGAAAGAGATAATAATTCTCTCCAACATCACATCTGGTTTCTCCAATCGAACACACTTTTCCAAACTGATATTTCATACGATCCAGCTCAATATATTCAAGATCGTGCGAAATTTCACGAAATAGTTAAATGTAGCTGAATACTTTGAAAAGAATATTTATAGTGACAAAAGTGTGATGAGTATGATGCTGAATGAATCGAAATATCATGAAACAGACAAATTAAAAATGTGTAATTATGCATACCCTTGTGAAATATTCTGGTTTGATAGTTCATTTCATTGATACTGAATTGTTACATCTCTATGTATGAAGAATATGGGACGAGAAATAGATCGTGATGAAAAGTACGTCACAGACAGGTCATGAACGATCATGTAAGAAGTTGATGAATCGTGTGTTTCCTCAGCGATCGGGTTGTATTTTTCATTCATTCATTTCATTCTCATGTTTTTTTTTATGGGAAAACATATGAATATGTGTAAACCAGGGTTTAGTACTAGAGTACTATAGTTGAACTTGTACGTAATTGTCTCTCTTGGTCACCATTCTCACGACTCGCTCAATAATCAGCTCATTAATATACTTGACTGAGAGGTCTGTCAACTGACCCTCATTGAGGAGCAGTGAGAATTACTTGTCCTTCTTCACTGTCTCCCTTGCTAATCAATGACAAAACTATATACTGTGGGTTATTGACAAAGTATGGCTACTACAGTCATATAATGTGATATTAAATATCACAATATAATTCAATTATATTAAAATTCACCTCAACACCAATATAATATATAATTATATAATAATTAATATGATATTCAATTATATAATATATGATATAATATATGATCATAATAAATTATGAATTTGATCATCATATATTATATAATAAATATATATATATATATATATATATATATATATATATATTTATATATATATATATATATATATATATATATATATATATATATATATATATATATATATATATATATATATATATATATATAATAATGATATATATTTAATAGGAAGATTAAAGTCGTGTATGAAATTGTGAATTATTATATATATATATATATATATATATATATATATATATATATATATATATATATATATATATATATATATATATATATATATATATATATATATATATATGTATCAAATATGACCAATGATAAAAAAATGAAATGATAATTGGAACAAAAAAATCATGATCAATATTATACTGAACAGTGACCGCAATATCTGGAATTAATCAATATTCTACTTATTTCAGCCCGCACACAAGAATGTATCTTTCTTATGCGGGCTTCTATACATTCTCTTATCTCATTTCCATTTCTCATTTATCTTCAGTACTGAATACCAAACACTCTTACGCAACTGGAATTGACTTTATCATCTACTAATCAAATTGGATCTTACCATAATTCAAGGAACACAATATCTTTATTTGCTTCATTTTTTAATTTTTCTTCCTCAGGGTTAAATCTATCCATACCGAATGTGTGTGTGATAATGTCAACAACAGTATGAAAAATGAAAACAGCACATTTCTTAAATCTATAATTCCTTAATATGTATTATATATGGAATAGAATGATTTTTGTATTAAATTGAATTGGAGTAGGAGGACTTTGACTATAGTTACTACAGCCATATAACAAAGAGTTAGAGGACTGATACTTGTATAAGTCGTCGAGTGACTAGCACACTGAACCGTAATCGAGGGTACTGGAGTTTGATTCTCACCATGGTTGACCATCCTGAAAGGGCTTTTCTGTGATTTGCCTCTGTCGTTCAGGACAATTGAAATTGTTTCTCAACAACAGGCCACGACCGACTCCTCATTATTCAGAAACACCTGATATAATAACCTATCACCGGCACAGTAGCTGAAAGGTTAGCTCACTTGCTTCGTGTGATCCGGGAGGTGAAGGGACATATCGGACTCGGTTCGAACCCCGCCACCGTCCCTCTTTACAGGGTTTTTTCGATGGTTTCCCTCTGTAGCCTGGGCTAATGCCGGGATGGTTCCCACAATATAGGCCACGACCGCTTCCTTCCCACTATCCTTCCCACCACCCATAAAAATCTTCATCTCATCATCCCATCATCTCATTAATCATTCATCCGACGCCAATAGATCTTAGTAATCATTACAGTGCGTTGTTAAAACCCAATATAACTAATAACCTATCATCTTAACATCCCACCATCTCATATATCATTCATCGACGCAAATATATCATATTCATCAGGAACAGCCTCGTTAGACTCAGTATATGAACAAAGGTAGATACGTGAAGTGTTAGGAAAGCTAATGGGTCAACTGCTAATTGCGTATTAGACGGCGGCGTCTCCAAATAAGCTATTTATGCGATGGCAGCATTTAACATGTACGCATTTCTACTGTGTACAAAGCTGATACGTATTGCGCTCTCTCTTACTCTCACCTGATTGACTGTGAATACGGGACGAACTATTGACTCGTTTTAATTTCTTGCCTGAAAAAAAGCTGTGATATGTTTCGGAAGAAAAGTGACTATATATCATGAATCAAAAATCCCAAACCTCCAAAATTGAGCAAAGAGCATTCAACATGGGCTTTGATATTTCTCTACAAATTTCCATTCCTTTTCACAAATGAGGTTAAATTTAAATGGTTTATTTCATCAGGGTATTGGAATATTTCGGATACCTACGCTATTCGAATTCCACATCTGAAATCGTGTGACAAAATGATGTAATATTGTAAATAATCATATCAAATATCATCGAATAGAATAATCGTGACTCAAATAAAACAATCGTGATATCATTGATGATGCTCAACTCGGATTCATGAAACTGAGCTTACGACTTGAATTTTCTATTCTGATTTGAGATAAGAGAATGTATTTGTATTGTTTCAGTTTGTTTTGTAGCATTTGACTCGGAGTCGGTTTTACAAACCTTGGTTCAGCTCAAGGGGATGACGTTGTTGAGCGGCTTAAACACAAAGTTATTCAAATTCAATTGACCACTATAGTGATAGGCGTGTTTAATCGCCGGGGCCATCCTTCATGTGGGAATTTAGAGATACTCTGATAGGTAAATGTGAAATTGCCCACAAAACAAAGCTCATTCGATTGGATGTTCTGTTTTGTGACGTTTATGGGCGGGTCAATCACTAGTTCTCAATTCTCATTATTAACCAGAGTAAAATCCAACATTTCCGATCATATTATATTTCACAAGGGATTCATTGAAATCATTTGTTCTAGAGACAGAAAATCGAAATAATTCAATGCTGTACATTCGAGTGTTTATATGTGCTGTCAAAAATATGCAGCGTGATGGATCTATATGATAAGGATCAAGCTTCTGCACATAAGACGGTTCCTCAAAAAGTACATGATATGAAGAAAATAAACGAGCTATTGAACAAAATAATTCGAAAAAATGTACATTGAAAACTTTCATGCGTACAAAATGCTCACTGTTATCCAATATGTCACCAACAATGTCCACTATTCAACTATTTCCTGATGTCACATTTCAAGCTCTTTGAAATTCAACATTTCTGTGATATAACACAACTAAGCCTAATATGGATTTGATTCATAAGATACAATAGAGTCACATCTTTCAAATTCGTTGAATATTTCATTCATAGCCTTGATTGGGAACAATGATTTTGTATCAAGTTTCGACGTGATAAAAAGAAAAAAAAAATCGTGATCGAATCTGAGATCTCCAGAGACTCTAAACATCAATGATCCTCGAGTTATTGATACACAAATTCCTATGACGCCTCATTGAGTTATCATTCAGAAAAATACAGGTGGTCGAATTACAGAGAATAAAAATATGACAACATGTTCAAGCATTTTATTGCACTTTATTTACATAGTCAATACGATTAGAATAATTATTTTTCCAGAATTCATTCATACGGAGAGTATTGAAAGAGTATAGAAAATTTCAAACAATACACATGAAACATAATGGTGATCGCGTTAGCATAAATAAAATTGTTGAACTGAATTAAAATATTCCTGTATATAGTAAATCACGCTAAAGTTTTTGAATAATGATGAAATTATGCAATATTCAATACAACATCAAATTCAGTGGAGTGTCTTGTAAATGCATTTCGTTATCTCTTTGTTGCGAAACTTGACAAAGGTCTGAATAAAACGTAAATAGAAATAAAAAACGTGCCTTTCAATGTAACGAAATTCTTTCTAAAAAGTTTTGAATAACAATGGCAACAGCCTGATGTATTCTGCATTCGCAAAAACTAGCACAAACGTGGCTCAAAATAGACAAGAGTATTCTCTCTTTCGCTTTGTGAATCGTGTAGGACGTTGTGAGCAGATATAACGCTCTACTGATCGACAAATAACAATTATATTGTTGGATAACAACTTATATTATGTCAGTAGGTATGATGTGGAATTTGAATTTTCGAGATGAATTCCAATTATTCCATGAGAACATGAATATGATGATATGAACGGAATGAAATATATAACGAATATGATATATATTCATTGGTTTGAATGATTTTTGACCATTCCAATATCGGAAACAATAATGAGAAAACCAAATCAATGACGAATGATGATGGAGTATGAAATATGATGGTGAGTAGATTGATTGAATGGGATGAAATGAAAATCGTGGATATGAGTGGATGAAATAAAATGTCTGTCGGCTGAGAAAAATTTGACAATATTGTAATGAATACTAAAGAGTTAATATCTGAGACTGGATCGATGAATATTCGTCACGAAAAGTGACGATAGAATGCACTTCTGAATCTTGGAATGACCGACAAATGGCTACTGAATTTCAGTCAACAATGTGATATTCCAATCAGAATCATTGTTGAATATATGCGAGCGCTTCATTCTGTGACTTTTCTCTGGTTCTAATTTTCCACACCAATAGCGTACCTGCAAAATTTTCTGGCCAATTCTTCTCTCAATATGTACATGTTTGAATCGTTTACTTTCTCCCGAGTTTCCACCACAATATTATTGTATGTTGAATGAGTTATATCACCATCGAATATTCTTCCAGGTGGTGAAATCGTGGATGTGGTGCTCCAACCAGACGCTCCCAACTTTTATCCTCAGTTTTAATTGAAAACGATTATTCTGTATCAAGTTTCTAGTTCAATAGTTGAGTGGATGAATGCGACATGGATAGTGGGCCGTAGCCCATTGAACTCACCCGGAATGTACGCACTGAATATAAACAGTCTTCATTTTTGGGAAAGCTCGACTTTCACTCATGTTGTCATCACAGATTCCTTTTCCTTCAATAATATCAAAACTTGATATGAAATCATTTTTTCCAATCAAGGATATGATTTTGAATTAGTGTTTGTTTAGACGGGGCACCACAGGGGTGATCTTACCACCCCATTTTAACTATTCGAAACCAAATAACTTCAACACCAGGACTGCGTTGTATGTGACCATAATTCACAGCTGCAGATGAGCGTTTCAGTTTCCAAAAGTCTGGAACACATTATGAGTGAAAACCGTTTCTGTGATATATCCGGATATCACCTCCATTGATATTCAGAGTGAACAGAACACACGAATGTTAATATATCCCACTTTGGACTAAGTATCTTGAGCAAAGATAACTTCTTTTCATCAAGAGCAGAAAAATTCCGAAATTTAAATCGACATGAATCAACCAAATCCACATTATGTACCTAATCTAGCATGACTGACAAAAATTAGGAATATTCGTCACTCACACTAAAAACCAGTGTCATATTTGAAGTGACTCAAATTTTGTATTCAGAGCTCTTTTCCCGTAAAAACTGAACGGATGTTGACTAGCGTGAACAAGGGATGGCCTCACGCCTCCAGTGTCACCAACGTATAACTGCATGGAAAAGAATGTGAGCAGTGTAATGAACGTTGTTAGAACTTCGTTTGATGGTTTGCATATAAAACAAATGTATTGTATGACAAATGTAATTAATTATAAGCGTTGTTTTCTAGAGTCGCTTAAAAGCTTCATCGTTAAGTCACTTTGAATCCCAGCGAGTCCGCATCACACCTACTTCTCTCTCTTTTGTCCGTTCGTTTGTCAGTTGATGGATACAAAAAAAGAGAACGAATTACTGTATCGTGTCTTGAATGTTATAGAGTGAAGAAAAACTGATTCCATATCAGAGATTTCTCATGACTTCAATGGAACGTCTTCAACGTAGCAGATGACGTCACTTTTATTTATGGGAAACTTGACCTTCTACTTTGTACATGCACTTCTAGTCCAATCTGACATATATGATCTTGTTTTATCATTCATATTTGATGAGACTTATTTTCTCTTATCGTTTTGTTTCTATATTCAGATTGAATCTATGAATACCTTGTACACCATTCAACCACCTGGAATTATAGCCTGTATAATAATGTTATATTTCGGGTTGTGAATAAAATAGTCCTCAATATATACACAACTATGAAAAGAGAAGTTGAAGAAATGATATTAATTGTTTCTGCACGAGCGATAGCTTGCTGAGAGTCAAGTCCCGCATGCAGCCAGCAACTCTTACAACACAATCTGTTATACTCGTATCCATTTCGAATCAATATTCAGAACATGAAGATCTTGCCATCAAAATCAGATTCAGAGTGTTTACATTGAGATCGTAAAACGCGTTCAGGAGTTGGAACATTCTGGAGCGCATTCTTGGAATATCCTTTATTTTCATTCTCACGTCGACACTTGAGAAGTCGGCTGTGCTTTTAACAACTGCATGGATTCTTATGAGATTCCCGAAGAATTTGATGAAATACGATATCGAAATGACAAGCGATGATTTTTGTCTATTTTACTAGCTTATAAGAATGTACGAAGTCAAACCAAAGATGATTTAATTTCCAACATCTTTCTGTAGAACATGATGATCGGGAACATTGTGAAATATCCCACGTTGTGTTTGATCATCGAATTATCTCGAACTATTGTGCAAACTGAAGGTAGAACTGTATCTAACTTTCCCTCAAAGGGAGACATTGAAAGCTATTCTTTCATGATATTCAAATAATTATTTTCACTTTAGATTCACAGCATCGAAAGGATGCTGCAAAAATCATCAGGATATTCGAGGAGGTTCTGATTGAATCATGTTCTTTCCAATCAGCACTTACAATTCCACTTCTCATATTTCAAAGTGATTTGCTGTTGTGCTATCATTTCAAGATGCAGTTATCTTGAAATATCATTCTTTCGATTCTTTTGTACCTGTATCTATGAAATTACTTCAAATAATAACTCAAAATTTCCACCACTTATATATATATATATATATATATATATATATATATATATATATATATATATATATATATATATATATTCAATATATATATATATATATATATATATATATATATATATATATATATATATATATATATATATATATAACTTTGTCATTCTTGTGGAGATATTGTACTGATTCTATGTGGAGAAACATTGAGAATAAAATTTTCTGTATGCACAGAAATGTAGTATTTTTCAACGACTTCGAAAAGAATGAAAAACTCCGATCGATCTTTTTTTGATCATATTTCATTGCATGTGTACAAAAGACTTATGTGACTATTGTGATATTTTGTGCATGTGATTATTATAGTTTGTGGGAAACAGGAACAAGAAGAGGGCCAATGTTCAAAGTGCAAAGTGCAAAGTAAACATTGTCGGTAAAGAGCTTTCAATGTCCTATAAGTTCTTCAGCCTATAGTGTGATATCAGCATACAATCCACAAACGGGCGCCTCCACCAATGAGAAAATTATGAATGTGGGTGCTGTATGGAGTGGATGGTGAAAAATTCCAATTGGTGAATATCGATCTTTGGAGACGCCCTCAACGTTGATATTATTCCATGATTGAATCAGGTCGAATGTGGATATTCATGATAATGATAATATTCTGGATTAGATTCATTCTCGATCTTTCAAACTGAAGGACTTCTGGAGTCTTGTATTCAGGTTTGTGTTTGAGATCATATTGTCGTATAAAAATATTCCATTATTCCTCTGTAAACTAGAACCAATCAGTTGGAGTTGTTCTGGTTCCAAACTCAAATGAGAAAATAATTACAAACAATGTTTGTTCAACAAAATGTGTTATATCGAACTATTCTGGAATTTAGAAAAGAACCCTGATGGTTCAAAATTGATAACGCTCTGAATTTCGAAAGAAGAATATTCGGTTATTCTTACAATTTGAGATTTCTTGAAAACCAGAGATTCAATTCTTAATTATCACCCTATAAGAATTCACAGCCATATTCAATACTATCGCGAGACAATGATAATTACTTGTCGAGATGATATCTACAATAAGTATTCGAGCCTGTACCGATACATATTTTCCCCCAATCAGATTGAATCATCGCACATTGACCAAACGAGGCCAACTAGCTGCTGAATGCAATTCATGAGTTTAAGTGAAGGCCAGTGAAAATCCCAACTTTTTAAATATACCAACAAAGTGGATGAAAATTCAGTGGATTATCATTTGATGGGCAACAAAAAATAAAAAAAAATAATTCAAAATTATTTATCCAAAATTTGCCTTGGAATTGAATTTTTTATGAATTTTCACGAATAGTGATGAAGAAAGCCCTCATTCGAGTAATTATTTTTTTTCATTTTTTTTTTTTCATTTTAAAATGGAGATAAATGATACAGTAATGAACAACAGTTATCATCCTCTCATATGTGACATACTATCAGTATATTTCAGGATTTGTATTCCTCAGCAAATTTTTTGAAACAATACATTTCAAAGGTATTCAAGTTATACAATTATTTGCAATAGTTCCATCAAACATAACTGACAAAGATAACTGTCAATGATTGAGCATGTATTCAAAAATATTCACAAAAAAAATGGATATGTTTCATAAAATATTATAGAAGTTACATCATTCTCCATATTGTATATTGTCGAAAAAATATGTCCCAGAAAATACATTTGCAGATTTGAGTTGAGATTTAGTAAGTCAGTTCCTCATAACTCCTTGCCTGGCATACTAGAAGGCACCAGCCCCATACGTGAGACCCTCATTTTTCTTCAGTTTTTCTTCAGCTCTCAGCATAGCCAGCTTCTTTATATGTCGCATCTTCTCGAAGGCCAATGCTGCACGAACTTGGCTCTTTCCCACCCGTCGTTTGTCTCGTCTCTTCGTCAAGGATGCTGTGGAATGGCCTGGAGAAAGTTTTGCATTTGCCATATTTTCTTTCACTGATGCACTACATGCGTTGTTGAAAACAGAGATGGCTTCCACAACAGCCATGTCGATACGCATTTTAGAGACAAATGTATCTTTCGGACATCTGCGCCAGATGGTACTATGCAAACTTTCGTTTGCGTTCGAAGTCCGTCCGAGTAAGCACCGTTCAAGTAGGGAATCTGACGCAAGGCGCTGATAGACGGGCAGGATCTTGGTCACAACTTTATTTGATAATGGAGTCCCAATGTAATCTTTATGGTTTCCAGGTTTAGAATTATTAGCCAATGCTTTGTTGAAGAAACACCACGTATTCTCGCCTGTTGGACACTTATGGTGCCGCGGATTCAAATCAGTGGACGAACAGTGGTAGAGTGTTGCGAATATTGCGGTCTTCATCTCATTGGTGCTGTGCATATTATTGACAATAGCATTTCGATAATACCTAGTCAGAGATTTGATGACGTCAGGTTTCAGGCTTCCATAAGAGCGACCTCCGAGAGTAACTCCTTGACCTTTTTCGTGAGCAATCACATTACGAAGACCAGTGCCAAGTCTCTTCGCAACGTGGTTCAAGCATTCTTCTTTTTCGAAACTAACATCTGGGCCATAAATCTGTTCCTTCACAAGATGATTGAATGTCTTGGCATCACCGTCAGACAGTAAAGTGGTGTACCGCATTCCGAAGGATTCGGACCTTCGCCACAGCCTATCGGCTGCAGTGACCTCCATCGCAGGAGATGAACCTTCGTAATTTTGTTGACAAGATGACTTGTGGCCGTTGTACCAGACTTGATATTCTGGAGAATCTTCACCCAGTTCCGACTTCCCGATTTCACAGGACTGGCAATACTTCGATAGCACTTCAAAATCTACGACAAATCCTGTAAGTAAATCGATTACCGCAGCGAAACCATACTTGGACGTGAAACCCCTTTTGTGCCAACTACCATCAAAACTCACAGCAATTTCTATCATGGCATCCAGTAGCAACGATGGGTTCAGATTAGCGTACGCTTCTCTCACTGCTCGACGCGCTTCATCCAAAAATGATGTTTGACTAGTGACATCATTGCTATAACTTTTCAAATGGCTCGCGTAGGAGGTTTTGCTCATCGGATTCAATCCCATGATGGTGGAAAATTGTTCAAACCCAGAGTAGCCTTTTCCCATGTGTGTCATAGCTGCTGCGGCTCGCCGATTCACATCGAACCCAGGACGCGATGAACCGGTCGACATACGGGCTGACGTATACACTGATCTATTGATATCTCCACATAGTTCACAGTGAAGTGACAATTTGTGAGCTAATCCAGCTGAGTGCGTCTTAGTAACAGTCAAACTGTGCACTTTACAGATGGAACAAACGCAGTGACTCAATAATTCAGAATATGTATCAATATTTGCTATAATATACTCTACAGTGTTATCAGATGGCATGGTAACAGGATCATCCGCAGTAGCGTACACTGCCTGTATACGCTCACTCTTCTTATTCGGGCCAGTGACAACGGGCGTGGGCTCACGTTCAGAAATATTGTCTGACACTCCAGTACCGGTACTTGTTGAAGGCTGACACTCCTCAACAGTCGAGTTTTCTAGTTCTTCCACACCTGACATGTATTCTGTGTCTGAAGAACTCTCGGAAGCTGCACCTGGGCTTATCGGTATTTCTGCCAGCCCGGGAATAGGCCTAGGCCTACGTTTGCTGTTACTGGGTACAGTTAGCGTACCGGTACATATGCCTACATCTATTTGTCCAGCTATGAGTCAAACAAGCAGTCATAGTTACATAACAATCATATGCCCAACAGATGAGTATTATGAATGAGTATTGTTGTTGTAATTTTAGGCTTACCTGTTTCATTCAAAACATCATCCACTGGCCTAGGGCTGAAAATAGCTCTCTTTTCAGAATTGACCCTAGCAGCATTGGATATTTCTTTCTTTGTTTTCTTTATATACAATTTCTTGTTTTTACCCATTTCATAAATGACTCAAACCAACAGAAATGACAAAAGACTGTAAAACGTGTGAAGTGAAACACAAGGGAAAAAGTAAAATCT
>OZ023328.1:14846225-14938725 GCA_964007535.1 Brachyptera risi | reverse complement strand
ATCATACAATCTTGAAAATGAATAGAATAAATTCAATAAGTCATACTTGATAGTTATTAGGGACATATCCATTCCATTCCGTTCAGCTTCCACGTGATACAAATGAGTATTTTGCTCACCCGTTATCTTATTGTGAGGAATGTGCTGAAATATGCGACGTCAAACTGAACCACGACTCGAAGCGATAATATCTCTGTTGAGAACGATAAACAGCATGCAAGAAACTATTTGAGGACCATGTTCATTCGGAAAAATATATTTCAAATAGTGTTTACTCGGAAAATTCGTGCCT
This sequence comes from Brachyptera risi, assembly GCA_964007535.1. NCBI lineage: Eukaryota > Metazoa > Arthropoda > Insecta > Plecoptera > Taeniopterygidae > Brachyptera > Brachyptera risi. The sequence continues at coordinate 14,938,433 of OZ023328.1, read as the reverse complement.
TCACATAAATTAGTGTACATCTAGATCGACAATTAACGTTCGAACTATAATTTCTGCGCATGCAAACGACTGAAAGTCACTTGCGCCTCCGGTCTTGTTTCCAAAACCGTGACATAGTTGGAATATTAGTGATTCTAGTCAATTCATTTCTCATCTATTTATATCGAGTTCATCAAAGGAATGCAATGACGACCAGAATGTAATGGCGTCGAATGCATGATTAATGTGATAGTGGGATAATAGTAATTGGAAGGATAGTGGGAAGGAAGCGGTCGTTACCTTTATCGAAGGAACCATCCCAGCATTAGTCTGGATCACAAACGGAAATCACGGAAAAAAACCTTTCAAGATGGACGGGAGTGGCTATCAAATCAGGGGAATATGCTCCTCACCTCTTATATCATATAAAGTGAGTGTGTTTGCAGCTGAGCTACCTGTGCTGTTTATAAGTTTGATGTGTTCCACTATTGAATGAATAATAATACTGTCTCACAGAGATATTCAAAATATACAATAGCCACTCCAGTATTAGTATTCAATCGATAAATTGAAGTGAAAGTTTATTTTGAAGTGGCTCTCTATCATCGTCGATCAATTAATTTTGATACAATTACTATCGGAATCTTTTTCAAACAAAATTATTGATCCTACTTCAGATCATACATATCGAGTGACTATAATCAATTGTTGGACGGAAATAATTGGATGAGCGAAGCGAAGACTCGATTTAGAGTACTTTTTTTTTCGCGCTCCACAGGTCAGACGACATTTCAAAATCAGTTGAAACTTGACACACACAAGTCTCCCCATCCAATTCGATACTGTATAGTTTTGAGGCGTGATCGGTTGAACCACTTCTGAAAACTCATTTCAGAGTTTTCAAAAATCTCACAAGAATAACCCAGACAAAAAAATCATGACAAATATTTCATCCGAAAGAATTCAAATTCTCAGGAAATTTCATTCCAATAATGATACACATTGCACCAAACTTTCATTCAAATCGGATCAGCCGTTTTGATGAAAATGAATATATATATAATGTAATTTTTGTGAATCATTCAAAGCTATTAAGATACCTATTAAATTCAAGCTACAGGTGTCACCACTTGATTGTAAACGATTAAAACGAAGCCTTCTTCATTATCATAGAAATTATTCATGGGAAATAAGATGGCAGTGTTGTAATGGTTCGAATTTCAAGGTGAATATATATATATATATATATATATATATATATATATATATATATATATATATATATATATATATATATATATATATATATATATAACTAGGCGAACGCGTTATGTGTTGCCGCGTTGATGGATGAGCTGGAACATATCAACTTATCTTTGGATTGGTTATTATATATATATATATATATATATATATATATATATATATATATATATATATATATATATATATATATATATATATATATATATATATATATATATATATATATATATATATATACAACTTGAGATTCGAACCATTACATCACTGGCATCTTATTTTCCATCAATAATTTCTATGGTAATAAAGAATTGGCTTTGTTTTAATCGCTTATAAATAAGTGATGACACCTGTAGCTTGAAATTGATAGGTATCTTGATAGCTTTGAATGATTCACCAAAATTACATTTTATATTTTTTTACATCAAAACGGCTGATCCGATTCGAATGAAAGTGCGGCACAATATGTCCCATCAACAGATTAAAATTTTCTGAGAATTTGAATTCTCTCGGATGAAATATTTTTCCTGAATTTTTTTCTCTGGGTTATTCTCAGGAGATTTTTGAAAACTTTGGAATGAGTTTTCTCAGAAGTGGTTCAACCGACCATGGCTCAAAGCTATACAGTATCGAATTAGATAATTTCACTTGTGTGTGCAAAGTTTCAACTGATTTTGAATCTCCGTCTGACCTGTGGAGCGCGAAAAAGAAAAAGTACTTTTTTTCGGGTATTGTGAAATTGAGTCTTCGCTTCGCTCATCCAATAACCAATCTAAAGATAAGTTGATATGTTCCAGCTCATCCATCAAAGCGGCAACACATAACGCGTTTGGCTGGTTCTGAAGTAACTATATGTCAAGATGCAATTCAGAAAAATCCGACAATATTATTACGTAATTTTTCCGATTGGTTCTCATGATATTTCGCCGCAACGTTCAGAAATATGAAAATAATTCTATGAAACACTTACTAATCTTATGTAATTAATGGAGGTTCTGGTTTCATAACCAAAGCAGAATCTTCCTTCATGATACAGCAATTCTAAATACTCTTCAATTTCCATGAAAAACACAATTTCTTGATCTCGATTTTCACCAACAAATATGTATCATACTGATAATGAATCGAATGAAATTCAACGAATCAAAATTTCGGAAATCTATTGAATCCACATTATCAGGGGTCAGACACTGAAGCTACTACAAAACATTATAACATTATTCACTGGAACGTTTCTCAACATTTCTCATTCCGAGTGGTTATATCATTATTACAATGGTTTCCGAACACCATCAACTTCCAAACCAATATTTCAATATCATCGACAGTGCGACGAATATATATATATATATATATATATATATATATATATATATATATATATATATATATATATATATATTTATATATATATATATACACATACATCTATCTATTGATGTAACGTTTTTTCAAACATTTCTCTCCAAACCTTTTTCTCCGAGTTTTATTGACCATCATTCATTCCGGATGTCACGTAAAGCAATACGTTCGAAAGTCCGGTCAGTCGGATCAGGAGACGACGTGTCATCGACGCCCGGAAATCCTGGAGTCCATCAACGGCGTCACAAGTGAAAAGCTCTTGTGGATATTTCCCGATAAATGTACAATACATATATCATCTGTATACAAGAAGTGAGAAAAGAGTTATTTCTTACAACCGGAGTGATTTTTTTGAAGATATTGGGCGTATATCTGGTGTTTCGGTTTTTGAATCAGTGTTTGGTGTGGTTAGATTGCTCTTGTGAGACCCCATGCGTAAGGTCCTATACACTTCTCACATCCCCAATGGGACAACAATTAATACCGTTTATCAAATTTTGATTATATTATCGGAATGATCATCTATAGTGCACCAATGGTGGAACAGTTATGTATTCGGATATAAAAGATTTCATATTGATTGACACATATTAGGACCTGAAATAATATCATGGACCTGCCTCAAGACCAGATGGAACTATTTTCCAACGATCTCTCTCACTTCAATACAATAATTAATACTATTCGTTTGTGATTCATGAACCCTGTTTCTTGTCATTTTCCACCAATATGTTTTGTATAACCAAAGATCCACAACCACCGGGTTCTTATAAATTAAAGTAGTATATGACAATGAATACTGATAATCATAATGATAATGATGATGATGAATGAATGATGAACCCACATGGACTTGAGCCTTATCTTGAATGAGTGATTCTATTAGTAGGTTTGTTCATTGATCCAGTTGAACAGCTGAACAGTTATACAGCTATACAGTTATATGGTGTGTCGAGATTGCCCCTGAGGTGCCCCGTCCGGGCGAGAGCCTACATTCCAGCTTCAACATCCGTGTTTTCACTATGAAATATTAATCTGTCCAGAAGTGAATACAACTTATATTGAAAACTCTTGATTAGCTTCTGTGACAATGATTATTCTCATACAAAACATTAGAATTAAGTTGCAGCTTTTATTGAGAAGAATGATTCTGTATCAAGTTTCGATGTAGATAATTATCGAACACGTCCTACAGCTTCTCCAAGCTTTTTTTCAGACTTTCAATCCCACATACCATAAGTTGATCTCAAACATGAGTCAGCTTGGATATAAATGCGATTTCTAGCACAGCTTTGATATTTGAGAGTACGAGAAACCGAAGGATGGTATTTATGGCGTCCCCAGTCTCCGTAGGGCAAGAAGTTTCCGCCAGAGTGATTTCACAGATATAAATGATCATAAAACTTGAACTGTACAAAATACAGAATTAACAAACGCATCACCTGGAGCAGACAATATTTATCACGAATACTGATGAGTGAAATTCTATGAATACTAAGGTGAAACGATCATCTGTATGTATAACAAATACACTAGATATTTATGCCACCGATTTCAACAACACAGCTTATCGTTGTATACACAAATAACACGTAACATATTACTATGGAACGGAAGCGTTCGAGAAGATACTTATCTGCACGGTGTACTTCAGTTACACAATAATATGTTCATCCGTGAGGTCATCACGATCGTTCATATATCATGTTGACGCTGAAATAGTGACGCTATAGGTAGGTCAACCTCATGTGATCTGACACAATGTGGTGACGAGTCTTCACAATCAGCGGAGTGGTGCAGACGTCTTATGCATCATTAATAATATATCACTGAGACGTGTGGCCGAGTTGTAGCACACTGAACCGTCATTCAGGAGACCATGATTCTATTACCGCCATAGTCGACCATCCTGACAGGGGTTTCTCGTGGTTTCCCTCTGTCGTTCAGGTGAATACTGGGATGGTTTCTTGTTATAACAGGCGATGACAGACTCCTTGCCACTATCTCAAAACCGACAATGAAATGACCAATTATCTCAACATGCATCCAACTATCCCATATATCATTTATTGACGCCAATAGATCGTAGTTCTCAGTATGGGTCATTGAACTCGATTTCAATAAATGAATGAATATAAGCATGAGATATCATCTGTATGGGAAATAATTGATCTTCAACGAACGAATAATTCACCATTTGTCACAATGCTCTGTTGAGAATTGATGACAATTTTCCACATCAATTCAACCTTTACGAATATATGATGATGAAAAATAAGTTGCATACGGAAATTTTCAGCTGTCTCAATTGACCACTAGTAATAGGTGTGGCTTATTAGCAGACCACCTTCATGTGGGCATTTAGAGATACTCTGATAGTCAATGTCAATTTATATTACCGACATGACAAACAGCCCATTCGATTGGAAGTTTTGTTTTGTGACGGCGTTTGTGGGAGGGTCAATCAATAGTCGTCAGTTTCCAATAGGATTGGCCAATTAGCCTGACATTGGTGTTATGCACGTGAAAATAACTTGATCATTATGAACTGTAGTTTTTTATGTGAGTTGAATCATTGGACGAGTAGGTAAGCCTATTCCTCATGAAAAACTTGGCAAAAATGATTTCCATGAATATTGAGAATTGTAAATATGAAGCTCTATTGATGGTACATCTCTGTTGAAACTATCTCTGTGATGAATATCATTAATTGAACTCATTCTTCAACAATTCATCGCACTCTTCACTTTCCACTAACGACTTTAATGGATCGTTAGTGGAAGCTTTATAAACGCTCTGTAGAGCTTCCCATGAATATTACACACACATTAATAGACGTGCCTGAATGTATACACATTGTTACATTATGTATATACTATAAAGACATCCACGAAGGTAATTTTGAAGAAAATGATGGAGTTATCGGAATCACACTTCATATTGTCACGCCCATGCCCAGCCTAGCTGCTACCACAACAACCAGGATCCTGAGTGACGTACGATTCACATTCTATCGTCACTGATCATGAGTAGTGATTAGAAGTTCAAACTATGATAAATCAGTGTTCATTGTTATAAACGTGACTATTTATATCTTTCACATTCACTATGACTCGTATGTGATCACCATCAGTGATGATGAAAGTAGAAAATATATTCATTATTTTCTTTAATCCACATCAAATAACCGAACTGGGCCTGATTGTTTCCTGATAAATGTTAATTTGCTGACAAAATAGGATCGTTCGGGAAAGCGATCGTACCAATGCAATAAATCAATGGAAAGAACCTGAGCAGAAACCGCAAATTCAATATCGATTCAATATCTTCTGACTATATTCATGATTCCCATCCGTGGTGCACTTAGTGAGTTATGCATGCTCTGCAAAACCGAATAGAAAGCGAAAAAAACCCCGGATGATCGAAAGTGTCCTGCGGATAGTGCATAGCGACAAAGATGGATGAATCAATCTCTTTTAGTGGTCCCGGCAAGAATGTCTGGTAGATCATTCATCCTAGAAATCGTAGTCGGCCGCGTATCGATCCACGTGGCACATGGAATCTGGACTGGTATCGCTCGCACACCTGGATCGCCTCGTATTTGCTCGTATTCGGTCGTTTTCGGTGCACGAAACATGTACACTTGCGGCCACATAAAATGTTCACTGTCCGAGATGGAATTTTTAATCTGAATAGAATGTATGTGCACATTCAAGAGCACGTGGGATTTGATTTAGAGGAATACAAGTGATTTGTCGATCACATTCGGAAGGTATGATTCTAGTTCTGAGTGCTGATGGAAATATTCTCAAAGACATTTGTAAAAAATTTATACCGGCCGTGAGGCCACAATTTGTTCACAGTGTGGAAATTTTTTTCAGAGAGAGAAGACTGAGAAATTCAATTCGTTCTCATTGGAAACAAGACGTTATTAAGCCCACACTAATTTTGATACTAACACTAATACTGAAAATTCGAACTGAATAACAGTAAATATTGATAAGTACTAGCGTCGGGGGGATGCTGAATGAGAATGAGAAAAAATGAAAAGTAGAGGAAATGAAAAGGAGGGAAAAAGTTGGCTATGATTCCATATGTCAATTTAGAATATTTTCAATGTCAAATTGAATAATTCATTTTGAATATAGGCCTGTTCACCACGTAGTTCTTATTGCTGGGTGGAAGCGCCGGGTTCCTATGGCCTCCAGAGTGGGATATCAGCAATCTGGTATATGGAAAATACGGATATCGAGATTGTATTAGTGATGAAAATTCAACCAAAATCGCATGACTGTCAAGCGTATATACAGCTGGAAAATGTGTTTCAACCGTATACGCTCGATAATTATGTGATATGAAATTAATTGTATACCCCTGCCATCTTGAGAGTATCAAACATATCCATGTTTCATCTGTATTTGGATTTTGATATCTCATGACGTTCGATAAAAATCAATAATATCTAACTAATGTTTCATCAAATCGAATGTCATGCATCCACCACGCACTCTCAGCCGTGAATTGTTCAAAAGTCTATGCGTGAAGTTGATATGCATATACCATCTCCTAAACTTCTAGCGCGTTCAATATCAGTATTCACCTCCAAGTCACAATCCTTTTTTTCCACACACATATGATTGAATGAACAGTCATGTGATGAACACAAAGAGCTTGACTTTGAATTAAATATGAAGAAATGATGGAAATGATATTGTGTGATGCGATCATTGAAACAGACGTATCCATATAACAAGGTCGAATAAAATACGAACTAATTCAAATATGTTAGGAAATGAACCATATGAAGGTAAACAGTGAGCGTGGATAGTGAATGTGAATATAACAAACAATGAGAGAAAAGTTCAAAATGATGAGAAACACTATGAAACACGTTTCATACAACACTTTTTAGTCAAGACAATTTACAGTTGAGTGACCATTTCTGAATTCCTAATTTGATTGACTTATCTGTCTATATTTCTTAAATTCACTGGTATTTCGTTGAATTTGATATTTTAATGGGGTACGTGCCATTGTAACAATTATATAATCAATCTGGTTTCTTATTGATGTATCTCATCAATTAAATCTGTGGTTATTGTGAATCCCTCTATTTTTGTGAGATGTGTACACATCTTCATTGGCATAGGACCACATGACTCACAACATGTGCTTCTTATTCTGCTCATCATGAGTATTCATTGGCATAGGACCACATGACTCACAACATGCGCTTCTTATTCTGCTCATCATGGATATTCATTGGCATAGGACCACATGACTCACAACATGTGCTTCTTATTCTGCTCATCATGGGTATTCATTGGCATAGGACCACATGACTCACAACATGTGCTTCTTATTCTGCTCATCATGGGTATTCATTGGCATAGGACCACATGACTCACAACATGTGCTTCTTATTCTGCTCATCATGGGTATTCATTGGCATAGGACCACATGACTCACAACATGTGCTTCTTATTCTGCTCATCATGGGTATTCATTGGCATAGGACCACATGACTCACAACATGTGCTTCTTATTCTGCTCATCATGGGTATTCATTGGCATAGGACCACATGACTCACAACATGTGCTTCTTATTCTGCTCATCATGGGTATTCATTGGCATAGGACCACATGACTCACAACATGTGCTTCTTATTCTGCTCATCATGGGTATTCATTGGCATAGGACCACATGACTCACAACATGTGCTTCTTATTCTGCTCATCATGGGTATTCATTGGCATAGGACCACATGACTCACAACATGTGCTTCTTATTCTGCTCATCATGGGTATTCATTGGCATAGGACCACATGACTCACAACATGTGCTTCTTATTCTGCTCATCATGGGTATTCATTGGCATAGGACCACATGACTCACAACATGCGCTTCTTATTCTGCTCATCATGGGTATTCATTGGCATAGGACCACATGACTCACAACATGTGCTTCTTATTCTGCTCATCATGGGTATTCATTGGCATAGGACCACATGACTCACAACATGTGCTTCTTATTCTGCTCATCATGGGTATTCATTGGCATAGGACCACATGACTCACAACATGTGCTTCTTATTCTGCTCATCATGGGTATTCATTGGCATAGGACCACATGACTCACAACATGTGCTTCTTATTCTGCTCATCATGGGTATTCATTGGCATAGGACCACATGACTCACAACATGTGCTTCTTATTCTGCTCATCATGGGTATTCATTGGCATAGGACCACATGACTCACAACATGTGCTTCTTATTCTGCTCATCATGGGTATTCATTGGCATAGGACCACATGACTCACAACATGTGCTTCTTATTCTGCTCATCATGGGTAGTCATTGCTTGTCTCACACCTTGACTTAATTGCTTCATTCAATGCGACTATCTGCTATTTCTTGTTGTTGTCACTGATATCTTCACTGAGTCTCGCCATGTATGTGATCAATCAATGGAAACAATTCACTTCTATCAATACTAGGAAAACGCCATATATGCGTTGTTAGACGAGCGAAAAGTAATATTATGTCGACTTTTCTACCAAACTTTTGCCTTCATTTGCCAATTGGGTGACATTTAAGTTAGAAATGGGTGAAAACTGCTACGAGTGGTACCAATTTGGCACATTTTATGGTTTCTCTTGAAAATGGCTCACCCGATCGAGCTGAGAGTCTTCAGAAATGTGTATCAAAATGTAATTCAACCTGATGCGAAATTTCATTTTTTTTTTAAATAATTTTTTTTTCCCGCTGTGTTATTCTAACGAGTATCTTTGAAATTTCTGAACATCATAAGAACAAAATTTAACACTCGATGATGCCACACAACTATTCGGATCTAAGTTGGATGAGGAACCATGATATATTTCTTTTTCGAATTGATAGCTGTGGCCGTTTGACCTGTGGAGAACCGACAAAAAAACATGAAAAAAATATAAAATCGAACACCAATTTTTTTGAGTGAGTCAAATTGAATCCTCGCTAAAGCTCGTCTGATTATTTTCACAGAATATCAAATACTTGGTCAGAAAAAATCGGAAATGGAGTGAATCATCTGTATCTCAAGTAACATTGATTTATAAGAAAGGTGTAAAACAGTTCATATCAAGATAACGTTTTCATGAATATTATATATAACCAAATTTTGTCTCGTGAAGATTAACAGTTTAATCCGTCAATATTTGATTTCATTTTCCAATGTCTTTGTCAGTGTCCTCGATGATTACCAGAATCATAACATTTATTTTTCATGGATCGAATGTAGTCATTTCTACCTTCTTCGACTCTGCGGGAGAACATGGGTTTATTCTTATAGGTATGTGTCGATCGACAATGATAAGAATAAATGATGAACTGAATATATTTTGTTGATTGTAGCTTGATAGATCACTTTATCTGCCCACGACCGTACACACACACAGTCTTTTTAACCGATACGATCCGGACGATGTAATATTTTTTCCGCCTGCGACTGATAGCTGTTTTTTCACCATGTGATTCTCTTTTCAAATGTGTGTTTTTTCATTAATTTGCAGCCGTAACTGATTAGAAAATAAATTGTTCCTGTTTTTTTCATAAGAACTTGATTAAAAATAGTACCATGCATCGTTAGAGAAATATACGGATATTTTTTCATGTGGATATATATAATTGGGAATTGCCCGATACAATGATCAAGGTACGTACAAGAGAGGGATGAATAATTTCCTGAATTTAATAATCACATGAAATTATATTTGAGAACTTTTTGATTGTACGTTGTCATTCAATCATTCTCTCTCAATCAACCCACCAACGACAAGGTGATTCGAGGGTTCAAATGGGTGCATAATGGGTTGATTTTGATGATCAAAACGTAAGCCCGATTCATTTTAATGATCATTAAAATTATTTAAATGACAAATATCGTCGAAGATACGATAATTATCTATCATATTGTTCATGATATCAGTTTCCAGTGTTAAATGAATGACATAACGAAATATGAAACCCACAGAAGCATAAATACCTGTTTATGTATAGGTTCATAATGGGGTCAGTATCAAATAACATGTGGTCATACAATCGGTGAATCAATAATGTTTTTTTCTATATACATGCTGATAAAAATACCACAAATCAATAATAATCTATGATATTGTTATTACGTATTTATGAATGAAAAAGCGTTGTAATATAATCGGGTATCGACTCCAGCACGGCACATGATGAATAATTCATAGACTTCCATTTCTGATTGATTTGACGACGGACGTGAAACGTCAATATATGGTTTGAAAAATCACAATGTAGCCTGAACCGGGTGGAATTGAATCTAGTATATGAGCGACAATTGAATTAGCTCATGCGTGAATTCACTTTGGGAAAACTCAGTATTCAGATCGTATGCATCAAATGTACACAAACGTAGTTAGATAATAAGGTCCTCGATTTGGTCACGATGTAGTGACACCAATCTAATTTATCATGATGTAAAGAAGGTACCTCAACTCCCATACTGATAACATGGAAGGCATTTGTGGTTTCTTGCGGTCAGTTCAGAGCCAATCGTCCCGATTGATATTCTCTTGAGAGGAAGTTATCAGAATCACTGACGAAAATACATACTTAAAATAATATTCTCGTTTGAAAATATGCAGTGAACAATGGGATTCTAGCCAAATGAGAACTATAGATATGTGGGTGTTCAGTTTCGAAAGGATTATACGTCATTTGGATGAACCATGATGTTGAATCGAATACCAACTATTTTTCATCGTGAATCTTGATGAATTATTGGGTGAAAAATTGGAGTTACCGAACGTCAAAAAATTATGGATCGAATGTCTTGAATCAATATTTAATCCATCACACGAATTATGCGATTTTTCTGAAAATCATGATATATCGAATCGATCATTCCATTGATTTGTTCCTGAACAGTTAGTTATTCAGAGTGGAATTGTATAAAGTGTTTACGAACACTCCAATCTGTTCATCTCTATGAGGTAAAGAACAACGTCGAAGAATTGATTATAACATCACCAAATCTCAACTCATCAATCTCATCTCTCAACACAACTGGGGTTTTGTGTAGCGTTTTCTTAATTACCACAATTAATTATTGTTGCGTTTCTAGAAACGTACGCATTGCACGCACCCTTGAGCGATACGCGCTCGTCTCACACTAACGATCGTCTGTTGCCCCAAGCCATTTGCACGACAGGTGTACGGTGAGGATATGAACACATTTTCTTGCCACATTAAAATAATTGACAATTCCAGGTTAGGTTGGCTGACTTGCACAGAAATCCCTTCCATTACTTTTCTTTCTGAAAAGTGACCCAAATACGACTGAATTATATTTCCCCCGAATTTAGCTGAGGGAGGTTTTTGATATAACTGAATTACTTGACATGTTTAATTCTTGACAACGTCGCTCTCAAGATGAACCTGGCTATCGGAGGGTGGATCGTTTCTACAGAGGGGGTTTTGGGCTATGAATGATCTCAGAGCTGAACTGTGCAAGATGAGAATCAAAATATAAGTCAAATCAATAATTGGTATAATGATGGAAAATCATGGTCACAGGCAGCACAGTCTGAGGGTGAAAGTTCATTGTTTTCAATTCGAAATGGTTCAGAGATGACCTGATCACCATATTGGTGACAGGGCTGACCTAAAGTCTGGAAACGATGGAGATGTGTCACTTCAGAATATTCTTATTGCACTTCCATATAATTTCATGTTTATCATGGAATTATTTCATCTCATCTCATTTTATTCCACATTTCATCATAAGAAATACTTCATACAATATTCACATACGTATTCAGGCTCTCAGTGTGAATATTTCGTAGTGAAGCAAGTGAAAATTGGGTAACTAGGCAAACGCATTATGTGTTTCCGCGTCGATGGATGAGCCAGAACATTATATCAACATATCTTTGGATTGGTTATATATGTATCCACCTTGAGATCCAGGCAGTTACGTCACTGCCCTCATATTTCCTAATTGATTTCTATGATGATGAGGAAGGTTCTGTTTTGAACGTTTCTGATTAAATGGTGACACCTGTTGCTTGGATTTGATTGGTTTCCTTATAGCTTTGAGTGATTTGAAAAAATCAGATTAAATATTTTTTTACACCGAAACGGCTGATCCGATTCGACTGAAAACTCGGAATAATGTGCATAATTATTAGACTAAAATTTCCTGAGAATTTGAATTCTGTCGAAAGAAATATTTTACACGAATTTTTGATTCTGAATTATCCCTATGATATTCTCGAAAAATTTGAAATGAGTTTTCTCAGAAGTGGTACAATCGATTATGCCTCGAAACTATAGAGTATCGAATTAGATGAGAAAACTTGTGTATGCCAAGTTTCAATTGATTTTGAATTTTTGTTTGACCTGTGGAGCGCGAACAAAAAAATCACTTTTTTAGGGGATATGGTGAAATTGAGTCTTTGGTTTGCTCATCCAATCATGGTGTGAAACCTTAACAAGAAATAACTGTAGCATGTATCGAATTTGTATCTCACATGACATCCAAAAGTGGATGTTGAAACTGCATATGTGTTCAAGCTATTTTTGGAAAAAAGATGATCTCTTCATTATGGAACTGATAGATTCACTTCACACAGTTCTTCAGAATACGAGGAAAGATGATATTCAGATACGTATTCAGGGTGAAGATCTAGTATTATCGAGGTTATTACGAAATTTCCCCTTTCAGTAACAAAAGCCGTTACCACTTGGCGGTTTCGTACTCTTTCGGTGATGATCAGTAGGATATGACCAGTTCCACTCCACGCTTCACTCACATAATATGAGTGAAGAAAATCATATGTCTCATCAAAAATCTATATGAATTACATTCTCTGAGCATTTAATGCAATAGTGAAGATTTCGTCTCCGATCCAAATTCCAACAATTTCAGTATATAATTTTGATTCCGATTCCAGTTTGTATTAATCAGATATTGGGATTTTTATTCCGCTTTAACAAAATATAGTTGATTAAATAAGATCCAGTTTTACAAATTGATAGTCCTTGGATCGACTTGTTATCACACTTGGTTACGGATGTTATTTTCGTAACTTAACTGAAAGTTAACGGATCAGTGCCCAACTGAGATTCGCGAGACTAGCTCCTAGTTAGGTCACGTTCGTTCAAGTAATTCAGTCCATTAATTATATTTAGTGCCAGTTTTTCGACAAAACGTCAAATATTCCGATAGAATGATTGACCAAAAAAATGACACAACCCCATGTTGATAACCGAATCAGAGATGAACTAACAGTTGATTAACTTTTAACAAACGTTTGTTAAACCGGATCTGAGGTAGATTCAGATTTCATCAAGTCACATGTCAAACAACCACACATAAGCCCAAGTAAGACTGAAGAATCCACAAAACGTGAAGAAGCGAACCACCCGTGCGCTTGTTGTGCGTGATAGAGAAGACGGTCGATCGGAACTTTCTTCTTCAAGCAAACAGGTATAGTTTGGTGTAAATAGAGGCCAGCCGTGGATTCGATGGTAATCAAGTCTTTAATGAAGAGCTGTGATGTCAAAGAAACATTTTTGGTTAACGAACATAATTTAAAGAGGAATGTGTGTCCTTCTTGTCATGGATACCCCTACTAGTAGTACTCGCTGGAAATTATGGTGGTGTGGACAGCAAAATGATCACAGAAACTCAGTGCAGTTAAGAACGAACATTCATCATTGAGTTATTCTCAAACTTTCTGAAAATTATATTGCATCACTAGTATCCAGAATTGTGGTTATTACCCTACCTAGTATTAAAGGTGATGGATTTGAACGTTGATTGAAGGTGATGAACGTTGAAGAAATGGAAAAACTCACTTTGAATATGACTATAAAATCGACCAGTATGAATGAAATCGATCATATAATCGAATGGAAATTTTGAATAATATGTCTATACAACAATTTGTTTGTTTCCACATTCCATATTCGAATAGTTGTGAATCAAAGTCATCGTTATTTATTCATTTATTCATTCAGTTATCTTTCATTCTTTGTCTAAAGAACTGGTACACGGGATATATGAACAGTATATTATTGTAATGATTATTTTTTATTCCTTCAATTTTTCAATTTTCTCTAAGAACCCCAAATTTTCTCACTTTCATCAAATTTCCTCAGTTATGTTCTCAATTCTTATCAGTTCAATTTTTGGTGCAAACTGTTTTTATTACTCATTTCAATTTTCAATTTTTCACTCCCCAATTTCACCCATTCAACCGTTCTTCATTTATTGATGAGCGTGGCGAAGTCTCCATCGCACTCTTATGGGGCTCTGTCTGTTTTTGTTTTTTTTTGTAAGCACTCCACAGGTTACAAGGGTTGACTGATCAACATGAAACTTTTTTTTTGTACACGCAAAATCATCCAACTCAGAACTGTATAGTTTTTGGAATGAATCGGTTGAACCGATTTTGAGAAAAATTATCTCAAAGTTTCTAAAAACCCCATAAGATTTGGCTGGGCGAAAAATGTTGAGAAATAAAATCTCTCCAAATGGGATGAAATTCTCTCTAAATGTGTTTTCATAGATTTAACACATTTTCACAATTTTGTATGCAATTCCAATCACCTGTTTTGGAGAAAAAAATAAAATAACTGATAATATTCATCAAATATATCATAAGAATTGTGACAGAATTAAGTTGTAGAGATTCACTGCTTTCTAGATTCAAGAGTTGACCGACAATTAAGTATTTTTTATATATATCAAGGTGTGTAGAATACCAGAGTCAATGAAGTGGCAAAAGTAGAACTACTTCAACGACTTTTATAGCTCATTCAGATATCAAGGTGTGTAGAATACCAGAGTCGATAAAGTAGTAAGGGTAGAACTATTTCAAGGATTTTTATACCTTATTTAGATAACTCGCTCATCTCACAACGCATATTTCGCGTTTGACTAGTATATATAATAATATCAACGATTATATTCCATATTGATTATTATCCTATGTAAGTTGTATGAGCCAGGGTCTAATAGAGGTTTTTCATATACAGTGAACACTTAATATACAAACATCAACACACAAGACGATACAATATATTACAAAGTATTGCAAAGTTCATCCAATTTTTCGCGATCTTCATACCATTTTTGAAAGATATATTTGTGTTTACTATTTTGAACCTCGTCCTGATTGAACATGTATCCATGAAAACAACATACATACAAATATAACGTTGTTTTTGTGTTTGTCAGATTGGTAAACAACCTCCATCTTCTGTTAGCACATTAATAAACAATGCCGTCAACACAGAAGATAGATGAGTCTAGTTTTCTGCATGCAATTATGATTCTCTTTAGTAGGTGATAAACTTAGTTATCATGAATGTATAATAACACTCAGTGGATACGATGAGTTTTTACAGACATAAAATAAATAATGTTCTACTTTTATTCCATTCAAAACTATGTTCATCGTATCAGAAATAGTACGTAATTGTAGAAAAGTGTAATGCAGTATGATAACTAGAATATTCAAGCTGATGAAAACCATATATCGAATGTGAATGATTATTGTTTGCTTGACGATCCCACCAAAGCTGAGTTATTATGGAGGAATGAATTAGCAGGTTATTGTGAAACTATAGAGTCATGATAAGTGATAGGACGTTTACAAAAACCCAAGCCTCAAGCGGGACTCAAACTCACACCCAACGTGTGACCAGTTTCTGAAGCGGTGTCAGCTGACCGAGCTGCCGTGAGTGACAGAAAAATCGTGAACACCCTCAAATCGTGAGACTGTAAGAGAGCTTGTGATGCAAACCGTTAAATCGACGTTTGATTGATTCCATCTGCATATTACGATACAATCCCGGGGTACAATTTTGCTTTCTAATTGACGACTCGCAGTCTGCGCCCCCATGACGTCAGAAATCATACCGTCCAATCAACAGGGCTGTTTGAACTCTAGTTGAATTCAAATATCCAACCGGGGTATGTTGCAATGACTAAAAATGATATGATCCAACTGGCTGATTGGTGAGGCCACGCCCATTTCGAGTCGTCAATTGAGGCCATGACGACATTTGGTCTAACCGTTTGAAAGTGAAATTGTTTCATGGTCTAGTCTTCGGAACGGTTCCGTTCAAAAAATATTAGGGTGAGAAATGAATAGAAATTGATAAAAATAGAGGAATGAATATGAGAACAAGCAAACTGCCGAGTAATCATGATCACAACTGTAATCAAATCGCTCGAATCAAATTGATGACAGACACGAATATAATTATACACTAGTTATCAAGATATGATCAAACACTCGATTGAGCACCAATTCATATGATTGCTCTGAAAAGAACTTGAAAGCACTCGCATGATTGATGAGATATTATATTTTTCTCGAACTGCGGACTGTATAGAATGATGACTTTACACTCGCATTTATATGAAATGTCATTTTCCGGAATAAAATGTTGAACTCAAATGAAATCTAAGCACAGTTTACTACTCATTGTTTCATAGACCTTAGAATGGAGCGTTTTTGAATTCTGTTCGGTATTTTTGTATCCATCAATTCATATTTAGTCCAACGTTACACTGTACTGATGTCTACAATCTATTGGCGTCGGTGAATTATATATGTATGTATGTATGTATGGATAAGACACATCGAAGTCAGACCATTCCGATTCTGATATCACTATATAGGCTCATCAATGATCATCATATTTCCGATTAAAAACCTCAAATGAATGAAAATAAATGGATGAATGAATGAATGGATGGATGAATGAATGGATGGAAAATGCGATGAAAGGTTGATGAGATGGGAGGTTATTTCATCAGTGTTTCTGGATGATAGAAAAGAGTCAGTCGTGGCCTGTTGAAAAACAAGCCAAGTATCCAACTAAACGACAGAGAGAAACCACAGAAAATGATGGTCGAACATGGCGAAAATCGAACTTCGGTCTCCTGAATTTACGGTTCAGTGTACTAACTACTCAACCACTCCTCTCACTTTGGATTCCATCTCACATATCGAAAAAAATGGGCTTCGTTTGTATGTTTTTTTTTGTAATTTTGTGCGCGGCATACAGGTCAGGAAGAAATGGATATCTACTTGAGATGTTCTCGACATATTTCTGTCATACCAGAATAGGATGGAATTGTTTTTCAGAAAAATCGGTCGGAAAGTTTTTCCGGACAAATCGTAAAGTTTGAAAAATCCTCATAAGAATGACCTTGAGGAAAAATACTTGGAAAACGAGAATTTGTCAAAACCTCTCAAATTTAAATTGAATATGAACAGTACTATTATACACCTTCCGAAAGATTCGTGCTTCAATCGAATGATAAATAACACAGAATACGCAATAAAAGTGTACATCTTATTGAATATTCGGATCAATTGGTTCTGCAAAGTGTATATGCGACAGGTTATAGCACTATAAATATCAACAAGTTGCAGGTGAGGTTTTTGAACGTTTGAAGTAATCTGAAGTCCGTAGATGTGGATTGATCTGACGAAATATTTTTCATTCTGGATTGTCATACTTCCAAGCTCATCTCACAACGCGAATCCCGCGTTTTCCTAGTGATATCTAAATTGATCGGTCACTTTATGTAACCACAATAAATGTACTCGGATAGCGGAAGCTCGTCACAAAAACACAAGTACACGGCAGTACGTGTCAGGCATTGTGACGTGTGACATGACATGACCTACTCCCTGGAGCCTGTTTTCAAGTTCGTGGTCAACATTATCAAGTGTCATGTTTATTACAATCACAGAAATCATTAGCAAGTTTTCGACTTTTTCTACTTCCCACTCAGTTTATTTACATGTGTTCAAATTGGCAGCCATTATTCATCATCGGCTCATGTCACCACATGCGGATATGGTTATTGTTGTTGTTGTTTCTTGCAGCCTAATCTAACCCAAATGACCCAATAGAACTACTCTGATGACAACCTATCCAAACTGACTTGAACTTACTTATCTAATCAAACTATCATCCTAAGCTGATCTGATATGGACTTTTTTTTATAACATCGAAACGTAATACAAAATCAATGTTCTTCAATCAAAGCAGGGGATGAAAAATAGGATCGTTTGAATATGATATGAACTGATATGAACTGAACCCAATCTAGAACCCACTTGTGGTCCGATGAATAGCCACATTGGTATATGATTGAAAATTGAATAATATTTCTCCCATGTAGCTGATTTGATTCCAATATATCTCTATTTATCAAAAAATGAGTTCGTCAATTACCGACTGACTTCAAGGACTTCAGAAATATACGAATATGCAATGTTTTTGAAAGATGTGGTAGTGTAATCAATCGGAAATGATCAGCGCCAGCTCACTACATGAGAAAGGAATCAGCAATACGATTCGGAGATTACATCCATTCATGCTGTCCATCCGTTACATTTGGAACAGATATTCTGGTACATGTAGCGCAGTGCCATGAGCTCACTCCATGCGACCCGGGAGGTGCGAATTAAATCGGACCTCGGTACGATCCCTGCTTCCGTCCATTTTCATAGAGTTTTTTTTTTGCTTCTTTACTGTAGTCTGTGAAAGGCTGGGTTCGTGCCCACAATATGATCACTTCCATCTTTCTATTTGTCTCACCACTTGAGAGAAGTTTGTCTCATTATTCCACCATCTCATTAATCACTCATCCGACGCCTATTTATCTCAGTTATCAGAACGGTTCATCGTTGAACTCAATAAAAAAACAATCGACCGAGTTACACAATGATGCTCAAACACAGAGTTGTGGATAATGCCGGTTTACAAATTCATTCAATATGCATTATTGTAAGTCACAATTTACACAGCTTGTAACGCGTTCTTCGAGAAATGAACTCACGTCAGCCAGGATGATTAATAATCTAGGTACAACAATGGCATTGTAACTACGGATAATGGCAAGTTAATCAGCTAATTATCGCTCAATTCACTAAGTGCAGAGTATATCAACGTGAAAAGAGCTTTGACCAGCACTTTGAAGTCCATGGTCTCCATGGTTACCCATGCTATTCGGTTTCATTGACTCTGAGATAAAGGATGTCTGGACTTGATTATACAAGGTCTGATATTGATTTCGTCAAACTATACACTTGCGGTGGGATGAAATGGTTCAATCCTGAATTAAGATTCGAATTTGAAAATGAATTCACGTGAATTCAATCCTAATATCTTCACAGACCGAGCGTGAAGTGCGTTTGCACCTTGCTTTCTACTTTCAGTGCCCGTATGTTTGATACATTTTCTCAGGATCCATTCTGATGTAGACTGAATGTTATTCAACTAAGACCCAGTATTACCAAGTCCAAGTAGTATTTATCTGAGAGTTGGTGAAAACAAATAGCACAGGTAACCATGGTGATAACAAGTTTGACCTGTCAGATAAAGGCTGACTAGACTTGGTAATACCGTGCCTAAGTAAATAATGTGACCACCACCGTATATTATATTCAATATGTCAATGAAAGAGATTATTGATAATGAATATGTGTTCTGCAAGTGGAAATCTGATTTCTTCTGGCCTTATCATTCAGGCCCCTCACCTGATGAACCACTTAAAATAACGTGTCAAGACGAGCTAGCTCTAGAAAATACGACTGAAGGGTTGATGCACGATGAGGTAATACCAAAATACTTCTTCATGATATGGAGAAGGTGTATACCGACTCCCATACTGATAAGATGGACGATATTTGTGGCTTCTCGCGGTCGGTTCAGAGTCAAAGGTCCGATTGCTTTTCGCGATTCAGCGAATTCCCTTGTGAACTAAATGTAGATAAGTGTGGCTACGGTACCGGTGACATTGTTGAATTGTATTGTTGCATTATTGGCATTGTTACATTGAATTGTTGCTCTTCATGTGCAAAACAAATGCAACTGCCGACATGACGATCCTACTGAGCCGTGTATATAGCTTCGTTGAGCGTTGTTGTTTTATATAGTTTGGTATAAGAGCGATAGTTGCGCTACGGGCAATCGGACTTGAATTCTGACCCCGGGAATGCTTCACTCTGAAGACGTGATGAGTCGGTGAACCTTTTTCATATTATGATAAAGTATGTTGGTATCACTACATCATAGTTAATGTTGACTGAAAAAGCTACTCATGACAACACATTATGAAAATAAAGTTACGGTCTCTTGAACTACTATAATTCATCATAACCTCATAAGAATGACTGGAATTTTGTGCTGACAACAGTTGAGATACAATGAGATTTAATGATGATGATAATGATTTCTATTTTCTCATCAGATTGCATTCCACAAGATTGAGCATCGTCACATCGTCAATTTACGATAAAATATGAGATACAAATAAACAGAAAGATACAAATATAGTGAAATATCACACTTGATACAAGACTTACAAACAATTACACAATCACACTGAAACTAAAGAGTCAAATGGAATCATACGCACGCCACACTACATTTGAAAAGTTGAAAAGTTTATTATATCAGAATTTCAATCTTTATCTGTCAAAAAATCATTCATAGAACAAAAACACTTCTGTATTTGATACGATTTGAGGGCCAGCTTGAATTAAATTTCTAGTAGATTCCTGATATGTATGGCTAAACATTCATGATTGATCCATGGTTCTGTCTCCATGGTGGAGTTTATTATATCTGATGAATATCAACCATAAAGAGTCCCGACTTATGGAGCTCATGGAGCTTTGGATCCCTAGAACGTGATTCATCATGTAGAGGTCTTGTTGTTGAGCGTATAGTAAAAGCGCAATGATCTTATTATTCATAATGAAACATTGAGTTGATTCATCATTAACAAGTAATTCTATACAATTCAGTTCCGAAGGGAAAAAGATGAGAGCAATTAATCGAAAATTGGTGATTTGAAAAAAAAGTAAAACTTGTTTTGAATAGGAACAATTTTCTGACAGAAATTCACAACCATTTGTATATGATTACATCATGGTTGACTGAACTCTTGAATTATATCGAGCGATCGAAAAACTATTCATGATTGAGCGAAATCAGAGATCCAATTCTACCTCACTTGGAGATACAATATTTTTCTGTTCACTCTCTACAGACTGAATGAGGGCAAACATTTTGTTGAGACCAGACAAACATGTTATCGTCCATTACCCACTGTGAGGTCATTAGACGCAGAAATTTGGGCTGGTTTTGAGAGAATGTGTAACTAAATTTGGAAAATTCAAGTGAATAATGAACCGGACGATATAATCTGAGGAACAATGTTTCCTGAAATGAATAGAATATCAATTCAGCTTCAGCGCAAGAATGAAATATATCATCTCAAGGCTCAAAATGATTGTGACCAGCTGTTTGAGGAACATAATTATGTCACTTCTTCATATCAATTGAAGCTTTCGAGAAGATCAACAGGTTGAACCAATTTTCCAGGTCATGGAGCGATTCAAACAAGCAACAGGTTGGACAAAAGGCAGTGCTTTGATTGTTCAAAATCATTGTGTTCGTATAACTTTTCAAAACATTATATATCAACAGATTTATCTCGCTCGTCCCACGACACATATACTGCGTTTCCCCGATGATAGAAAATGATGTGTATTCATGACATTGTATAAAATACTCACCATTCCATATCGACCACTTGAACAAACAATTGTTTCTCTGAAATTCTGGTGGTTCAATAATTGATGTGAATATTTCAGCAACTCTGACAGCAATTTGACAGTTCAGGGGATCTGAGACAAAGCGTCACATTTTCAGCGTAAATATAACGTATTATGACTGAACTATTGTAGCAACTTTCCGTTTGCGTTAGTGACGTTGAGTCCAATTCCATCGAGAGAAGAATGTGTCATGGAATACATAGTGGATCTTCGGTAAACACTCACATCAGGTATTATTATCAATGGTGTTTTATTCATCGTGAGAAAAGAAATGTTGAATGAGAAAAATGATATCATGAAAGGTTTAGCGAAACGACCGCTCATCAACTCAACTAGAAACTACATATTGCTCATGTCAAGTTCAGAACATAGGCCCAAATGATTGCAATAAGATGAATATATATATATATATATATATATATATATATATATATATATATATATATATATATATATATATATATATATATATATGATGATTAAACTTCTTGTATACGATCCAATATCGAGATATTCAGGGTATTATAGTTATGTCGAAGAAGAATATGTATTTAAAGGGTGAATCTGAGCCCCCATATGGGGCTGGTCCCCTTGAAGTATCGTGACTCTAAGTATAGTTATGTCGAAGGAGAAGGTCCCGGGCTTGAATCGCGGTCGAGGCGTATCTTTTTCGACATAACTAACTATAATATCCCATATATAAATATATTTCTCCTTTATTTGAGACTCTCACGGATGATGATTGATGGATCCATTATGGTTTCAGGGTATAATCGTGTGGAAATGAGTACAAAGTATAGAATTGAATACTTCTTTATTTTCCACTCTACGCGTTTCGACGGTCTCATCACCGTATCTTCATGAATATATACATATACACAAATATATATATATATATATATATATATATATATATATATATATATATATATATATATATATATATATATATATATATATATACATATATATATATATATATATATATATATATATATATATATATATATATATATATATATATATATGAATGTCACATGTTATATGTGAATTACGTTGACTATATCTGGTTTCATTATGATCAATCTCTAATCTTCTCATATGTGAAAGCATGGAGAATGGGGTGGTACATCGTCCTTGTGGTGCTCCGTTCAAACGATTCCTAACATCTGTTTTCCGCCCTCATGGAGGAACTTCGTGTGATGGTTTCTGTTTCGATGAAACCAAGAAAATGCACTCATCAGATAACTCATTTCGAACAAATATATACATGTCACAGATCGGTTAATCCCTCAATTTGCACTGATGACATCGATTTTATTCGATTATGTGGATTCTCCGGGTGAGAACATTTCAATGGATTATTTCATTTTTTTTTTCATTTTGAAACCATTTCATTCACACTCAACGCTTACATATCAAGTACTACAACAATTGCATACAGGTAGTTGACAGAAAGGTACAAATGAACAAATAGACAATAATAAAATCAAAAGTTATCAATTATAAACACATTGAAGCAATAGTGATACATAATCTGATATAAAGTTTTGATATGAAATTTAGAAATTTGGGAATGATATTTTGTGAGTACGAAGCCCGCGTAAGTAAAATCTTGTGCGCAGGCTGTCTTGCTTGAAAAAAATTCAATTAGTATAAATCCAACTCTCAAATTTATCAATTGAGCCATAAGTAGGTATACAAAACAAACAAATACAAAAAAGTTACAAACTAATATAATATCATATTGCATATGAACATGATCATAGTAATAATAAAGAAATATATATAACCCTTTCATTTTAATTCACGTTATTTTACGCGAGATCGATTAATACCACTCTTCAAGAACTTTTTGAATACAATTCAATTCTCATCATGAATGAATGAGATGGATAACCTTTATATTATTCGAATTTTGAATATTTTTTCCAAGTTAATGGATGATCACAACAATATTAGGATAGTCGGTGACTTCCAGGTAATATATTCTCCGGTCTGTAATTGTGACTTGACCCCACTGGAACAAATCGCGTACTTTATTTAAAGGAGCACACTTTTCATTTTATACCAGCGTGAGAGATAAAACGATCACTTCGTTACAAAACTTTGTCAGTGAACTTTTTTTAGGCAACGTTTCAACTTTTACTCGATGCAATTCTCTTGAGAGATTATTTTTCTGAATGAAAAACCCATTAGTTTATTGACCAATAGGAACTTGTATCGTCCCACGCCCTCCTCCCTCAATCGTGAACTGTACACCTCACATTCATTCTTTTATATATCATTTTTAAAAACGATGAACATTGTCGTTATATGAACATGACATCAAGGATGCTATGAGTTCACAAATAGATGATGCACGGAGATAACAATATAATGATGATTCGACAGAATGTGATGATAAGTGAATTCATATATATATATATATATATATATATATATATATATATATATATATATATATATATATATATATATATATATATATATATATTAGAATTTGAGAAAAATTGTCCTTGCTTTTCCAACCCACATAATGACAGTAGAATATTAATTCGATTGAGCTGTCCGCTTCAACAAGTGTTCAAACATGTATATATTATATTTGGGCTTGAAGTCAGAGGAAATTCAATATAATATTTATAGTTCACACAAACATATATGGAATGATCGAATATATTCATATATATATATATATATATATATATATATATATATATATATATATATATATATATATATATATATAAATATATATATATATATTTATTCATATATACATATGGAAAAATATATATATCAATATATATATATATATATATATATATATATATATATATATATATATATATATATATAGAGAGATATTTATATATATATATATATATATATATATATATATATATATATATATTTATATATATTTATTCATATAAACATATGGAAAAATATATATATATATATCAATATATATATATATATATATATATATATATATATATATATATATATATATTGTTAACGCCGGTCTTTTGAGACCAGCTAGCTCGTTTTCCCTGGTTTGTCAATTGAACGTGAAGTCATTCGATTGCGTCATGGAATGTTGTATACATTGCAAACCGTGTTTCTAGTCGACCTTCCTTTCTCATTGCTGGTTGGCTGGTGGGTTGTCACGCGATGTGTGCGTCCAATCACAGCTCGCCATTCTCGCGTTGCCTGACTAAGCTAGGCCTCGCAGCTCAGTTCTGCCCTATACTCGATTCAGACCGGACGTCTCGAAACGGCTCTCGTCGAGTATCCAGTTCAGTTATCTTCTACATTCCCTTGAGGTCGGACGTACTTGTAGTCGCTCGTCAAGTGGGTGAATTCGGTCATATTCTCGACCAGCTCTTGTTGTGTGAGCTTCTCCCGTCCTTCTCTACTTTGTTAGAGTTCGGACGTACTGTACATTATTTCGCATGTACGCAGTTGTTTCTTTTCTATTTTTCGTTCTTCTTGAGTCGTTAATAGGACCTCTTTCCATACTTTCTTGTTTCTAATTCTTCACATTTGTTTTGGTCTTTATCATTTACGAAGTTGGGTGTTTTGTTTTCTCTCAAGCTTTTGTTTCTTGTTTATTCGAATGGTGTGCGGGGACACCACTCAGGTTTTGATCTATTTTGTTTCGCTTTTTATTTATTCTTTGATTTGGTCAATAACAACGTCAAGTCGACGTAGACCAAATACGTATCGTTTTGGGGTGAGGCATAATCCGAGTTTGGATTATGCTCGCCTGATTATTATTGCCAAGTCGGCACCCGAATACAGTCCACTGGTCTTTCATCGCCATCTCTAAGATCGGCGGTAACATTTTGGTCCCTGTGAGCCAAAGATTATTTTTGGTTCCAATTTCTCGTCATTCGTGAGGCGGAATCCATCTCCGGATTCTAATTTCGTTCTCTTGTTGGAATCGATTTGTGAATTCCATTCTTTTCACCACGCGGAGTCCATCTCCGGATTCCAATTGCTTCTACTTGTTGGAATCCATTTGTGGATTCCTTTCTTTGCACCACGCGGAGTTCACCTCCGGATTCCACAGTCATTCGTGGCAGCACCTGCGATCAGGCATCGCATGGGTGACTTCTCTGTCCTCCGCACTGAATCGGCTTCCACATAATTGGGTTTCCACGGCGCAATAATTTATTCTGTTTGTTCGCGAGTTATTATCAACAATTGTTTTAACTTGTTTTATAGACATTCATTTCTTGAATTATTTTGCGTTGTTCTTTTTCTGTGAATTTCGGCCGTATTTTCTCCGTGAGTAATTCATTTCACAAGTCTTCGATACTTGTGCTGGCTTCTTGGTTTTGCTTTGTGAATATTCATCCACAACAATGGCTTCAAAGATGGAGAAACAACAATCATTGTTTAAAGCCAAACGTGAGCGAATATTCACAGCGCTACAACGCTCGTATGATGCTTTCAAAATGCTTGAGAGTGACGATGCTTCGTCTTACAAATCTCGTTTCGACAAGCTTGACGTTTTGGAAGCCAACTTTGAAGGCATTCAAAACGAAATAATGGCATTGAATGCTCAACTTGACAACAGTGACGATGCATTACCGGTCGACGCTGTTGAAGCAAGCTTTGAGGAAATGCTGTATGCGACTCGTAAGCTGTATCTCGACGCCGTTGCCGCGGCGACGCCCAAGCCGCCTCCGCCGCCAAATCAAAATGGTTTTCAAGCCATCTCATTGCCGACAATTGCGTTGCCGGCATTCTCTGGTGATATTACTCGATGGACGGAATACTATTCGCTATTTAAATCTCTCGTCGACGAGAACAACGACCTGAATCAAGTTCAGAAATTCCACTATTTGAGGACCACCCTCAAAGACAACGCCTTGTCTGTCGTCTCCGGGTTTCCGATTACGGAAGCCAATTATTCTGTGGCATTGGATGCTCTTGTCAGTCGGTATCATAACCCTCGGTTGTTAGCCACCACGTATGTTCAACAGGTTTTAGAATTTACGCCTCTCAAAACCAATTCACATTCTGGGCTGCAATCATTTCTGAAAGTTCACAAAACTTCGATCGAAGCGTTGAAAGCTCTGAATATCGAAGATTTGTCAGATTTTCTGCTTTTCTCGTTAGCACTGACAAATCTCGACACATCAACGCGCAAGGCTTTCGAACAGAAACATTCTTCGCACAGCACTCCTAGCTACGCGTCGTTGATAAAATTCATTGAAGAGCAGTCCAGGACGATGGAATTGTGTGGTCTCGACAAACAAGCAGCTAGCTCTTCAAAAGCTATTCCTCCTTCCACAAAGCGAATCAATTCGTTGTTAGTTGCGAATCCTCCGCCCGTCAGCTTTAAATCTCGCGAGCAGAGCAAATCAGCAAGCTCGACCACGAAACAATCTTCGTGTCCAGTCTGCAAAGCGGAGCATACTCTATACTCGTGTTCCGTATTTCGGCAACAGTCCGTTGACGACAAATACAACACGTTACGTCGTCTGCGACGCTGCTTCAACTGCATGGGCGCTCACCTCAGACCGCAATGCACCTCTAAGAGTGTTTGCGGTACTTGTCAAAGTAACAAACATCATTCGCTGTTACACACTGCACGAATCAACCCCTTGACTCGTGACACAATAGCAAACGAAGTCTCTTCTCCTCCGGAGACCACCTCGCCTCATCCTCAAACTCTCGCTTGTCAAGTCAAGACAAGCAAGCCAGTGCTACCCACAGCTCTGTTGGGCACTGTTCGCGCCTTGATCCGCGACTCTCACGGTCAACTGCAACCTATCCGTGCGGTTATCGACTGTGGTTCACAAATCTCTGTTCTCACTCACTCGTTCCTTCAGAAGCTAGGATTGAAAATCAATCCTTGTCATTCCGAACTCTCTGGTATTGGTCACGTTAGTGCTCGGGTAATCGGGACTGTTCAATGCAGCATCGCTTCCCGGTTCACCCCTGCAACCTCTCTCAGCGTACAAGCCTACGTTATGCCTGCGATAGCGAGTCAACTTCCAACCACCACCGTTCCGCTTGAGGTGTTTGAACGTTATCGCTGTCTCTCTCTTGCCGACGACCGCTTTCATGTGCCCGATCAGATCGACTTTTTGATCGGCGCCGATTTATACCCTGATATTCTTGAAAAGTCAGGTGATATTGTGATGAGTGGCAGTCCATCTGCCATAAACACGGTCTTCGGCTGGGTGGTTTTGGGTCCTATTCGGTGTTTGGATGCCGAGTTCCAGCCTCCGCTCTCTCTGCTTGCTTGCACTGGTTCTCCATTGGATCGTACTCTTCGATTGTTTTGGGAATCGGAAGAAGTTTCACGTCCTCTTCAAGTTGATCCGGACGATGAACTTTGTGAGGAGCATTTTCTTTCTACGCACTCACGGAACCCTTCCGGACGCTATTCGGTAGCACTCCCTTTCAAGAACACATCCTCTCCTCTCGGATATAATCGTGAGGCCGCCCTCCAGAATTATTTGAGGATGGAGCGGCGACTGAAACGCAATCCTGAGCATGATGCTGCGTATCAAGCATTCATGCAAGACTATATTCAATCGAACCACATGCAACTTGCAAGCACCTCTTCGAACTACGTGATTCCGCATCATTGTGTGCACAAGATTACCAGCTCCAGCACGAAGCTGAGAGTGGTATTTAACGCCTCTTCTCCAGATGAGAGAGGCGCCTATTTGAATCAGCTGTTACTCAGTGGTCCCAAGCTTCAGAGCGAACTCCCGGGCGTTTTAACCCGATTTCGTTCTCATCCCATCGCAATTTGTGCTGACATTCGTCAGATGTATCGTCAGATTCTGGTCCAACCATCTGACCGCAAATATCAGCACATATTTTGGCGACCCAATGCAGACTCTCCAGTAAAAGAATATGAGCTCAACACGGTCACATATGGGCTCGTACCGTCAGCTTTTCTTGCTCAACGAGTGCTGAAGCAGCTCGTGCACGACGAAGGGGCTCCTTTCCCCAATGCTTCGCGTGCTTTAATATCTCACATCTACGTGGATGACATCGTGTCTGGCGCAGCAGACGTCGCTCAAGCTCGCATTCTTCAATCGGAATTACAGGCTCTTCTAGCTAGTGGAGGTTTCGAACTCCGAAAGTGGGCCAGTAACCTCCCAGAAGCATTGAGTGCACTTCCGGAGGATCATCTAGAGACTCCAGTCGTGTTTTCGGATGACGATCAGGGCATCAAGATCCTTGGTCTGTTCTGGGATCCCCGATCGGATGATTTCTCATTCCACACCTTACCTTTCGAAGGCGTGGTAACGAAGCGCACGGTCTTGTCGTACATTGCGCGCATTTTTGATCCTTTGGGATTCCTCACCCCGCTCGTATGCTGGATGAAGATTTTTCTTCAGCAACTTTGGTTATCGCGGGTGCAGTGGGACGACGTTTTACCACCGCTTCTTGCTCAAAGGTGGTTGGACGCGGTAGCCGAGATCTGTCATCTCTCGAACTTCCGAGTTCCACGCGCATTTCCTGCTTCACAAGGCATACATCGACTTGTAGGCTTTTGTGATGCCTCCGAGAAGGCCTACGCTGCGATACTTTACCTTCACACAACGAATCATGCAACTTCGCATATTAGTTTGTTGCGAGCAAGGAGTAAAGTATCCCCGGTCAAACCCTTGACCATCCCTAAGCTTGAACTCTGCTGCTTTGCTTCAAACGCGTGTGCTGAAAGATACTCTTCCCTCACTCAGCACTCTTGTCGTGGAATCAGTAACCCTCTACACTGATTCGACTATTGTGCTCGCGTGGCTTGCCACCCCTCCACATCGACTGAAGACATTCGTCGCCAACCGAGTAGTGGAGATACTCGACAACTCCACTCCTACCAATTGGGCACACGTGGATTCCGAAGAAAATCCCGCTGACTGCGCTTCTCGTGGAATACTGCCTTCTCAGCTCATGGAATACCAGTTGTACCTCTCGGGTCCCTCTTTTCTCAGGAGTCCCCATGCTCTGTGGCCTATCTCTGTGCCTTCCACTGATTTATTGTCTGAATTGCCAGACATTAAGCCTTCCATGGTCACTTTGGCCACAACGGTCAAAGTAGATCCTCTCCTGGTGAATTTTCGAAAGTTTTCCACACTTCTCAAAGCACAACGGGTGTTTGGGTATGTAGTTCGATTTGCCCGTCTCTTATTGGCGAAACGATCCAAGATTCTCCCTCCTACGGGTTCTTTAAAACCTGTGGAGCTGCAAGACGCTCTTGAACTGATCATAAGAGTCACTCAAAACCACTTTTATGCAACCGAGATCAGCCAACTTGCCAAACAGGGACAGGTTCTATCCCGGATCGCTTCGCTGAAACCTTTTCTCGAACCCTCGGGCTTACTCAAGGTGGGCGGAAGATTGCGTCACTCTTCTCTTCCTGAAGAGGCTCGGTACCCAATCCTACTCCCCAAAGAAGCTCACCTCGCATCTCTCATTTGCGATGCCTTCCACCGAACATCGCTACATTCCGGCCCGAGAACGGTACAGGCGCTGATACAGCAGCGTTACTGGATCGTTTCTCTGCGCGGTTTGTTGCGACAGCGTATACACCAGTGCATTACTTGCCACAAGTTTCGCGCAAAGCCTATGCAGCCTCCAATGGCAGATTTGCCTCCTTCACGTGTTCAAGCTTCTCGCGCTTTCTGCCATGTTGGAACTGATTTTGCTGGCCCTTTCCAGGTCAAATCCAGTAATCGTCGTAAGGCACCCATCACCAAGGGTTATCTGTGCATTTTCGTTTGCATGTCCACAAAAGCGGCGCACCTAGAAACGGTGTCCGAGCTATCCACGGACGCCTTTTTGGCTTGCCTAGATCGGTTTCTCTCCAGACGAGGACTCCCGTCGCACATTTACTCCGATTGTGGGAGAAACTATGTGGGTGCTGCGCGACATCTGCGCGAGGTTTATGATTTTCTATCTCAAGCTGAAACCTCCGTCTTTGACCATCTTTCTAAACGTGAAATAGCTTGGCACTTCAACCCTCCGCAAGCTCCCAACTTTGGAGGACTCTGGGAGGCCGGTGTAAAATCGGCGAAATCCCTGCTCTACCGTCTAATAGGGGACACACCTCACACCTTTGAGGAGTACGCCACCCTATTCTCCCGCATTGAGGCCGTCCTCAACAGTCGACCTCTCTGCGCCCTCTCATCTGACCCTGCCGAAAGCTACGACTTTCTAACTCCCGGACACTTTCTAATCGGCACCGCTTTGTTAGCTCCACCTGAACAAACGGTGCCAGGAAACCACTCGCATCTTGATCGTTGGGTACGATTGCGCCAACTGCACCAGGCCTTTTGGACGCGTTGGTCGTCGGAGTACTTGAATACGCAGATGCAACGCCGTAAATGGGTTCGGGGCTGTCCCAACCTGACTGTCGGGGATGTGGTATTTTTCCATGATGCCACAAGCAATCCTTTGGCCTGGCCAATCGGCAGAGTGGTCGAGACTCACCCCGGGCTAGACGGCACCGTTCGGGTCGTCTCTGTTCGCACCTCAACCGGTACTTATAAGCGCCCGGTGAATAAACTGGTGTCACTCCCGACTTCCGAATAGTCGAGTTGATATTCATTCGTGTATTTTTTCTGTTCAAAGCACGCATTGGTGGTTTGATCATTTCTTCATGTTTACTTTCTTGTTGTTCTCTTTCTTTTGAAAAGACAGCGACCATTGAATAAAATGGTTGCGTTTTCTCCTCAATGAATCACTCGGATCATGTGCGATTTCTTTGCTGTTCTCCGATCCAATTGGGAAGCAATCCAATTACTCGGTGAAAATCTCATGCTCACGTTGCCTATGAAGTTACAAGGCTTCTTACGAACAGTTTGCTGTTCTAATTTCATGTTCCTAATTTTCCGTATCGTTTACCTCAGCTTTAAAATGTTCATTTTGGTGGGCGGTATGTTAACGCCGGTCTTTTGAGACCAGCTAGCTCGTTTTCCCTGGTTTGTCAATTGAACGTGAAGTCATTCGATTGCGTCATGGAATGTTGTATACATTGCAAACCGTGTTTCTAGTCGACCTTCCTTTCTCATTGCTGGTTGGCTGGTGGGTTGTCACGCGATGTGTGCGTCCAATCACAGCTCGCCATTCTCGCGTTGCCTGACTAAGCTAGGCCTCGCAGCTCAGTTCTGCCCTATACTCGATTCAGACCGGACGTCTCGAAACGGCTCTCGTCGAGTATCCAGTTCAGTTATCTTCTACATTCCCTTGAGGTCGGACGTACTTGTAGTCGCTCGTCAAGTGGGTGAATTCGGTCATATTCTCGACCAGCTCTTGTTGTGTGAGCTTCTCCCGTCCTTCTCTACTTTGTTAGAGTTCGGACGTACTGTACATTATTTCGCATGTACGCAGTTGTTTCTTTTCTATTTTTCGTTCTTCTTGAGTCGTTAATAGGACCTCTTTCCATACTTTCTTGTTTCTAATTCTTCACATTTGTTTTGGTCTTTATCATTTACGAAGTTGGGTGTTTTGTTTTCTCTCAAGCTTTTGTTTCTTGTTTATTCGAATGGTGTGCGGGGACACCACTCAGGTTTTGATCTATTTTGTTTCGCTTTTTATTTATTCTTTGATTTGGTCAATAACAACGTCAAGTCGACGTAGACCAAATACGTATCGTTTTGGGGTGAGGCATAATCCGAGTTTGGATTATGCTCGCCTGATTATTAATGCCAAGTCGGCACCCGAATACAGTCCACTGGTCTTTCATCGCCATCTCTAAGATCGGCGGTAACATATATATATATATATACAATAATATATATATATATAATATATATATGTATATATATATATATATATATATATATATATATATTCAAAATTCAATGACAAGAACAGTCATGACCTAATCTCTACGCTACTTCGAGGTGATAATGAAGTTCCGTTTATCATAGTGATCCTCGTCCTGCAACATCAAAATACCGTAGGCCTACCCTTAAAATTCATCATGGCATAAGAATTCAAATATGATTCTCAATCATTCAAGTCCACCTTTCTCGTTCATGAATATAAATATTGACAGGACAAAGTTCATTATTCCACGGTGAAATCTGATAATCTGATAAAAAAACACTGTAAATGTGAACAATCGCAAATGTAATCCACAGGTGGATCTATTCATCGCAACTCGCGCGTGATTGGTTCCCCTTTGAACGCTTTGAAGTCCTCTATCACGTGACTCATTTGTTCCTGGTAATTAACTGAAGACTAATGCAGTAGAATATGTCAATCACGGAATGGAAAGCTGCTCAGGGAATAGCGTTTAGCGAGTAGAGAACGGGAAGAGAGGGAAAGCTGACGGGAAAACGTGCGTCTCTGGAATCTGGCTACGAATTAGGGATATTGATTAAGTAATTATCTCTCGGAACGTAATTGAGTTGAGAGAACAGGGATCTTTTTCATTCTGTTCTGGGAACGTATTTACATAAGGCAATAATACGGTTGAAGAAGAGTGGAGAAGAAAAACTCCACTTTTTTTACTTTAAAATTCACGGTATTTTTAATTAACTCCGGTCTAGATGATATCATAGTTGTTCACTTCCAGAATAATTAGTGAGGATGAAATGATGTGAATTCATCTTGATATTTCAAATTAGAAGACTCTGTTTTTTTTAATGAGGGTTGCCTTGAAATATGATACAGTACATAAACAGTTGAAATATCGTGCTAGCCAGATCCGAGAGACGGAGATTTTTAATTTGTTGATATTTATTAAAGAGGGTCACCATGGTTACAAAATATGTAAAATCACGGTCGCTTAGACTGCATGTAACGTTGCATTTTTTTTGGCCCTTCTCAGAATCAGGGCAATGATTTTTGAATAACAACAACAGCAATACAGAAGGACTGAATATAGGACAATTATTTTCAGAGTGAGGAACGAAGTGATCAGAAGTAGCTATAACAGATTCTGATAGTAGCTATAGCTTTATTGAGAGACGTGGAACAATCCGAGTCTCTTGGAGCTAACTTGATCCAGCACATTCGAGTGGTTCAGTGGATGAGATTTCAGAATAACAAGTATTCAAATATCAGGAAATTATTGAATCAAAGTTATATATATATATATATATATATATATATATATATATATATATATATATATATAATATATAATAATTGGATATCCCTTGAGTATATAATTATACATCAATGTGATTACTGATTCCGTTTTGAACATCAGGATTCAATTATCATCTAATTCGTATAGAAAATAGATAGATATCAAACGAATCTATGTTAAATTCTCAAGCACTTTAAATATACATGGTTTCCACTTCTGTGAAACTATTCTGAGCATGTGGATGA
Source organism: Brachyptera risi (assembly GCA_964007535.1). Taxonomy (NCBI): domain Eukaryota; kingdom Metazoa; phylum Arthropoda; class Insecta; order Plecoptera; family Taeniopterygidae; genus Brachyptera; species Brachyptera risi. The sequence continues at coordinate 14,903,826 of OZ023328.1, read as the reverse complement.
ATGAATAATCACATCAGCTCCTGAACATTATTACGACTCGAGAAATTTAATTAAAATTATCTCTATGATATATTCATCAGATGTAAATAGTCTCAAGTCAGGTTATGTAATATGTATATATTTATATATTATTCAGTTCATTAACTCATATTTATAATCACTTTTGCGAATAATAATGAGGAATAAACGGGGAGAATCGATACCGGCGAGTACCACGCTCAGAGAGGCCTCTCCTATATTTGGTGAGAAATTCACAACCCAGCCTGATTCGAATATCGGTAGCAAGAGTCAAAGTAGATACGGGATCTTGGTTATAAGCAGCAGGGTTGCACGGTACGGTTCTTAACGGCCCGGTGAATCACATGTATCAGCAAAAATATGTGAGGGAAAATATTCGACTGGTTCAAGTGACTTACGGGTACGGAAAACACCGTCAAACCGTGTTACCATATGAATCAATATTCATTATCAGAATTGCTCATTGTATTGTTCTTTATTGTATTCAATCGCGGTTTCTCAACAAATGAACTGAGTATAAAAAAATTAACGTCATGAAGTAAGCGCGCTACAGAGTCAAGATGATACATTAGATCAATACAATTATTATAGTTATTGCAAAGAGTAGACATTTGTTAGAGACTTGTAAGAGAGAGAAGTGATGAAGAGAACGAGAAAAGTGGATGCAACGAAGGCCTGATGTATATAAACAAGGCTGTCAAAGTTTCTGTTTGCAGGATGAGAGAAACAAACGAAAAGAAAGCCAAAGAACATGAAGAAATCCTCTGAAGGATAGAAAGAATGTTTCAATAAATGTTCCTCTAGAGCCATACTGAATGTTATCTTTTGTGAGCACTGTTTCCGGGTATAAGATGGTTATTTCGATACAATCCAATTGGCAGGAATCATGATAGCTTCTGTTATATTTGTCTACCAACAGAAAAAAAAATATCCACGTGTTATTGCTATGCTATTTCGTTTGTTTCATAATGTTTCGCTACAATGTTTATGATAGGAAACGTCAATATATTAATCCAAATATTTGCAATCCTTCGAAGTGACAGCATGACAATGTATTCACCAAAGTATCCACATATATTTTGTTGATGAACTTGTATTCACGAAAAAAGGACGTCGTCCATGAACATAAAATTATATTCATATTGCTTTAGTATTTTCAGTACATCGTAACTTTCAAATACTAGGTTCACGATTGGAGAAGCAACTACATCTGTCAAACTGATTTCATGCTCATAGCTGCAGCTGGATTATGTGGAAACCAAAGTGTATACGATTATTAATTAGGGAGATGACCTCCTCCTTTGGATACAAGTAGGCTCATGTCACACACATCTTCAATCTATTCATTCATATTCATTCATATTCATTCATATTGTGAATTGACGACGCACTCTACTGATCACTGCAATCTATTGTCGTCGGTGAATGATTTATGATGAGGTGAAAGGTTATTTTATTAGCTGTTTTTTGATAGTACGAAGGAGTTGGTCGTGACCCAATGTTGAAGAACTATTCAAGTATTGACCTGGGGCCGAATTCACAAAAGGTCATGAATTTGATCCGGCTCAAAGTTTCGACAATAATTGCTAGATTATTATAAATTGGATTATTATATTTTGCCATATTTGATATATAATTTTTGATTTTTCAATTTCAAAAATAATAGATTGATAATGATGAGGGATTTAATCAAAAATTGGAATTGAAAAATCGAAAATATCAGATCAAATATGGTAATATCTCTGGAAATTGTCGTAACTTTGAGCCGGATCAAAGTTATGACCTTTTGTGAATCTGGGCCCTGAACGATGGAGATAAACCATTAAAAAAATATCAGGGTGGTCAACCCAAAGCGGAAATCGAACCCCGGTCTTTCAAATGACGATTTAGTGTGTTATCACTCGATCACAAGTCTCAGTGATGGATTGTGAATGATGTTTCAAAAATTTCATCAATTTTCAATTATTTACATATTAATGACCACCTTCACTGACTATACGTTATTACTCGGAGATACAAACAAACTTCACCTATGATAACATTGGCCGTTACACCGTAAATACGAACACCTTCTCTGTTAAAAACCTGGGATATTATCCAATATCCTGTCTAATATTGTTGGGAAAACTCTAATGAAAAATATGGAATGTAAATATGGCGCCTGCTCTCACTAATTGAACGATGAAGGTGTGTATTGAGAAATTGTGATGAGGATATTCTGTAATTTAATTATAAAAGTTTGTGATTATATCGATGTGAAATTTTCTAACGGCTACGTGTTGATGTTGATTGAATATGAGAGTAATTGAAGTGTACACCGATAATGTGTTCGGATTAATTCTCAACACTTACTTCTCAACTATCATTACTAACTGGATTATCCCCAGTTTCTATTAATATTCTCATGTTTTTCTGAGTACAAGTGATTAACAATGAACCAATGGAAACATTTTGTGTTTTTCCCATCTTTCTTACACAGACATTTTTCCATATTATTGATAGTTGTCGAAAATGATTGGATATTGAATATCGATTTTCGAAAATATTAACGGTGAAAATATGTTCATACATATAATAATGATGATAATAAAAATGGTTTTTCATTCCCAAACACATCAAGATACATGCATGTGCAGTGAATATAAGTATGAATATGAAGACTAGAAAACAAAATTTCATACAGTTTGCATGAAAAGGAATGATAAGCCCGCGTCAGAGCGTGGTACTCTTGTATGCGGAAGGACATTTGGAAATACAAATGGTGATTTCGAAAGATGACAGGGAGAAGGAAAAATAGTAATTCCACATATAAATTCTGAATTTTCATATTTTTTCGAAATTTCATACATGTATAAACTGTGAACAATTCTTTTTCAATTCTATACATAAACAGTGAACAATTGTGAGACGAGCGGGTAGTAATAGTTTGTCGATTTTTCTGCCAAGCTTTTGCATACATTCGCCAATTCGGTGACATTTGAGTTATAAATGGGTAAACACTGCATCGAGTGGTACAGGCCTACCAATTTAGCACATTTCATGTTTTTTCTTCAAAATGGCTGACCCGATCGAGCTGAGATCTTCCATAAATGTGTATCAGAATGTGATCCAACCTCACAAAGAATTTCTATTTTTTCGAAAATAAAAATATTTTCTTTTTTTCCGCTGTGTTATTCCAATGGGTATTTTTGAAAATTCTAAAATTCATAAAAGTAAAAGTAATCACCCGATAATGCTACAAAACTTCACAGATCTGAGTTAGGTGAGGAACTATAAGATAGAAGTTTGAAGTTGATGGTTGTAGCCGTTCTACCTGTGGAGAACCGACAAAAAAAACATAAGAACGAACATAAGAACGAACGCCAATTTTTTTCAGTATGACAAATTGAATCCTTGCTGAAGCTCGTACAAAACTCACACTTTCGAATCAAACTAGGAATAAAATGGAATAAAGTACCAATCTGGTACGCGTGTACTGTTTTTGAATGGGTCAATCAGAAATCATTCACTACAATTCCACTAGTTCACGACCATGATACGCAAGGTGTAGACTGGGAAAACGCCATATATGCGTTTTCAGACGAGCGGATAGTGATATTATGTCGACTTTTTTGCCAAACTTTTGTCTACATTGGCCAATTGGGTGACATTTAAGTTATAACTGCTGGGTAAAAACTTCTTCGAGTGGCACCAATTCAGCACATTTTATGGTTTTTATTCGAAATGGCTCACCTGATTAAGCTGAAAGTTCTCAGAAATGTGTATAAGAATGTAACTCAACTCCACGCAAAAATTCATTGTTTCCGCTGTGTCATTCTAATGGGTATTTTTGAAATTTCTAAAATTCATAAAGAAAAGTTATCATCCGATAATGCCACAAAACTCTACAGATCTAAGTTGGATAAGGACCACAATGAAAAAAAGTTTGAATTTGATAGCTGTGGTCGTTTGAAATGTGGAGAACCGACAAAAAAACATAAAAAAACATAAAAACGAACACCATTTTTTTCAGTATGTCTGATTGAATCCTCGCTGAAGCTTGTCCAATAACTTCGGGTCTGAAAAAATGGTTTCAAAATAGCTGACAGGGATTTTATGAATGTTGGGACCTATTTTCATGATAATTTTTCAACTATTTCAAAAAAGCACATCACTTCAAGAGTAACAGTCAAGGATAATATTGAAACTCTCCTCATTCCTACTCATTTCATTACATATTGGCGAATTTCAAGATGATCCCAACTGCAGGTGTGATAACTGTTCAAAAATCAAAAGGAACAGACGAAGATGAGGTGTTGTTGACGAATAAACAAAAACATATGGATTCGACACGATTGTATTTCGATATTTTTTATTTTAACATGATTGACTTTCCAAATATCAACTTGTTAGACGAGCTTTAGCGAGGATTCAATTTGACATACTGAAAAAAATTGGTGTTCGTTTTTATGTTTTTTTTTTTTTTTAATGTTTTTTTGTCGGTTCTCCACAGGTCAAACGGCTACAGCTATCAACTTCAAACTTTTTTTCGTCATGGTTCCTCATCTAACTTAGATCTGTATAGTTTTGTGGCATTATCGGGTGGTAACTTTTTTTTTTATGAATTTTAGAAATTTCAAAAATCCCCATTAGAATAACCCGGAGGAAAATACTTGAAAAATCAAAATTTTTCAAGACCTCTCAAATTTTCGCCGAATATAAAGGAAACTATTAAGCACATTTTGAGAGATTTTTCGTATCAATCGGATGAGAAATAACGAAGAAAACGCATTTATAAAGCATTTTCCCATCAATTTAAGCTATTACGGGAACCAATTAAATCTATAGCAACAAGTGTCACCAATTAATTCAAAACGATTGAAATGAATGAAGAGGAAGGCCGTGACATAACTGATTCTCGTAAGGTTTTTGAACGTTTGGAGTGATCCAAGGTCTGTAGATGTAGATTGGGTTGACAAATTATTTTTCATTTTAGATTTCTATACCCCTAAGCTCGTCTAACAACGCGCATCCCGCGTTTTCCTAGTCATATTCAATATGAGTTCTTCATTCGTGAAAGATAGATACTCTGTATTACAAAAAGTTGCCCATTAGACACAGAATAATATATATATATATATATATATATATATATATATATATATATATATATATATATATATATATATATACTAGGAAAACGCTATATACGCGTTGTTAGACGAGCGGATGAAGAGAGCAGAAAGACAATGCAATGGTGTTCGATGAACTTGACAATAACAGATCTATAGTCTGGAAAATTCGATATTGTAATTGCTGATTACTTATTCAGAAAAATGAAAGGTGAAAACATGAAATGTAGGAAAGAGAGGGAGAAAATTTTGAAAAAGAATTGAAAATAATTGTAGGCCTACTTCCATATTCAAATGTACACATGAGTGTGATGATCATCAAGATTTATTTAAAATGGGAAAACATCATCATGCTCATTATTTTCATTACTATATGTACCAGATTTCAAAACCATCCATATCATTATTATTGTTATCATTATTTTGTCCGTCTCCAATATGGGTATGAATATATTCATTCAACTATGTATATGCGGAATTTGAAATGAACACAATGGAGTTAAATTAAATATATCAGTTTGAATGGACTCATCCGGATGAAAATTTAATCACTCACGAAACTATTTTTCACTGTACAAATTAAAACTTCGAAAACATCTGAAATGAAAATCATCTCTCGGAGTGGAATGAATCCATTTCCGTTGTTTATAAGTGTCTCATAATCATAGACTCGTTCATCTTGTCTCCAAGTTTATGGTACGACATCCACTAGCCATGTTCGTTGCAAGCGTCGAATAAAACTTTCCCCCACTGCGACGATTGCCGTCTCACCGACTACAATGCCTGGTGTATTAAAGCTACGACAACAGATGTAAGAACTAACCGCAAATTCACTTGTCTGCAAAATCACGACATTCGTTTCCGAACTAACACAACTTACAGCCTTTGTTCTCGTCATCAGTATGATTATGACCAAACTGTCTGCGTTTTTGAGCACAAAGCTACCACCCCCACCCCATCATCGTTCTCTCACTCTCTCTCTAAACCTCCTATCACTCTCTCTCATTCTATTTCTATCTCTATCACACACTCCCATGTCTCTCATCAAATCTCCACCTCCTCTCTCTTTTTCCAACCTCCACACCCCACTCCCTCTCTCGCACTCACTCTCGTCTCTCTTATTCCATCTTTCTCTTCTCTCGTCTTTCGTTCTTTCTCACTATCTCACTCTCTCCATTTCTACCTCTCCTTCTCACAACAATCTCTTCACACAATCGTAAACTACTCGACATTATTTTCATTGAAATGAGACAAAGAGAGATGTATTACAGCGAGACTGAGAAAGATTGAGTGGGAGAGAGAAGGAATGAAGTCGACGGTGAATTTAATCAACGATTACTCGACTAAAGGCAGAGCAGGTTATATTTTCCCCTCAAGTTCTCGTGTATTTTCATTAATTTTCCACTAACGCATTCCTTTTTCTTTGTTGGCAAGACTGTCTGGTCTCCAAGGGCTCATCAGTGAGCGCATTCAGCGCTCGACATTCACCTCTTGCAGTATTTAATATCTGTAATATCGTTCGAGATTGAGCGCGATGCAAAGCCTTGCTTTCAACAGATTGCGAGAAGGTGGAATTCAATGACGATTGAATGTGAATTATTCCGGTATTTTATGACCTGCATAATAACGGTTCGAACGCATTGCTCATGGGATAGGAGAGAATATATATATATATATATATATATATATATATATATATATATATATATATATATATATATACTGTTTGAATCGTTGCAGGTGAGACACTGATTTGTAATCGAAAGCCATTCATACTCTCGTTCGACTCCCGGTGACTATATGGAATTTTGTATATTTCTTCGTAATATTCAATTATATCTGATTCAGATTCCATTATATTGAATCGATTCAGTAGAATATCAGTTCATTTTTCCATTAAATATTATAAAAGGTTATGAATATGGAGATTATATCAGGATATAGTCATCATAGGTATGCCTCAGGCCAAATATATTTGTTTTAATTCCAATAGAATTCGATGAATGATGGATATTTCACATTTAAGCAACATGATTGTCGTTTGCATGAATCTAGGGTATTGTATTTCTGGATTCCATACCTGTTGAAACAATTCACATGGATTGAACTGACTGATTTGTATGAATATTGTATGTAGGTGGAATGATAAAATCAAGAATTTTGCTCTGGTTGTTACTCTTAATGTTATTGCCATCGATTTTCGGAATACATGATATAATATGATACAGTATGTATCGTGATAATCATCACATAACTTACCCTAAACTGAAATTCGCAGCAACAATTTGGAAATGAGTGGAGGTGCCGGGTTTAAATAAATGAACTTCTTCTATTCCAATGTAATATAGGGCCTAGCTTCCCAGTAGCTTGTAGAAGTTAATAAACTGTCAGATTGTTATCTCACTCAGTTAGATTTTCATTCTGTTCACCAATCATTCGATTAGCAAAACTAGGTATCTGACGAACTTTCAAAATAAAGCACTTTGATACGATTCATTTGATAGGTTGAAATGACAAGAAGGAAGAATCAATAATAGATATGATAATATATATTCAAGAACCATAGTTCATGTGATGGAAAAATATACGATATACTAGCATTTATCACACCTTTCATACTAATAAGGTCGTTACAGTTGCGTGTGTACAACGTAAGCCCCTCCCCTTTCAGCGATGGCATAAAAAGGCTTCAAAAACTCTTACTCTATCTGCATGTACATACAAAGAAGGACATTCACCAACTGTGAGATTCTGAAATGTCATATTGATATCACCTCTATTTGCTACAATTTCAGAGATTCAACGCTTTCGGAATATGTATCAGCGTTTCTCATCTCAACCTCGTCCTGAAAGATGGAAATACCAAAAAAAAACACCAATCCAAAAATCACTGCGGAATTTCCGTTCGTTTTTTTCGCGGACCATCTCCTTATTCTGTGAACTCAAGTTCAATATATTAACTCGTTCCAGCCTGATTTGAAATTTAAGAACGTGTAAAGTTATATAGAGGTGAGATCGCCCTTGAGGTGTTCGTCCGAACGATCCTACCTTGTTGCCATCAGCATTAATAGAAGAGCAATGAAGTTAGGTACAGGTTATGATGTTAGGAGTGTATGGGAGCTTTTTCAAGACTCACAGTTTTTATAGCAATAACTCTCTAACGATTCAAGATATCCAAACTCTGATGAAATTGAAACACAGATAAATTCATTATCTTTGGAATGGAGTTGGATATAGTAGTTGACCCTGAATTCTGACGTTCGCACAGGTAAACAGCTGGAGAAATATGTTTTTTTTCTGTATACTTGTGAAAATTATGCGATATGAGTCCGATAGTTTTCACTCACACCATCTCGAATTTATTAGAAATATATGTGTTCAACTCAAATTCTAATTTTGGTGACAAAACATTCGAGAGTGAACATAAGAAGACTGATATACATCTTCCAAAACGAGTTTCATGAGCTTTCAAGAACAGCCTGATGTACCGAGACGCGTGGCCGAGTGGTAACACACTGAACCGTCATTCGGGAGACCGGGGTTCGATTCTCGCCATGGTCAACCATCCTGACAGGGGTTTTTCGTGGTTTTCCTCTGTCGTTCAGGTTGATACTGGGATGGTTCCTTAACAACAGGCCACGACAGACTCCTTCCCACTATCCAAATCATCTGATGGAATAACCTTTCATCTCATCAGCCCATCATCTCATTCATCATCCACCGACGCCAATAGATCGTAGCCATCATTACAGTGCGTCGTTAAAACCCAATATATGAAAAAGACAGCCTGACCTCCAAAACGCACGCAATCGTTCACATTGTCAATCAGAATTCATCACTCGCACTTTGTCAAAATCCTGCATTGACATTAACATACTTCATCGATTTCCATCGACTGGAATTATTGTGCTATTTCGTGAACCAGGCTCGTGATATTCCATGGCGTGGAGGTGTACACGCAAGACTCGAACTGTGGCTTATTATGAAAATATATATATTCCAGGATAATCAAAAGATACCATTTCGAAACCAATAATTAGTTATTGTTAATTTGAAGCAGTTCGTGTGCTAGAACGGCCTAATTGACGCCGATTCGTGTTTTTCTAGTTAATTTGAGAAACGGTTCTCACTAAAAATGACGCGATACAGATCTCAAGTATGGTTAGTGTGTCACATATAGTCATACGTGTTCCAAGTATGAGCTGGAACTGATGTGAGGTGAACATGGTAAATTGTAACTATGCTTGACTAGTACCAAGTAACCAGTACTTGTATTGACAATATTCACTGGGATAGCGGAATATTATGACAATACGAGATTTTAACAAATCTCAATCACAAGGGATAGAAAAAGTTCATTATCTCAATTCCAGAAGATATGGTACATTTATTGTTCCACCTAGACCACGAGTCATGACGTGGACATTACCAATTCCATATCGTAAATGAACATTCTCGAATACTAGTACATTTGAGAGCCTGGCTCTGGAGGACAAATGAATTGATTAAAATTGATGGAATTGAAATAGTTATTCATTTTTTTCTCTAAATTGGAAGATAAATATCGTTATCGGTAGTTGGAATCATTTCCAGGGTTGTGATTTCCTTCAAGAAATATACAGTATTGGTCATATTATATTCATCATGATATGTGGACAGCCAGGAACGTCTTCCCATATATTTGAAATTCGATTTTTTGGGGGAAATTGATCCATCATTAAAACTTGATCTACTGACGGAGCAACATAAAACAATGTATTTATCCAACTGTGAGTATAACCACAATAACTTTGAGATCTACGAACAGAACTCTAGGAACTCTGACGATATATTTTTTGAAATAACGATGGGAATTGTTCGTTCTTTGGAAAATCATTCAAAATGGACATTATCCAACAACGCAGTCTGTCAGTTTCAAACAAATGGTAAACGGGAAATTCCAAGAATTGTCGTGATGATGAATTATCCTCCATGGTTAATAATGACTCTGATAGTCATCATTGATACATTCACTATGAATATAAACTTTATATCAAATATAACTGATTGTATATTGATTTTTTTGAATTCGAAAATACCCAATCAGTGTTGTGAAAATGGGATACATGGAATGATTACCGATACGCCATGAACATGGAGCCTACCTACGCCATTACATGGCTATAAGTGTGCTTGCCCAAACATTTTTTTGTATCCATCCTGACAATTGTTTTTTCGTGGTTTCCCACAGTCCTCGAAGCAAATGCTTGGATTAGGTACCAATTGGTCACGACCTTTAATTAGTGGAGTGATAGGCTCAATTATAACATTATAGGCCCATCATTATTTTTTTTTCCATTTTGTATAATGATAAACTTTACATCTGCTGTTAATGGAAAGAAGTGATCATTGCCCAAAAGACTTAGCTCAGAGTGGAAGATATCAACATTCGTGTGTTTTGTTTACTCTTAATACCAATGCTGGTAATGTCCGTATATATATATATATATATATATATATATGTATGTATATATCTCAGAAACAGTCTCTACTCATAATGTGTTCCGGACTTTCGGAAACTGAAAGACTTTTATCTGCGGTGAAAAGTCATGGTTACCAGAAGCGCAGTCCTGGTGTTGAAGTTCATTGGTTTTAAATAATTGGAATAGGGTGGTAAGGTCACCCTTGTGGTGCCCCGTCCAAACAATCCTACTTTTCATCCATAGCCGCAATTGGGAATCAATGATTTTGTATCAGGTTTCGATGTTATGAAGGAAAAAAATATATGTATATATATATATGTGAATGAACTGTTTATTTCTTCACTCAGCAACTGTTGAGTGTATTTTGTTCTCATCCTCACAAAACACAATTGATGACTCGCAGTCTCCGCCCCCATGAAGTCAAAAATCATACCGTCCAATCAACAGTGCTGTTATAGCTGTAGTCAAATTCGAATATAGAATCGGAGTATCTTAAAATGACTACAAAAGATATGATCCAACTGGCCGACCGGGAAAGCCACGCCTATTACGAGTCGTCAATTGACGACTAGTGATTGACCCGCCCATGAACGTCACAAAACAGAACATCCAATCAAATGGGCTTTATGAGGGAAATTTCACATCGACCTATCAGAGTATCTCTAAATTCCCACATGAAGTATAGACCCAGGTGGCTTTGGCGATTAGTCACGCCTATCACTAGTGGTCAATTGACTCATGAAATAATAACATTCTCCATGTGTGAATGGGAGCTAATACGGCAGCGTTGTGTCCAGTTGCAAATCATGGTTCATTAATTTGACACTCAGATATCACTGTTCAACGAATCCATACATTCATCTTCTTGACTGAAAATTACTTCTCGGAGATTACGATTCGGATTTTTATTTAAATTACAATGCGTCGTTAAACCCGATATAACGATCAGAAAAAAAAATCAAAACAGCATGAGCAGATGAAGTTAAATTTCCATCAAACTAGGAAAACATAGTAATCAATCATGCCCTCTTTTAGGTGCCTCTCAAATGGCTCATCAAATATTTCGGGAATTGAGAAAGAGTTGAAAACTTGGATTATCCTCCAGAATTTGTGATAGTGACTTTCCATTTTTTGTTCAAGTACATCATTCATTCTCTGACATTCATCTTAGAATGTGCCTTCTCATTATCATGGTGGATATAATTGTGGACAAGTAACCAGGGGCTTCAAACTATTCAATTGTTCTCCTCCAACAATGGAATTTGTAACAATCGTGAAAGATTTTGAAAGTAAACTGAAAAGCTTCTTCTTGTATCAATGCTTTTATACAATTGAAGACATTGAAAATTTCAATAAGTTTTAATCACTGGGAAAAATAATACGTCATACTGGTACAACTTTTTCGTCACCATTCCTGTTCTCCAACTGCATCTGTATCTGTATGTGAATTTCTCATCTCAATTATTGATATGTCAATTGTTATTTCCAACATATCCCATGTCTTTCCTTAGATCAATTGAGGATACAGTGAAAATATTGTATTCTATTTTATCATTTGTTTCTGTATATATTGTGTCCACTTGTGAGAAAAAAAATGGTTATTTCGATGAATCATTCTCTACACTGTATCATCGATTCAAATACATATACTTATATTATTATTTGTAATTAGGTGTTATATGATAGCCCCACAGACAAGCCACGCTTGAAGCTCGGTGGGGCTGTGGAAATGTGTCCAGCTTCATGTAACGTGCTGAAATAATTCGAATGATTATGATAATAATGATGATAACAGAAGAGAATCAATATTCAGTAGAACGGAAGCGGGTAATTAGGATAATTTCCATGTTATGATGCTGAGATTATCTTTTATCATTCTTCTATTTGTTTTATATTGGGGTTTTAACGACGCACTGTAATGATGACTGAGATCCATTGGCATCGTCTAATAATACCATCTTCATACATCATGAATCATAATGTGAGTTGATAATCTGGGCCCAGTTGATGATGGAATTATTTGGTGTTGATGAAATTATAAGTTCACTATTCACGATCTATCCGTAATTTCATTTCATCCAATTTATCATTATATATATGGAGTTATAGGATTCTGAATCCAATTATTTCAATAATCATTATCAATTTTGTTCATCAATATATCTCAATTATTATTTCATCCAATCAATTCATCATTATGACTATATTATTATTATCATTAATATTATCTTTAAAAAAAAATCACGAATTTGAATTTCCAAAGAATGATCGGAGAGAGAATATTATATATATATATATATATATATATATATATATATATATATATATATATATATATATATATATATATATATAAACATATATATATATATATATATATATATATATATATATATATATATATATATATATATATATATATATTCGAAAAGAATACTGGATTATTCTCTCCCAACAGGACTTATGAATCATTTTTGACCTATTGAATGAACACCAGGACTTTCACAGTGTGTTGAATGAGCTGAATTATAATATTCAACTATCTCCTTGGGGTGAAACCACCCTTGTGGCCTTGTTCATACGATCCTGAACTCTCATCCTCCACCTTCAGAGTAAAACAATTGTCACGCGTCAAGCTGTCGTTGGTGGTAGAACATTTACATCAAACATGAAACCTTCACTATTCAAATCTTGTGACGAGCACATGTGAGTCTAGTTAGCTTGCTAACATTTCTTCAACGACAACTTCCAAATGGTACAGTATATTTAAATCATGATCCAAGGAAAACACAAATGCATTCTTCAATAACTTCAAAGTGTTATGAAGAAACTATTAAACTCATTTCAGAGAAATGTCAGAGGTGAACATTGGAAAGAACACATCTCTCAGCTCCATACCTGTTGGAGTGTTATAATCCCAGGTCGGTGATTCGATTTTACATCATACGGATTTTATTTGGAGTATCTGTCAACTATTATTATCATCTTCATCATTATCATGTATATTCTCTTTCTTCTATCATTCGTCATTACATATCTGTGCTCAATGAGTCATGAGAATAATGTATTTGTTCATTCCATTGAATTTCTCTGCTGACAAGCTGCTTTTGCAGCTTAGCGGATATCAATGTATTTCCAAGATTACTATTTCTTGTGTATGTGAAAAAAATCATGATTTTAATTTGGGTGTCTCATACCGATCGAAATGTATAACCAAAAAAAAATATTTCTACCCGATCGACTTCTAGACTATGCCCTCCTGAATGAGATACAATCAGTTGATTATTATTTCAATTCGACTCTCTCCGTTTCTCATTCAATCAAAGCACCGCTTTATGAACTAGAGTCACCATTTGGCGTGAGTTGAGTCCCGCGTGAGACATAAGTTTCTGTAAACGTCCTCTCACTTATTATCACCACTTATTCGTACCCCCGTATAACCTGGCTGTTGGTGGGGGCGTTAGGCGAACGATGATCATCATCAATCAGTATTTGTGGTTTTAAACTCGTATTTTTTTTTGCTCCGTCTGAAAGATCCTACCCCGTCATCTTCAGCCTTAATTGGGGGACGATAACTTACCATCAAGTTTCAATCGTCGGTGGTAAATTCCTCATTAAATCCATTCGACAGTTATGTTGAAGAATTTATTATTTGATGGGTTGAAAGAATGAGTCAACGGAGCTTAAGAAACTGGTGATTGAGAAATAAAAAATGTGGAGAAATAGGATACAGTGGAACATAGTGTGTTGATTAGTCTTCAAAATAGCCATTGGAACACACAATTTCATGAAAAATATTATATGAATTAAAAAAAAAATGAACATTCGTAAATCAATGATCAAATTACATCCTACCTGTAACAAACGTGACGATCAAAATCACAACAACGAGAAAGGCTAACCGAGCCATGATTGGCTGTTTGGTGCGATGCGCGAGAGCGAACGATAATCAGCACTCGGTGCGCCGGTCATGACCGTACACCTAGACACTCGCCAGTACACTGACAAGGATACGAACCCCAGCTCGGATAAGAAGCGCAACGTTGTCTAAATCCGCTACATTACACGCACGCGCGCCACTTCTGTGTCGTAATACCCACGTGTTATATGTTGACTCTGGGGTGGCATATGCCAAGATTTATGGCATACTAAACTTATAACTTGGAAGTGGGCTTTTTTCCTCCAAATCCACCAAGACAGCGAAACAATTCAGAAATAAGAAATGGTTGACCCAGGATGTATTCCTATCTGTGAGAAAAATCATTAATCGTCGTGAACCGTGGCTTGACCATGGCGAAGTAGACCACTCTTCAATTCCTCATTTCGATTATCGTGTGGTTCGTTCGGTAGGGTGTGTAGTGTACTAAGATGAGAGTGAGTTGAATATATGAATATATATATATATATATATATATATATATATATATATATATATATATATATATATTTATTCATATTTATATGTTGATATATATATATTTATATGTATATATATATATATATATATATATATATATATATATATATATATATATATATATATGTGTATATATATATATATATATATATATATATATATATATATATATATATATATATATATATATATATATATATATATATATATATTCATCATCCAAGATTCTTTCCTACACTTGAGATAGCTGCAAAAACACAGACTGAAAATCAATGGATTGGAATATGAAAATTGGGAATAATAAAATCTGTGAGGAGATGATAAGACAACTTGAGAACGAGAAAATAATATGATTCCATTCAATTTTGGGATGGTTGTGATCAGGATTGAATAACAATAATGATAGTAATTTGGTAAAGAAGGGAATAATCGAATGAATACAGCTTTTGATGTTTGAAACGAGAACGGAGATGAATGGGGACATGAACTGATCATAGAAATATCAACGGTAGAGAACAGTACGCATTGGAAATTGAGACAAAAATCGATTCCGATTGATGAATACAAATTTTCGAAGTTCTTTGTGAAGGTTATCACTATCAACTTGCTGTATTTGTTTGGTGAAATGAATATTCATCCGACGAATAGAATAATTCTCATGCAAATTTGTGGAAATTTGAACGTTGAATAAGTTTGATCACATGACACATTCAGATAATGATCGGATACCATTGTTCACTCATCGATTGATGTATTCGAGGAGGTCAATCGTGAATGTTCTGAGATGGATTTTGCTATCAGTTTTCTGAAAGTATTAGAAATAAATTAGAAATAAATCCAAGCTAGAATATTTTCTCCATTTGACAGAAGAATCAGAATGAATGCTCATGAATGTAATATGGCTGACGAATGGTTACAAAATATCAGTCAACAATGCGATACTCTAATCACTGTCATTGTTGTCAATATGCGTGCGTCATCCTGTAATCTCTCACAAATTCCACCTCTCAACATTTTACAACATTTTCTGTCGATTAGGATGAAATTCTATGACATTATTCTATCAATTACACATCAAGCTGAAAGCGTCGGTTGATTAAATCATAAATTGACAACAATGATGAAAGTTACGGAAAATTCATTTCATTGACTCACTTTCTCATCGATGTTTCAATTTTCGTGAACTAGAACTGGATTGTTGAAATATCAGAGAAGTAAAATGGAGTGAAATGATGATTATTCCACACAAAAAATGACCGATTGCTATCACCCAATCACTTTTCCTCATTTCATTTTATTCCACGTTTCACTTGGTAATCTCCCGATCTTGCCTGGTGAAATGTTAGAATGGATCGTGAAATATCGTGTCTGGTCCTCAAGATGTCTTCTTATCACTGTCACTATGAATGAATGAAAAAATATTAGGGATCTAAGGCGCATCGACAGTGAGGTCATTTAGCGCCATGATGATGGACTGTTGGAGGCACTGACTCATATTTGTTTATGAATTACATGGTTTTCCTTTGCATGACTGAAATTTGCTGTCCTAGTGGTGGAATTGTCTCCCAGGCAATACAAATAATGTGATCACATGTTATTTTGATGTCATTCGAATTCTAGAATATAGCATACAGAGTACAAATGGGACAGAATTTGTGATGGAAATATTCATTCACATCAATTACATTCTAAATTTCGAAAACTATGGAGAATAACTCTCACTTCTGACTCAAGTTCACTCCTAATTCTGGTTGTGAATGAGCCTTCAACTCAGCAGAACACATAAGCTGTAGGGAAAATTTCTGAAAATTGCATTCAGAACTGAACAATAGACTCATTTTTTTCGTTTGTCAAACTTTAAGAGAGACTAGAACATCCCTTGAAAGAAAATGAGCAAGAGATTGATCATGGGGTCTGAAATATGAATAATAAGGTATCCAATCGTAATGAGCGAATGCACGAACGTAAATACCTTCCATATTTTATTTCAAAAGATTATCCAAACTGTATTGAGCCTTCCGAAATATCAGGTTGAGACACGCTGATACAATTCGAGTACCAAATTAAATTGACATGAGAGTTGAAGATATTAAAATCATTATGATTGGAATCAGCTCGAATACTTGGGAAAAAACATGATAGAGAATATGAAAAACTATGTAAGTTTCTCTGCTCCTGATGGAGTATTCCTATACATGGATATATATATATATATATATATATATATATATATATATATATATATATATATATATATATATATATATATATATATATATATATATATGTATATATATATATATATATATATATATATACTATATACATATATATATATATATATATATATATATATGAATATATATATATATATATATATATATATATATATATATATATATATATATATATACTTATATATATTTATAAATATATATATATATATATATATATATATATATATATATATATATATATATATATATATATATATATATACTTATATATATTATATATATATATATATATATATATATATATATATATATATATATATATATATATATATATATATATATATATATATATATATATATATATATATGAATATACCACGGAATTGAGGAATACTACCAATGGATAGATTGAACCCCTTCCTCAATAACTTCGTAACATGACACAAAATCATTGTTTCCCAATTGAGACAATGATTGAGAAGTGGAATCGTTCGGACAAGGCACCACAAGAACGATCTCATCACCTCATTGTGATTAATCCTAACCTATGAACTTCAACACCAAAACTGCGCTAATTGTGACTATGATTTTTTGCCGCGGATTAAACTCTTCCAGTTCCCAAAAATCCAGAACACATATTAAGTTTTATTTAATTCAATTCGACTATCATTCCATTCTTGTTCAAGTGATAAAAGATGAACATATTCATAAGCTATGAATGAACATAACAGTTTTAAACACACAGTTGAACAAACAGTTTCTTAACGATATCATAATAACAAATCAACAATACATTGAACCACATCACAACTATGAATATATAAATCAATTAGAAATGTTCTAAGGTAAAATAGAATTGATGACATGAATTAAATTTTAATTTCAATCTCAAGAAAGATATTCTGATTGTGTTCAATACCAATTTGGAGACAAGATCCCCGCGTGAGTGAAAACTGTTCCTGTGATAAAGCCGGACATCACCAGCATTGGTATCATGTTTGAAAAATACATACGAATATTGATATCTTCCACTTTGAAATTTCTCTCAAGCAATGTTCACTCATTTCCAACAACATCAGATGCAAAACGTATCAATATACAACCAAATGAGAAAAATAACTATAATACACATCAGATATACTTGAGAGTTCTTCACACAGCTCGGATTTTAACAAGCCAAATTACCATGTGGATTTGCATTAACAACTCATAGCCATCTCTCAGTAATACCCAAACTAAGATTCATAATTCCCTTCGCTACCAGAAAGCGTATTCAAGCGCTGCGAATCTCAAAAAGCAATAATAAATTATAGATGAATTCGAAGGGTTATTCCAAGGAAGTAACGCCTCTCCACTTTACATTTAATCCACGAACCGATTAGTGGGCGGGTTAAAGGTGGAATTAGTAGAGAACGTAACTTCCCACATGAAAATTGAATATGTTACTGGGTGAGAATAAAATGGTTGGCCAATCTGATTTTTCTGCTCCGTAAAATAGTGTAGGCCTACTTCTGATGTTATACAAACAATCAACAATAATGGCGAGAAGTGAAGCCTGATTACGATAATGGAAGAAAACCGAGGTGTTGATATTGTATTCGTAACCGAAAGTCCGGAACACATCATGAGTATTAACCGTTTCCTTGATATATCCGGACATTTTCAACATAGGTATTATATACGTAATCCAAACACACACACACACATGTTCATATCTTTCACTTTGAAATATGTCACTTGGGCAATGTTCACACCTTCCGATGACAACAGATATGAAATTCATCATCAAACCCTGACTCCTATCCAAGACGAAAACTCATGGTCATGGTGTCAAAGTTCATTGTTCTTATTCGGAATGATCGGAATTGTGTGCTAAGATCGTTCTAGTAGTGCCCCTTTCAAACGATCCTATCTTTCATTCATAGCCTTTGGTTAAGGAACAATGATTCTGTATCAAGTTGCGATGTCATTGAATGAATACATCACAGCGACATTCATGATGGTATGTGGAGAGTCTCATGGACAGATCATGGGTTACACAAATGGTCTCTCAATCAGTCTGTCATAAGCTGTGCACTTGCACATGCTAATCATTGATGCATCTGTGATCGATTATGTTGATTTGACGGAGAACACACCTGATTTTTTTCTTCTGTAATAACATCGAAACTTGATACAAAATAATTGCTCCCCAATCAAGGCAAGGGATTAAGAATGAAATCGTATGAACGGGTCATTACAGAGGCGATCTTACCAACCCAAAGAATGATTGAGAATGAGATAACTCATTCAACAAACAATGAATCCTCAGATAATAATGCTGGGGTTACAGAACATTTCAAACATTCACAGTGGGAAGGAAAGCTCAAGTCTTCTCGATCTTGATCTTGATCTTCTTTTTCTTCTTCATCTTCTTCTTCTTCTTCTTCTTCTCCTTCTTCTTCTTCTTTTTCTTCTTCTTCTTCTTCTTCTTCTTCTTCTTCTTCTTCTTCTTCCACTTCTTCTTCTTCTTCTTCTTCTTCTTCTTCTTCTTCTTCTTCTTCCTCCCCCTCTTCTTCTTCTTCTTCTTCTTCTTCTTCTTCATCTTCTTCTTCTTCTTCTTCTTCTTCTCTCTTCTTCTTCTTCTTCTTCTTCTTCCTCTTCTTCTTCTTCTTCATCTTCTTCTTCTTCTTCTTCTTCTTCTTCTTCTTCTTCTTCCTCTTCTTCCTCTTCTTCTTCTTCTTCTTCTTCTTCTTCTTCCTCTTCTTCCTCTTCTTCTTCTTCTTCTTCTTCTTCTTCTTCTTCTTCTTCTTCTTCTTCTTCCTCTTCTTCTTCTTCTTCTTCTTCTTCTCCTTCTTCTTCTTCTTCTTCCTCTCTTCTTCTTCTTCTTCTTCTTCTTCTTCTTTTTCTTCTTCTTCTTCTTCTTCTTCTTCTTCTTCTTCTTCTTCTTCTTCTTCTTCTTCCTCTTCTTCTTCTCCTCTTCCTCTTCTTCTTCTTTCTTCTTCTTCTTCTTCTTCTTCTTCTTCTTCTTCTTCTTCTTCTTCTTCTTCTTCTTCTTCTTCTTCTTCTTCTTCTTCTTCTCCTCCCTCCTCTTGTTCTTCTGCTTCATATTCATTCATTTTTTTGTTCATCCATTTTTAGCGTGTTCACCACACTGTGGAAACACACTTATACGTTTGATTCAAAAGGGACCGAAAAAATCTATTCGTCGCGTAGAATCGCTGAATTTCTACGTAAATTGAAAATTATCGAGCTTGGATTATGTATTTTTTTACAATCTTCGACTACGTAGTAATGAAACTTGTCCACATAGCCTGTATATTTTCAAATCAACGAAATAAAGAAAAAACTCTATCGACCTTGGAATGGCGTGGACTTTTATACCATATTTTGCGCGTTAATAGAATCGCTGGTTTTCCACGTAAATTAGAAATTTAAGCGCTTTCAAGTTGTAATTGGTTATAATCTACCGCGTTACGATAATAACTTTTGTCCACGTAGCCTTAATATTTTATAATTAAATAAAAACCGAAAAAAGATTGAGTATACCCCATTTTTGGTCAAGGAGGTTAAAATACTAACCTCTTTGGTTTGGCCCTCTGAAAACCATGGTAACATTTTATAAACAACGGATGTGTTCATATTATCTTCTGGGCCCGAATTCACACAAGGTCATAACTTTGATTTGGCTCAAAGTTACTAACTTCTTTCGAGATAATACCATATTTTGTCTTAATCCAAACTCATGAAGAAATATTTGATCGTCCCACCAATCCCTAGCAAGTGTCTGAGATCCTAATAGCTGCTGTTCTTTCATCTATTGTCCAGAGAGAAGTACCTAAAAAATTGACTGGTAGGCCTAGGCCCTAGTAAGATGATCACCTCTTGACTTTGAATATCAATTTACAATGATTTTATGGCTGAATTTGACAGAAAATGTAAATTCTACCCACC
Organism: Brachyptera risi; assembly: GCA_964007535.1. NCBI lineage: Eukaryota > Metazoa > Arthropoda > Insecta > Plecoptera > Taeniopterygidae > Brachyptera > Brachyptera risi. The sequence continues at coordinate 14,882,648 of OZ023328.1, read as the reverse complement.
AAAACACGGTAAGGATATTTTTAAATACCGCGCAATTTGATTTACGTATTTTATAAATCCGGTTGTACATCTAACCTCAACGTTTTGCTTGATCTCGACTAGGCCTAGGCCTAGCGTGTGCAACTGTCAGTGTCACCTCTGACCACTCACCTTGTCTGTCTACTCTAGCCTAACCTGTCAAAGAGTGTACCACTATTACTAGGCCTATATGCCTACCTAGCTGAAATGTAACTTATGATTACTAATATAACCACTAAAACACTAACACTAATTATATATACAGTTATAATAGGCCTAGGCCTATTTCCTACTAATTAAATTACAATGTTCAATGCTGGGCTTTTCCTAATTCTGGATGAGGCTAGGCCGAGGCCTAATCAGGAGGGGTCTATCATTGTTAGACCTGGCAGAGTATTCAAAGATAGGCTGGATTCATTAAATGTGTCGGATGACCATCTGATTAAACGGTACAGGTTTCCAAGACATATCGTCTTGGAACTGTGCAGCATTTTGGAAGGCCATTTGACCAGACCGACGCAAGTTCTTACTGCATTGCGATTCTACGCGTCTGGAACGTTCCAGCTCGTTATGGGCGATGTAACAGGCATAAGTCAAGCCAGTTGCTCGCGAGTTTTGTGTGACATTAGCAACGCATTGGTTCAACACTCCCTCCAGTTCATATCCTTCCCTATTGAAAATGAGGCATACGTTGCCAGAGTTGAAGCAGGTACGTTGCTGAGGTTATTAGTTGCTAGTACACTGAACTGTCATACACAGACTGGGATCTGATGTTAGAGTCAAGTTGAGTTAGGTTAAGCTAACTTGAACCGAAAATCTCGTACACCGCAAGAAAAATATTTTCATGCATGATGGCTAGTATATTATTGTGGGGAGAAGAGGATAGTCTCACACTATTCGAATGCAATATCGTAGCCTCCCTATTCAGTCATCATCTGAAATAATGCTTACGGTGTAGGCCTACGTTTTTCTCAATTCACCATATTTTCGGTGTATCAGTTATGCAACCCAAGGGTGGTATAGGAGGCCGAGGCCTAATCAGGAGGGGCCTATCATTGTTAGACCTGGTAGAGTATTCTAAGATAGGCTGGATCCATTAAATGTGTCGGATGACCATCTTATTAAATGGACACAGGTTTCCAAGACATACCGTCTTGAAACTGTGCAACATTTTAGTAGGCGATTTGACCAGACCGACAGCAAGGTCCCATGCTTTCCTATTGCAACGCAAGTTCTTACTGCGTTGCGATTCTACGCGTCTGGAACGTTCCAGCTCGTCATAGGCGATGTAACAGGCATATGTCAAGCCAGTTGCTCGCGAGTTTTGTGTGACATTAGCAACGCATTGGTTGAACTCTTCCCCCCCAGTTCACTTCCTTCCCTCTTGAAAATGAGGCATACATAGCCAGAGTTAGAGCAGGTACGTTGCTGAGGTTATTATTTGCTAGTACACTGAACTGTCATACACAGACTGAGATCTGATGTTCGAGTCAAGTTGAGTTGGGTTAACATTAAGCTAACCTGAACTGAAAATCTTGTACACCGCAAGAACGATATTTTCATGTCTGATTGGGTAATTTTACTGATTAACGTACCATGGCCAATTTTTTGTTCTATGTTTGGTGTTTGCGTGGCCCTGAGTGAGGCGGCTCACCTGGCAAATGCCCGGTTGCCAGATAGCCCAGCCCGCCCCTGTGTATAATATAATAAAATATGGTGATGTGAGCTGAGAATATTTTCCAAAAGATTATGCTCAAATATGCTCGAGCATATATTTTTTTAATCGTTATTCTTAAACATAATTCAAGTGCAATTAATATATCAACAATTCGAAAAACCTAATTTTATTGTTCAATAATTTAGTGTTCTTAGCACTGGCCAAATATGCATGTTCCTGCCAAATATGAATATAAATTGATCTTTGTGTAAAGGCAGGCATAATTTAAAATGGTTGATGGCATGTCAAATATGTAATGAGTTACCATGTTCCTGTCGAATATAAGTTTATCAATTATTAGGTGAACGCAGGCATAATTTGAAATAGGTAGTTAATGGCTGTCAAATCACGAGTTACCGTCAATGTTCCTGCCAAATATTTGTGAGTTATTTGATTTTTAGGTAAATGTTGAATGAACACAATTGCGTTTCTTTTCGTGTACGGTGCAGCTGAGTCGTTGCTATGATCGCTCATCTTTTTTTGTCATTTTTAGATGATATTAATAGCAAGTACATTTCCTCAATTATACTGTTTGATAACCTGTTACCTTTAAATGATTTCAGTACAGAGAACTACGGTATTATAAATTAGACGTAAAACTGATACAATAAGTCAAAAACACACATGTATATGATATTTTTTTATTATATTTTCATATTATATAGACCTATGTTAGAATACATCTTAATTATGTACCGTGTCAAAAAAAAGAAAAAGGAAAGAGAAAAAGTCGAACAAATTATTGATAGGTCTGAAACCTTTAAAACTCATTTTATGAAATATGCTTCATATGAGAATTTACTCAGGAATGTTCTCAAGAAAATTCTCAAAAAGGAAATGCTTGAGCATTTTACATCACCAAATTAATATGATAATGTATAGTATAAATTGGACTGGCCAAATAAGGTTTGCTTCTCGTACGAGACAACGCTCTGCTGTCACAAGTTGATATGTACTCTGTGCTCTCACTGATCGTGCATGATTGAGTCGAGAAGGCACAGTGGCCTGGGTCGGCCCAGACCGTACCATTTTTAATGATCCACAGTCGAAGCAAGATTTGATTTGGGTGAGATGGAGATCGGTTACATTTAAGGGGATGGAAGGAAGTGATCATTGCCCAAGAGACTTGGTTCAAAGTGGAAGAAATCAACATTTGTGTGTTTTGTTTACTGTTAATACCAATGCTGATGATGTCCGGATATATCACAGAAACGGTTTTTACTTGAAATGTGTTCCGAACTTTTGGAAACTGAAAGACTTTTATCTACAGCGCCAAATTATGGTCACAGACAGCGCAGTCCTGGTGTTAAAGTTCATTGGTTTTAAATTATAATTTCAATGGGGTGGTAAGTTTGCCATTGTGGTGCTCTGTCCAAACGATCCTATCTTTCTTCCATAGCCTTAATTGGGGAACAATGATTTTGTATCAAGTTTCACCTTTATTAAAAATAAAAAACAAAAATAAAGTTGTATCAGATTTATTCAATTATTATAGTAATCGTGCACACTCATATAAACCAATGTGAGCAAAGGTACATAATATAGTATAAATAACACTTCATAATACATACGTATACTGTACATATACTTGCTGAAAATTAAGGGGAAAAGTCAGGATATTGGTAAAATACAACGAATCGAGTTCTACAAGGTATTTCACAGGTACATACATACAGACAAACAAAGAGACTGGACAACAAATACTTTGAAAAAATTTGTCATTATATAGTGCTAAAATAGAAGTAAATAACATGTACAACACGATACAAAATTTACCACAGCTAAATAATGGGTGGCACGCAGTTGGAAAATTTATTAAAGGGGCACCAAGTTGCCAATCTTGATATTTACCATTAGTACTTCTCCTTATATTACGACAGAAAACTCCCTTCACAAATAATAATCACCCGTGTGCCGCAAAAAAATATTTTCAAAAAAATAGGCTGTCAAAACACTACATTTTCTTGGAATATGATTTTGTTCAGTACTGTACAAGCATCTGTCGTTCCGAACTGAACCTAAAACCAGAGAGCGATCACAGCGAGTCGAGGCGATGGAGCACTAAGTCAATAAAAAATTTGGAAATGAATTTGGAGTTCCTCAGGGGTCAGTTCTGGGCCCAGTTCTGTTTATAATATATATGAACGATATTCATAAATGTATAGAACAATCATTTATGAATCTATTCGCAGATGATACTCTAATATCGTATGCTGGTGATAATGCAGAAGAAGTAGTGGCAATTATGAATACAGAATTAGAGAATGTTACAAACTGGTTAGCGTGTAATAAACTCAAACTTAACTTGAGTAAAACTAAATATCTTATTATTTCACAAAGTAAATCTAAAAATGTATATATATATATTAATCAAGTACTTCTAAACAATCATCTATACATGGATGGAATTATTCTGGAGAGAGTTGATCAAATGAAATATCTAGGAGTAATAGTAGATGATCAACTGAATTTCAGGTGTCATGGAGAATATATTGCAAAAAAGTTGGGAAAAAGATTGGTTTCATGGCTCGCTGTAGTCGAGAACTTTCAATATGGACCAAAATATTGATATTTAAAACAATTATAGCACCACACTTTGAATATAGCCCAACTATACTGATGTACCTGAGAGATAAAGAAAAAGATAACCTACAAGTATTGCAAAATAGAGCAATGAGAATAATATTGAAATGTAAAAAATTTGTAATTGTTCAAAATAACTATGTATATACACACACAAATGATATGTTGAATGCATTACAATGGATGAGTGTAAATCAGAGACTGATACGAAGTGTATTAATATTTATTTATAAGTTGGTTAACAATCTGCTACCTGATTACCTAGGAGATAGTATCGTATATGGATTTGAAATACATGAGCATAACACCCGTAACTGTAGAAACATATACTTGGATTATAGAAAGAATAGTTTTAATCAGAAGAATGTTTTTTATAATGGCATAAGAATCTATAACAAAATGCCGAAAAATGAAAATTGTAACAACTTGAACGGGTTTAAAAGAGAGTGCAACAAGTATGTCAGGGAAAATATTGATAGATTCAAGAACAAGAACTAGTAAATGTCGACTACTTAAAATGTTAATGTTTGAAATTCCATTGTATGGGTTTTTAAAGGTAATTTAAAGATAATTCTTTAGTATTCTGTTATAACATTTATATTCTTATATTAATTATATAACATTGTAACATGTATGGAGCTACTGATAGCACAAGACTGCTAAATAAATCGATTACATACATAAAATGTGAAATATAAATCATAATATTAGAGTTACAATGCAGCATGCCTTTTAATGCCTACATATTCACTCGCAGGACGAAGCAAGCCGCAACTTCGCAAGCACACTATATTAATATATATTATATATATTAATTACCAGCACATTTTGTACACGAGAGTTTAAGAAATATTCTCGCAGATTTGCCTCTGCACTCTCGTTGCTTACTAATGAATTTGTGTGCATGATTTGAAGTTCAAGGAGTTCCAATCTCTTCTCGTGTTCTATTTTTTCTTGCCGCAGTCGCACCTCCCTGTCCTCTTCGTAGTTTTCTCACTGTCCTGCTGGATTTACCGGTACGGCTTTCGCTGGAACAGCATTGGTTGTCGAATCTGCAACAAAACATTGAAAGTGAAAGGGAAGAGACAGGAAGGAGTGTGATGTGGTACAAGAATGACTAGTAATTGCAGGGATGTGGAATGGACTGAAAATTAGTAGCTTTTGTATTGACTAGTTATCTGACACTTCTGAAATAGGTACTCAATATTCATTAATATAAGTGTAACTCAGTTTAGATAGCTAGAAAAGAAACTTTTTCGAATCACATTTTCAATGATGGGTCATTGAAGGGGTAGGAGCCTACAAATGACGTACTGGTATGTAACATTTTTAACATGTAACATTAATTTGATCAGCAATGATCGTCGTCATTGCCAGGGATGTGAAAGAGCACCTAGTGGAATTCAATGTAGGCCTATGGTTCCATAGAGTTTCCAGTGGTTACAAACTCAATGATGGTACTCGACATTTAAGCAAGGTTTGTTTATATATGGGCGTAGCAGTGTATCGTATTATGTAAAGATTGAACTTTATTTGAATTTTATTCCACAAATATCTTCCACAATATATGGCCATGTCCCTAGGTAACAATAATTGAAGTACGCAATCAAACTTAAAGTGAATAAGATGAAGTACTAGGGGATAACCGGCACAGTAGCTGAGTGGTTAGCGCACTTGCTTCGTGTGACCCGGAAGATGAAGGGACATATCGAACCTGGTTCGATCCCCGCCACCGTCCATCTTTACAGGGGTTTTTCGTGGTTTCCCTCTGTAGTCTAGGCTAATGCCGGGATGGTTCCCACAATATAGGCCACGACTACTTCCTTCCCACTACCCATAAAACCTTCATCTCATCATCCCATCATCTCATTAATCATTCATCCGACGCCAATAGATCTCAGTCATCATCACAGTGCGTCGTTAAAACCCAATATAAAAAAAAAAGTACTGGGATACTTGTAGGCCTACTGAATAAGATTTTAGACAGCATGCAGCTAGCTTACCTCGTCCTTAACATCATATTCACATCTGGACTGCCCGTGATTGTCTCATCGTGAAGTGGCAGTACGTCACTACCAAAGTTATTAGGCAGACCCTCTGTTGTTAGATTTATCATTGCTAGGGCTCTCTGCAGTAGGGACTGGAATGGGCTTAGTAGAAATGTTTTTGAAGAGGATGAAATTAGGTTAAAGTTATTCTGTCAGAGGGTTAGGGAGGTGGTGGGATAGGGGTAGTTAGGGAACTTGCCACCGCACATTTATGTGCAATTGCAAGAGTTTAAATAATAATAAAAAATAAAAAAATAATCAATTGGAGAAGGCCTGCATTCCCCTCCTCCACTTTTCAATAAGTTTGCTCTCTCTCGGGCATTTAATTTTCGAGCCTCTCTTTTCAAGTTATTGAACTTGATTTGTAGGTGACCCACCATGCGGTGCCAGCCCAACTAGTGCTAGCGTTAGATTCAAGCGCTATTTGAGCCCAAACCTCTTCCTGAAACAGAAGTGCACGGTTATTAAATAATATATGAACATAATTTGTTGTGACCTACCCAAGGCCTATGCTCAAGCTAGTCTAGGTCATTGACTAGGCCTATATAATAACTAATGTCTAGGTCATGCATGGATGAAATTAAAGAGTTGGAGCTATATTTAGGTCCTCATGAATATGCCAAGCTTATAAGGTAGGTCTGGGTCTACGCCTATACTATGAGAGTAGCCACAAGGGACAAAAACAGCCATTACATCGACACTAAGCATTGAGATTCTAATGTCAAATTTATCGTAGGCCTAGGCAAGTGTTTGGTCTGATGTTTTGAGTTTGTATCCATCACTCAATGTCTGAAGCTTGGCCAGACAGGCCATTATAATGTGGGCCATAATAAGAAGGGTTATGTAATGATTGCTCACCTTTTACTAGTCCGTGGACTTGCATTCCACAACGTGTTGATACTTTTCAAATAGAGACCCCAGTTGATCGAGCTCGCTATCCACAAAGTTTGCATACAGTGCTCGTTTTGCTTTCTCCATTGAGTGGTTGAGCAAAACTCTGACACTGACAGTTCAAGTCAACTAGACAAAGCTAGCAACAAGGTCACATGACACATGGAAAGTAGTGCCAACAGAAGAAAAATAATGTAAATAATTAGTGAACCATTAATTAGTTAATTATAAGCACTTTATGATTCGTAAAACCCATATATATATATATATATATATATATATATATATATATATATATATATATATATATATATATATATATATATATATATATATATATATATATATATATATATATATATATATATTATATGATTATTATCGATGATTAAGGTATTCATTGATCACTTAATTATCAATTACTTTTCTAGTTCGTAGGTTTATAAATAATCATAATATTACATTGAAATTATATTAATTACGTAGCATGATACAAAGAAATGAAAAAAAAAGGCGCGAAAAGCAATAGCAAAAGATTCTATCCAGCAAGTGTTGCTATATATAATATATATATATATATATATATATATATATATATATATATATATATATATATATATATATATATATACGCTATATATATATATATATATATATATATATATATATATATATATATATATATATATATATATATATATATATATATATAATATATATTCATATCTATATATATATATAAATATATATATATACATATATGATAATTAAACTTCTTGGATACGATCCAATATCGAGATATTTGGGATTTTATAGTTAAAATGGGATTTTATAGTTATATAACTTTAAATATATATAAATATAAATATATATATATATATATATATATATATATATATATATATATATTGCCACTACCCGGTCTTGGGTAGTGGGTAGTGGGAATAGCCACTTCGATATATATATATATATATATATATATATATATATATATATATATATATATATATATATATATATATATATATATATATATATATATATATATATATATATATATATATATATATATATATATATATATATATATATATATATATATATATATATATATATAAATATAGTGGTCTTTGCACTCGAGCGTTTCGCTAGTTGATTCAAATCCCGTTCTTTACCTTGTCACGAGAACTTTCGTCGAGCTGGCCGTGGACAATCGTGTTGCCGATAATTGCCCAGTGATTGGTTGTTTTTAGCGTGTTCACCACACTGTGGAAACACACTTATACGTTTGATTCAAAAGGGACTGAAAAAACCTATTCGTCGCGTAGAATCGCTGAATTTCTACGTAAATCAAAAATTATCGAGCTTGGATTATGCATTTTTTTACAATCTTCGACTACTTAGTAATGAAACTTGTCCACATAGCCTGTACATTTTCAAATCAACAAAATAAAGAAAAAAACTCCATAGGCCTTGGAATGGCGTGGACTTTTATACCATTTTTTGCGCGTTAATAGAATCGCTGGTTTTCCACGTAAATTAGAAATTTAAGCGCTTCCAAGTTGTAATTGGTTATAATCTACCGCGTTACGATAATAACTTTTGTCCACGTAGCCTAAATATTTTATAATTAAATAAAAGCCGAAAACAAATTGAGTATATCCCATTTTTGGTCAAGGAGGTTAAAATACTAACCTCTTTGGTTTTGGCCCTCTGATAACCATGGTAACATTTTATAAACAACGGGTGTGTTTATATTATTTTCTGGGCCCAAATTCACAAAAGGTCATAATTTTGTTCTATTATTATGGTTTGCATTCCAGCACCCGATCTGGTGCTGGAACCAGACCCCTAATTGAGGCGTTATTTGAATTTCTGCAACAAAATGACCCATTCAGGGTGGTTATTTGATCGATTACATTCTTCTTTTTCACCCTTAACTTTTTTTTGTATGACGCTCGTTTGGGTGGGATTCATCCCTTAACGGATTCGCGTTTTTCGCTAACCGGACCCCTATTGGAGGGGTTGTTTGAATTTCTGCCACATAATGACTCATATGGGAGGGGGGGGGGAGAACAACCCTATTTTGTTTTCCACCCCTGAATTTTTTCGTATGACGTTCAGAATTCGTGAGAAATTCATTTCTTAACAGGTTGATACTTTCACAATTATTCTGGGTGCTGGAATCAGACTCCTTGAGGGGTTGTTTGAATTTCTGCAACAAAATGACCCATACAGGGTGGTTAGTTGCTCGATGAAATTTTATTTTCCACCCCTAATTTTTTTTGGATGACGCTCGTTTGGGTGAGATTCATCCCCTAACGGATTCGCGTTTTTCGATTACCGGACCCCTATTGGACGGGTTGTTGGAATTTCTGCAACATAATGACTCATATGGGGTGGTTGGTGAAACAACCCCATTCTGTTTTCCACCTCAAACTTTTTTTGTATGATGCTCGTTTGGAAGAAATTTATATATTTTATATATATACAAATTAAATAATAATGAATAACATCATGAATGATTTTAATTCAATAAATCCAAATAGGATCTAAATAATAAAATTGCAACATATTTTATAATTTTGTGTATCGTGTGGCTTAAGTTTAATCGTTGCATCACTAACACGCTCATATGAATGGACTTTAGGCCATTTGTTCATGTTTTGAGAATAACATGCATGATGCCTATCAACACAATGTGTGGTACACAAAACTGAGACCACTATACATACAAATATTGCTTTTGTACTTTTTTTAGGTTTCTGTAAACAATACAAGGTTGTGATACGAAGTTTTATTCCACTAGAAGCAATATATATATATATATATATATATATATATATATATATATATATATATATATATATATATATATATAAAATTAAATGTTTTCTGCCAACAGAAGCATTCAAACCGCCCTACTTGGTCTAGAGGTAGCACATCTGCTTCTGGTTTCAGGGCAACAGGTTCAAATCCTGAGTAAGGTGTGGGTTTTTTTAAATGTCCTCCCATCTATTATCACCTCACTGTTTCTTCATCACCCACTCATTCATATTCTCTATAACCTAGCTGTTGGTGGGGTAGTTAAGCAACATAAAAAAAGCATTTAATAAGAGTTTTAGATTATTAGGTCTATAAGCAAAATGTTGAAAGTACTCTACTCTGTTGATAGGATAATTTAATTCAGGATTTTCTGTCTATAGAAGAAATCATGTAACGTTTTTTGTGAATAGAAGCAATGTATTCAAGATTTCTTTCGATAGAAACAATCAATTCCAGAATTTATTTTCACAGAATAATCTATTTGATGTTTTCTGTCAATAGACGCAATCAATTTAAGGTTATTTTTCTACATGAGGGCGTCCAAGGGTGAGCTCGCTCACCCTTTTCATCTCCCACTCATCTGTACTCTCCATAACCTAGCTGTTGGTGGGGTCGTTAAGCAACATAGAAAAATGAGCATTTAATGCATTTAATAAAATTATTAGATTATCACGATTAATAATATTATTATTGGATTATAAGTAAAATATCAAAGGTGGGTCTACTCTACTCTGTTGATGAGAAAAGTTATTTCAGGATTTTATGTCAATAGAAGAAATCATGTAACGTTTTTTTGTAAATAGAAGCAATGTATTCAAGATTTCTGTCAAAAGAAACAATCAATTTAGGAGTTTATTTTTACAGAAGAATCCATTTCAGGTTTTCTGTCAATAGAAGCAATCAATTTAAGGTTCAATTTTCTATATGAGGGCGTCCAAGGGTGAGCTCGCTCACCCTTGTTGTTATTATATTCGATTATGCATTAATTCGTTAATTCATTTATTCATTCATTTTCTCGTTTTTTCAATATTTCACGATTGTGAGTTCTGAAACGTCTAAGGGAAACCATGGAAAACCATCAATCGGGATGAAAAAAAATCGATTTGTTGATGTAGAGATATTGACGAGATACACATTTTCCGCTCACATTTCTCCATGCAAGACTTTCTGGGTCAGATCCCTTGTCAGAGCTCTCCAAATTATGGGATAACTAAAAATTGCTCATAATTCCATATTCATCTTATTCCAAAACTACATTTCATTATGAAATGAAAAATCTTCATTATATCAATTGTTATGATTAATAATTTGTATAATTGAACCAATCTAGTTGCTGATTCATCTTTGTACGTGATTATTCGTAGCGAATAATATAATCTATCAGTCAGTTTTAGTCTCGATTTCTGTGTGGATATTTCGAGTGGAGCTACTACATTCGGAACTTAATTAGCTTCCTCCCGTGGGAAGAGGGGGAGCCGAGGGAGGAGATAGGAAAACAAAGTGATAGCAAACAAAAACGTGTTGCTCCGGCGACGAAAGTTTTGTTCATATTATTCTCAAAACAATGCTTGGAATATATTATCTCACGGTAGCAATAATGTTTTAAAAATGATCACACTTTAAAATGAATATATACCATTCGAAGCTTCAAAATGACTGAGAGCATTCCCATTGATTTGATAAGAAACGATTCAATTTATATATTAATAATCGTGAGAGTACGTGTGGGCTGTGGGGTCATGCTAGGGCGCAAACAGAAAGTGGAGTGGGTGTGAGGAGAAGAGAGAAAGGAAGAAAAGGAAGACTTGTGACATATTGGTTGGTGAACGGAAGAAATACGATGGAACTCGACAATAAACTGTACACTTGCGGCTATATAAAATGGTTCAATTCAAAATAAGAAATTCCAATTGGGATAAACATCGAAATCTATGCACATCTAAGTATTCATTTTCTTGAACACTATGCGTGGAGTGCGTATGCACATTGGTTTGGGGAATTTGATGAGCTCGTGTGGGATATGTTACAGGAAAGACGAAATAGTCCGAGTTAGAGATATATGTTCGGAGCCCATTTGAGACATGGGCATGGAGCATGAAACGAGCTTAGAAAACAACTGCTGGATCCTCAATATCAAGCAACAGAAGACCATGTGTCCAGAACAAGACCGGGAGATGCCAGAAAAGACGTCAGGAATCATTTTTGAATCAACAGAACTGGTGAAGACTGGAAAAGGTTATTGATGAGCGTAGCGAAGTCTCCATCCCACTCTTATAGGGCTTTGTCTGTGTGTTTTTTTTATTTTTATTTTTTATTTTTTATTTTTTATTTTTTTGTAAGCACTCCACAGGTCGCAAGGGTTGACTGATCAACATGAAACTTTTTTTGTACACGCAAACTTATCCAACTTAGAACTGTATAGTTTTTGGGATGAATCGGTCGGACCGATTTTGAGAATCATCATCTCAAAGTTTCTAAAAACCCCATAAGATTTGGCTGGGCGGAAAATGTTGAAAAATAAAATCTCTCCAAATGGGATGAAATTTTCTCTAAATGTGTATACATGGATTCTACACATTATTACGATTTTTTAAGCAATTCTGATCAGTCGTTTTAAAGAAAAGAATAAAATGACTGATAATATTCATAAAATCTATGACTATCAATAACGTAAAATATAATATCATAAAAATTGTGACAGAATTAAGTTGTCAAGATTCACTGCTTTCTAGATTCAAGAGTTGACCAACAATGAAGTATTTTTTATATGCGTCAAGGTGTGTAGAATACCAGAGTCAATGAAGTGGCAAGAGTAGAACTACTTTAACGACTTTAATAGCTTATTCAGATATCAAGGTGTGTAGAATACCAGAGTCGATAAAGTAGCAAGGGTAGAACTACTTTAAGGACTTTTATACCTTATTCATATATCTCGCTCATCTTACAACGCATATTTCGCGTTTGACTAGTGATATATCAAATTTTTATATATGCATTTTCACTTTTTTACCCTCCGTTTCGTATTGGGTTTAACGACGCACTATAATGATAACCAAGATCTATTGGCGTTGGATGAATAATCAATGGGTTGGTGAGATAATAAGATGAAGGTTCGTTAGGTATTGAGAAGAATAGTTGAAAGGAAGCGGTCGTGTCCTATATTCCAGGAACCATCCCGGAATCGACCTAAACTACAGAGGGAAACCACGAAAAGCTAATGTGAAGATGGATGGTGGCGGGGATCGAACCAGGTCCGATATGCCCTACCACCACCTGCCGGATCCCACATGAAGCAAGCGTGTTAACCAATGTGCTGCTTGTACCTTTTTTCACTCAGGTTGGTGATTGATTGATTATATCTTTTGAATTATTGATCAGATTTTTCATCATGATAAAAACATTCGCTCCACGTATCCATTCACAAATTGCAAATTGAATGGATTGAATATAGTTATATATTTTCCAGGATCCATTTCAATGCAGCTTGATCCAACACTTCATGAGACTGTGAAAGTACACGATAGTGAGAGAGATACTCTTATGGGTTATAATTGTCATTGTGATCAAATAAGATATGATTACCTGAGTGTATCTCGTAACTGTATCTGTCATTATTCCACCGAATTCAGTTCGAACATGAAAGTGCTCAACCGAGTGTGATGAGAATATGAGATGTGGCCAAAAGCAATGTCTGTATAGACAGCGATAGCTCAGGTGATAGCTAATGAGTATATTCAACATCTGAATGATATGGTGATGAAAAGTTGAAGTAACCAATGATATATATGTTATTCACCACCACGTTATGGTTACCTACGCATTAGCAAGGTGTTGACACTATTTGGTCAAAGATTTAAGTTTCTGCACCGGGTTTGAATCTATGGACCACTGTTGAAAGTGCTGACATGCCTTTTCATAAAGAAATATAAATGTACTAATTTACAACCATCAATGATAGTGACTGTTCGAAAATATGAAGATTTCAAAGGGCAGCCCACATCCAGATGGAACATATATGAGAGTGAGAGAGTGATTATATTGTGTCCATTTTTGACAAGAGCAAGTTCGCCACTTTCTGATAATATCCATTCTTTGTAATTTCTTTTTTCACTGACGAATGGCAATGAATTTTCTCCTCATACAATTCTAAGCTGAAAATAAGAATATGAGATGAGTTTTAAGCTAGTAATGGTAAGGCATGATCGGTAATAACATGGCCGCCGCAGCCCCCATAACTATACTCTCTTCCGTATGCTCCGCCCCAAGATTGCATTGAGGGTTGCGTTTGCCAGTTGGAGATGGTGTCCTCACTTCCTATCCCTCCCATGATGAAAATATGTTCCAATTCACGGGCCACGTTCAAAGTACTATATTGACCGTGTGCAGATGAGTGGTGATTAGACGAGCTTTCATGTTTTTTTCCGGTTCTCCACAGGTCAAACGGCTACAGCTATCAACTTCAAACTTTTTTTCATCATGGTTCATCATCTAACTCAGATCTGTATTGTTTTGTGGCATGTTCGGGTGATAACTTTCATTTCTATGAATTTTAGAAATTTCAAAAATACCCATCAGAATAACACAGCGTAAAAAAAATATTTTCATTTTCCCGAAAGATGATATTTTGCGTGGAGTTAAATTACATTCTGGTACACATTTCTGGAAATTTTCAGATTGATCGGATCAGCCAGTCTGGAGAAAAGACATGAAATGTGCTGAATTGGTACCACTCGAAGCAGTTTTTACCCATTTATAACTTGAATGTCACCCAATTGGCGAATGTAGGCGAAATTTGGGCAGATACATCGACATACTATTACTATCCGCTCGTCTAACATCGCATAGGCCTATATGACGTTTTCTAACTAAAAGGTAAGGTTCAAGGCTGGCTCACTGGCATTGCAAGTTTGCCAGCTTATCAGCCGTTTCTACAAAACACCACCAGATAGAGCAGCGATCCATATTACACAGAGAAGTCCTCACGGTATGGTACGTGTTTTCAGGATAAGTGAAGGCACCATCTCCCGGCCGCAAACAAACGCAACCCTCAATGCATCTTGCTTCACCCGTGACCTCGTCGAGCTCTAATCAAACCAAGGTGCTTGTACATGTTATATCTCGCTATGGACCTACTTCTCCCGAATGTGAATGATGTAATTGACGACTCACAGTCACCACCCCCTCGACGTCACAAATCACATCGTCCAATCAACAGAGTTGTCATAAATGTAGTGAAATTCAAACATTCAATCGAGGTATCATCAAATAACCACGGATGACATAAATCTAACTGGCCTACTGGTGAAGTCACGCTCTTTTCCAGTCGCAATTTTTCTTTCATTATATTCCATATTTTACCAGATGAATTCAGATGGTACAATCACATAATCATGCACTTATCTTCTGATATCAAATCACAATCCACAATTTGACTGTCCATAAAAATAGTCAACGTACTTGCGCAAATGTTTTACTGAACATTCATTGATGTAAATATTGAGAGTGATCCGTAGATCTTTTACATTTTCTCGCTTTTCAACGCTGGACTCGAGTAAATAACAATACTCATATATGATACAATAACTGGAAACTGAAGAGCTGAAATGAATCTGGGATTGTTCCAGTAGTTCACATTTTTCAAGAAAACGATGCACATGTTGCACAGTTCTGCTCGATTAATTTCAGTAACACGTCTCAAAGAACCGTAAAACTTTCACTCTGAAACGGATAAGTCAAATGACACGGGTGATGTCGAAGTTTTATTTATACAACAGAAAAAGTCAGTGAGAGAGAAAATTCAACACAAAAATACTTGAAGTCTGGAAAAACAAACTTTTTGTTACCTCATAAAATAACACGACAATCATATGCTCATGTCATGAAATATTTGAACGAATTTTCTTATTCTTTGAAGAAAAATAGGAATATATACATGTATTCTTCTGTTTACCAAGTAAATAAATATACTCCGTCATAACTCTATAAGATGTGTTCGTGCTCTTTTCAAGTCATACCGTCTATTCCCACGAGAGTGCAGCACTGTCGTCGTATTTATGTGTGTGTGCAGGGACGTTCAAGGAGTGCGCTGTACCGTGCGGCATATGACACATTCTCGCGAGGCGTCATAGACGTCATAGACGTCATAGACGTCATAGACGTCATAGACGTTGTAGACGTCTACCGCATGCGGTACTGACAATGTCTCTCTTGTCACACAAACCTATACACTAGCGCCCACCTCGTATTTCACGCCGCTGTCGTGGGATTGAATCTGTGTGCCTTCGAGGCAGATGAAAGACGGGAGGAAAATGTACATTGTTGAATAACAGAATATCTCACACTTTTACGAAGAGATAAACTCATTTTTCTCTGTGCCTCATTTGGTCTGAAAGGTTCTGTGGATTGTGGTATGAGATGTATTGAGTGGAGTCGATGATCGAGTTACCGACAGCGATTTACATGTAAAAGTGTCGTGTGTATACATATATTTATATATATATATATATATATATATATATATATATATATATATATATATATATATATTTATTTATGGTACGTATTATTCTGTCGATTCTACCAATTTTTCCCATGTGGCTCATCACCGAAAGAGTGTAGCGTGCAAGTGGAATATCAGTTTGATATTTGGTCCCACCTGCCTTGAAAATTTGACAGTTGTGATCGTGAAATCAGATTGGAGCTACAAACTCCCCTCACAAATGAGATAACTCATAATCAGATTCATTTTGTTCATTCTCCTCATTTTCACTTTTGTCGCTTCCGTTTCATCACGTTTCCATGATCATTCCGATGTCCGATGCAATCACACATTTCTCATTCTCATTCTAAGTGGACACAACATTACCTATATTCCGGTATAACACAGTGAATTTGGTGCGTGTTAAGAAAATATTGGGTATCGAAAATACCAGAAAAATGCAACATCTGCGTTATTGAATGAGTGATATAGGATTTCTCATATGGAAATTGATGGAAAGCTATATATGCACCTCAATTTCCAAACTTTATGCCATTGCCTCTCCATTTCATACGTCACTCATGTTGATCTTTTCAAATTGAATGGTATCACTTGTTGACCACATCCTCAATTGGTTTTCCAAAAGCTTCGATTGATATGAGAAAAAAAATATCGGACGGCTGATCCGATTCATATGAAAATACGCAAAAATGTGCATGATGTTTTAATCAAAATATCGTATGGAGTCCGAATTCATTCGAAAGAAATATTTGTTCCAAAATCTCTCCTCTGGGTTAATCTCATAAGGTTTTCAAAAGTTGAGTTTCGTCGGGACTGGTGAAACGGATCGCAACTCAGAAATATACAATAGCAAATTCAATGAAGGCACTGTCGGGCGACTATTGTATCAGTTGCTGTCATGCTCAACCGTCATCGAGGATACCGTCCGTTCGAATTCCGCCAAGCTCAACCATTCTGAAAGAGATTTGTCGAGTTTCATTACATCGTTCAGGGTCATACTATTCATCAACAACAGGCCACGAACGACTTTTTCCTCCATCCTGCCATCTAGATCACATGAAAAAACGTCCGTCACATCATATCATCATCTTATTCAATTTTTAAATTCATCGACGTCAATAGTGTCAATAGTGCCAAGTGCTGAAACACTGAACCGTCATTCAGGAGACTGGGGTTCGATTCCCGTAGTAGTCAACTACCCTGACAGGGTTTTTTCGTGGTTCCACTCTGTCAATCAGGTCAATACTGGAAGGGTTTTCTTAACAACAGGCCACGACCGACTCCCTCCCCACTATCCAAAAACACCCGATAAAATAACCTTACATCTCGTCATATCATCACCAACGCCAATGGATCTCAGTCATCAATACAGTGCGCCGTTTAACCCAATATGAATGAATGAATAAGATCTTCAATAATAATGATGATGAATAATGGTTGTAATGAAAGTGATACTACCAAAAACTTATCTTCCTAAATGTGTCTAGACATATGAGAGCTAGGACTCTCTGGTAACCTCGGAAATGTCTGATTATTCAAGTGGTTTGATTCAAAGACGAAGTTAAGATATCAGTTTGTTGAGAAATTGAACTTCAGATTACCATTTTTGCAAGTCTGAAACTTCATTCTGTTTCTCCCATGTCCCCTTGAAAAGAATACAATCATAGATATGATAATATGGAGTAACGTCACGGGATGTTTTTGGATAATTATATGATTGATTCTATGAATTATCAAAAAATAATAATCGCTTTCCGCATGAAACATCATTATATGAGCAAAGCAAAGGCTCAATTTCACCTTACTCGTTGTTTTTTCAGACTCCACAAGTCAAAACGGAAATTAAAATATAGTTGATGGATGGAAGACTTGGCTTACACATATTTCATCATCTGACTCGATACTGTGTAGTTTTGAGGCACTGTATATTGATCACTTCTGAAAAAAAGAAAATTCGTAACTTTGAAAAACCTCATGAGGAGAATTTTTCTACGATTTTGAGCATAATTGATAAAAATCACATCATTCTGGAGATTCAGATGAATCAGACAAACTGTTCTGAATATGGAAATGGCAATGAAGTTTCTTGTCAAATGAGGTGGAGGAAGCTATCATCACGCTAAACAAGTGCAAACAATTAGCTTGCTGAACGATCGGTTATCAACATGTGTATCTTCTGAAAAGTGCATGATGAATGTGTGTTTCTTTAAATTGGGTTTCAACGACGCAACATACTGATGACTTTGATCTATTGGCGTCGAAGGATGATGAATGAGATGATGGGATGATGAGATGAAAGGTTATTTTATTAGGTGTCTTTGGATGATGGGAAGGAGTCAGTCGTGGCCTGTTGTTAAGGAACCATCCCGGTATCAATCTGAACGACAGAGAAAACCACGAAAAACCCCTTTCAGGATGGTCGACCATGGCGGGAATCGAGCCCTGGTCTCCCGAATGACGGTTCAGTGTGTAACCACTTGGTCACGCGTCTCGGTATGAATGTGTGTTTCTTCCTATTACATAACGAATACAAATATTGTCAATTTCACAACGCATTAACTGCGTATTCCTAGTCGATTATTCAATCATGAACAGAGGCGTCGTTGTTTTCAAAGTCAATGATCGGATAATGATTTCATATAATGTTCCATACACCTGCTGTCACAAGGAGTGGTCGATGAAGCCGCAATGTATAAGCCAAAATGCATAGTATAGAAAATGTACTGTCATTGAATTCATGTATTTATTTTACTCATTATTTATGAATAACAGAACCGCGCGCGAGGACCCACACGTGTCATGTAATAATTGGAATGATAGAGTAGAGGAAGCGGACATGGCTGACTTATTGTGGGAACCATTTCAGCATTAGCGTAGAATACAGAAAGAACCATGAAAAACTGCTGTGAGGATGGATGGAGGTGGAAATCGAACCAGGTCCGATATTTACTGCACTTCCTGGATCACATAGAGCGAGCGCGTTAACCAATGCGTTGCATCCACCCGTGTACCTCAAACCAGCAGAAAAACTATTTGTGAACTCCATTCAGGGTTCCTGAGGAGAATTTGAAGGATTTTAAAGTAGGGTCGTTTTCATCAGTGGATTTCAAGAGTTGTAAGCTTAGTTCCGTAAAATACATTCCGTGTGCCCGTACGTGTATCATGAAAGCGGGCAGATCGTCACAGGCACAACAATAACTTACAATTGTTGGGGGTAACTGTCAACAGTCATCGGGTCATCATACAACTGGGCTTTGTTGAGGCGGGGAGGAAAATGTCCCTTTTAATCATATCTTTCATGAACATCTTGACTGATTTCACTAACCATTTTCTGATAGTTTATATTGCACTATGAAAAGATACTTGTTGGACTATCGCTTTCTACTGCATTGACAATCATTTATTCATCTGAATTTTGAATCTCAATAAATTTCTGAAATGATGGTTTCCAACTAACATAAACTTGTTCCCGATATAGTGGTTTTCAATTAGGATTCAATGAAGTATCAAAAATTAAAACAAGAGGATGTATTGTAGAGCTATTGATTGATTATCAATTTGAAATCGATAGTGAGGTATACAAGAACGGAATGAATTAAATCGGAATGATGATCTCTCAAGGTTTGGTCTGAACATCACATAGAGTATAGATATCACGATACTCTCTGAATCACATTCACTTTTCACCAATAGTATCCATGAAGAACGAAAATGAACTGTGAAATATCGTTCAATAAAAAATATGATTTCAGCGGCATGCGATTATTATAGATTCTTTCCCGGAACACGGCCTGATGAAAGAAGTAAATCAACGCGCAGAAGGTATAGAAAAATCAACACCCACTCACACCATCCCTCCTCCACACATACACCCACATCCTGGAAATGATTTACCTGTAAGCTCAAAGCTTTTCATTAAAAGTCAGACTACTTTTTTCATACTCGGTAATTTCATTTCTGAGAGATGGAAACTCTGCTCCACCTTCATAAAAACCTCTCTCAATCAATCGGCAAATTCTGAGAAGATATCTCATTGTGTTTCATATCCTCATGTGATAGTGATTTCATTTTCCCTGGGAATAATTGCCAATTTATATTGTTGAATTGAATTGAAATGAAATATAATACCATACCGGAGATTGGCTATCACTTTGGTAACTATAGCTACGGAAAAGATTGAAATATGTATTCATAGGTTCAGCTTATTACTTTTGTCGCATCACCATGGGGACTGTATTTTGAGTGAAGTATTCTCCGCTCATTGATCACATGTGAAATGAGAAAAATGTAGAAATACCCTGGTCCCATTCATAATCGGAGGGATATGAGGAGGTGCAGTGCTAAATCAAGTAACACATTATACTGGTATTTAATTCAGGAAACCAGTTCAGGTTATTCCGGAAGTCGGTTATGAACTCTTCAATCCAGAATTTTCGATGGGAAAAGTATGACAGTATAATGTGATTGTTGTGATCCGTTGGAAATGTAGATTTTGCTCTGTGACGATAAGATGCATTTTTTTTTAACAACATCGAGACTTGATACAAAATCATTGTTCCCCGATTAAGGCTATATATGGAAGATAGGATAGTTTGGACGGAAAACCAGAGGGGCGATATTACCACCCCAAAAAAGATGAAAATAATAATAATCCTAATAAGATGGAATGATTCGAATATAAGATTTTCACAGTAACCTGTTCGTCTACACTTGAAATGCCAACTTGACATTTTTCGAACTGTATAATTTCCATTTGAAGCAGAACATATGTATTGACTGCACCTGTGCGTTCCTGAACAACTCCACTCCGTTCACGAAGTCAACAATTACGGTCATTCAACATACTGATGGAGGTGCCAGGTTACGAAATATATTGGTGGTGGAGGTGCCGAGTTACGGAAATCATATTTCATCGGGTCCACTAGAAGTCACAGATCTTACATAAATATTGTGGTGTGGATTCTTCAGAACTTATGAACTTCAGGGTTTCTGCTGGACATTCGAACAACTATGATGTATTTATAATCCCCATGGTCTGATTGTATATTTTGAAAATTTTCTGTTCCAATCTATACAATCTATGTTCAATTCTATCAATTGTACTGAAGGTTCAGATGTTGATATCAACAGTATATCTTCTGAAGTTCCGATAATTTTGTGAGAGAATTCCATGTTGAACTCAAGGTGAAAGCCAGCTGTTTTTGTTTTGTACTAAAGTTCTGAATTTGTATTCGTTATTTTTCAGTTTTCATTGTTCAATAATCTGTTTGTTATGTTTATGATTTCGTTATTCAATGAATAAAAAGATGAAATGTTGAATTGAGAACGAATCTGTCTGAATATACCTGATAATATCATGCTGCCATCACGGACAAAAATCATGTTCTAATAATTCATTTCATAGAGCAGAAGTGAAGTCGGTCTTCTCAACTGAATCGTAGCTCAGAAAATAAATACATTTGAACAAATGTGTTCACCACAGAATTGGATAAGTATTTCCTCATGGTATTCGTAAATGTCTCCATTGTACTCGGTGCCACAATATATACAATGAGAAATGAAATGACGTCTTTGCACCTCAACAGATCCAATCCATCATCGTGACAAGATAGGCCTAAAAGTAGTACTCATCGACCGTTATTATGTTAATTTAATAACATCCACTCCAAAGTCACTCCACACAATCTTTTAAAGAGTTCCCTCATCGACCTTTCTCTCCATCCCCCCTTCTCCATCCCTCATTTCATACGGCCCATCACCGACGAAGACGTTTGACAGGCTAGAACGACCGCATCAACTAACGTACCGTGGAGAACGACCGCGTAACGTAACGTGCCGAGAAGAAAGATCGCATCATGTGAGCGCGATATGTCTTGACAAATAAGAGCGGAGTTAACATGAAATCTTTTCACGTTCTCTGGCTTTTACTCCCCGAGTTCTGTGAAGCAGCTACGTGATATAGGCGTCGAGTATCATGGGACAACGGTACGTGTGTAAGTTGGCCCAGTTGTTTCGGAACTAGCTTCACTTTGTTTCGAGAGGGAGGCAATCACGTGACCTCGTTTATAACTGATGCCAATTTGTTGGTTGAAAGAATTGAAAGGTATTATTGACTTCAGTGACTTGGTTTTCACAATACTAACGCAGAATATGAGTGGTAAGATGAGCGAGATATTTATATAGAGTGTGTTCGAGAACTCTACACACCTTGACTCGTATGAAATATACTTGGCTTGGTAACTATCAAGTCAGAGAGCCGTGAATCTTGAAAACATGAATCTGCTGATATTTATCTCTTTGATGAAAGGAAAACATCAATTGGTTCATTTTCTTTCGTACGATAAGCATGATTCGAATGTATGATAATGTGTATTTTGCATGTGTTCACATTCAATGAAAATTTGAATGATGATTCTGAAAGATTTTTACTCTCTCAATTTTCCAGCTCAGACCGATATCATTGTGTTCTCAAAAACTGTGATGATGTTTCTAAAAGAAGATCCAACCGATTCCACTAACAAATTCACAGTTATGATTTGAATGAGCTTGCATGTACAAACGGAGTTCCATATCGATCAGTTGTCAAACCGTGCAACCTGTGCGGTACTTGAGAACAAACAGACATAGCTCCATAATAGTGAGATGGAAGTCTCCGCTGTCGCTCATCCAATCATCACTCATTTTTCAACGCTTCAAAAATCATTCGTCATATTAAAAATATGGTTGATTATTGATTATTCTCTTCCACCAGACCGGTCTGACTAATTGGGCTGAACGAGAGATCTGAAATAGTAGATCTACAATGATGTTCACGAAAATGTATAACTTATATGCAGAGATGGAGCTCATTTCCAACTCGACTCAGTTTCCGGACAACTTCTTAGCTGTATGTGCTATTAAAATATTCGGTATCATCAATCGTAATGAGTGATGACATATACGATCCTTGAATTTAATCAATTTATTGACTAAACTGTAATCTGCATCAAAATGATCGATTAAAACATGAGAATTTGATTATTCAGGGACATTGCTTGTTAATACTGATTTGCATACTCATCTGCCACAGTTGAAATGTTCCATTGAACTATTTCCATTCCATCATCAACGATGTCGAAAAGATACTTATTTATCAATTGCGATACCCTCTCACACGACAGGTACCTAATCCTCGTTGCTAGATGTAGTCCCCTGGAGGGCGGTCCAGCATGTTCGCGGGCGGAAGTGGGTCGGGGGTGGGACGGGGGTGGTATTACCTCAAACGACAGGCTAGGGAGGATCATGGCAGGATTACCACCACCACTTGGCTTGCATCGCTTATGACGGTACAGGGGCTCGAACCTGAGTGTGCAACGATAAGCAAGTATACGTTAAGGAATTCATGTATAATTTGATACAAGTTTTGCTCTCAAACTTTTTCAGTTGTTGGAATAAATCTTGAATTTATGATTTATGATTACATTGGGTGAGGAAGGAAAGCTTTTGAGTTATATTGTGGGGCTGTGACAAGAATGATGCATTGGCAGGTCAAACCCGGATATATGTTACGTAATTGAAGGATTATTTGTATGTGTTGAATAACTTTCATATATATGTATATATATGTGGAGAAATTCTTGCTCTCTACTTTTTAAATCATCCACATCATCTTATATTCATAAAATACCATCACTTCTTCGGTCAATTTGAGAGTTTCATACTGCTTGCCTACATTTTATAACGGATCTTTCACAAAACTGCGATGAGATTTCTTCTTCATCTCGCCATGATGTGAATCGATGATTTTCATGAAAGATGTGTATACTGATAATGCTCAGAATTTGTTGGTCATATTCTCTTGCCGGGGGTTTTAGGCATTGAACTTTCATGATTAATCAATGCGTGGATTTTCATTTTCACGAATCAGCGCGTCATTCGATTCCTCCTTATTTGAGTACACATATTTTACTCCAGAAAAACATTCTTGGAAGTCTAAAATCAATTGGTTCCTCCATCATACCTTGGATGCAGGAACAATCAACAAGTATTGCGTGGAGTAATGGGATTAAACACGAAAAAACTCAGTTTTTCCAATATTTGACATGGAGATCTCCACTATCGTTAATATCAATTTTCATTTCTGCATCAATAAAATTCGAATTGAACTTTCAATTCCGAACTCTCTCCATGAATTCATCATTTGAACTGATAATTTTTTCATGATTCCACTTATTTCCATTCCATCAATACCGGTAAACATTCAGTAAATGTGCAGTAAGCCCCATCAACTTTCCACTATACACTGTTTAATTTACACTTCTTACTCTCACGGCCGTAATTTTTGAGATATCGATCTGATTTTTTGTATAGTGTGTTGGTAATCAAGAAATAGTTGATCGCAATGAATTGAAATCTTGATGAAGAAAATCCAAATTATATATACAATTTTCAGAGGGAAAATACCAAGTTCCACATCTACATAATTCTAGTTGAATATTTTAGAATGTCAGAATTCTTTTGAAATGAATGAATATCCACAAAGTGAGAATTGGGAAATGGTTTACGTGCAAGTAAAAATGTGTTCGGCGGGCTAGTATACCTACAGCCTCTATCACCGCGTCAATCTCATCGTCTTGTGATGTCAGCGTTAGGACTAAAGTTAGCACGCAGCGGTATAGGACCACAAGATTTCGTTTACTTTGTTGATATTTGAAGAATGTATTCTATCACTTATTCTTGTCCTCAACCTTAATTGACCGATTCCGTTCTTTCACTCTGTTGACGTCATGAAACCACATCCAATCAAGTGGGCTGTGCATTGGGCGAGAGTTCGGAATCTCCAATCAAAATCTTGAGATCGGGAAGTTTCTATTGATCCAGATGACCAGGCTATCACTATTGTCGTTAATTAAGTCTGAATCCAGAAGATGAATGAATAAACAGTCCTGAATCAACGCGACGAAGAAATAAAATATCACAACAATAAGAATTGCATGAATATAC
The DNA here is from genome assembly GCA_964007535.1 of Brachyptera risi. Lineage (NCBI taxonomy): Eukaryota > Metazoa > Arthropoda > Insecta > Plecoptera > Taeniopterygidae > Brachyptera > Brachyptera risi. The sequence continues at coordinate 14,857,084 of OZ023328.1, read as the reverse complement.
ATAGAACTTCATCGATCTCCAAAGTTAACTTATGGCAGATTCATTCATAAAATACTCGTATTGGTAAAGACCTCGATGAAAATGATGACACTAATCCATAATGGTGAATAATGAGAACAATTATGAACGAGATGGAAATCAAATTGACAATGAGAAATCAGGTTCAAATAGATTAGATGATTGGATGAATAGATTCAAAATGAAAACCATCATGAAGTTTTGCTTCACAACGAGAAATAATGGGGCAACAGTAATTAGGTAAACATTCCCAATGGTCAATCACTATTTATATGATGTTTCCATTCAACGTTATTTATCTTATGAATCATATTCGTTTTTTCCATGCAATACATATAATATTATGAACATAACATATTAGGATTAAGATATAATTTCAATGGTGCACCATTAGTGTGAGCCGATTTTTACTTTGAACAATTATGTTTATATCGTAATATAATATAGAAATGAAGCCAACCGTCGTGAGAAGGATAATTATTAATCGTGACGTTTCTACAATCCTACTGCCGTCTACCGGGAGAAACGCACACTCTTTCAACTCACCAACTTCCCATACGTTGCGAACATTCCCCACCAGATCTCAGCGTCATCCAATCTACTCAACCAACACACACCACCCTCTCACCAAACTCTTTGCACCCTACGCGCATGCTTCTACAACATAACTTCTTCCATCACCAAGCTATTTGTACCCACCATGACGTCATTATTAATGTCGGTTTGTTTTTGAATGAAGTAGCTCGACGCATGCGCATGGCGTCCCGACGTTGGGCGCCAAGTTGTTTGATCGCAGTATGTAAAGTATCGCGGGCAGGTGGCGAGAGGCACGCGTCACGGCCAGTGTTGTTGTTGTTGTGCTCGATTCACGCGTGTACAGTGTTGACTTGTTCGTCAGAGCATGGCGTTAACGGTGCCGAATAAGCCGGCGACGAGGACGTTGTCGTTGAACGGGTTGACGATCACGGCAACATTGTCGCGGAATGCTGTTGCTTTTGCGAGGAAGTGTCGAGAGAATCGTAATTCGTCGGCACCAATCACGCAAGGTGAGGTTAGGTTTATTTTGGCGTCGTTTGGTTATGAAAGTGATGATACGAAACAGTTGTGAGCGTACGTGACTGAATTCGAGCGTCGCACTTGGATGCGTTCTGTTCTGAAAATATCCAATAGGTTTCCCGTAATCCATGATCATCAAAATTGATTCATTATATCGAATACAATTATTGATCATGTATCCATCTAATTGTTTCAAGGAATAGGTAAAGATCCACGAGTGGAATACAATTGAAACCAGGAACATCTCGAACATTATTATTGAACACTGAAAAATCACAATCACAAAGCTAATATCTATGAAACATAGATTCTGATCGCTTGATTGAAATATATTCTCATCCAAAATTCCCGGTGATCGGCTGATGAATCGACCACCACATTTGACCTAACCTGTAAACACATGTTACATACGTAACAATATGTTCCGCGTTTCATTTCACATTCAAAATTGTGTATTCACATTATTTTCACCATCATTTAGTAGGATAAAACAATGAAGACCAAAGAAAATGTGCATTCAGGTTTGAATCTATATTTTAACTCAATATGGAAACAATGGTAATGCAAGTGGGGACAAATACGCAGGTCAAAATATTGATGCATGGCTGTCGATATGACACCCCAAGTAATGGAAATAAGGGATGAATTTGATACAATTCTAGTTTAATTTCTTTTCTGAAATGCCGAAGATTCTAATATATATTTTCTTCATGATCACTTTTGTTTGGAATACTTCCATGAATACGCGATCATGAAGTGGTTGCTCAAACGACTCGGACATTGAGGAATAATTACTTCAGAATTGAAGTCCAGGGATGGATATTCGTAGGAATAGATCCATAATATTCCGCTCATTCGTACCTTCAAATAATGCAGCCGATGGTGGGGGCATTGAAAACACAATAATATACAGAAAACAGTAGTTAGGAGAGAAAAGAATCGGAAGTTTCAAGTTTTCAATGCGAATACAATCCAAACTGAGGCTTCTATACGACTTTTACATTTTTTTGATGCATTACCTCATTTTAATCTCTTTGAAGTCTTCATGCTACAAATTATAGGTGAGATAGATTCTTCCTCTCATCTTTTGTACATAGAATGGTTTAATGAGAGGTGACAGAAAGCAGATGCGTCCTACTTTGAACGGTTAGAGAACTTTCATGGCAAGAGGCAAAACCCATCAGGAGATGAAAATTGCTAATGCACAAAATATTTTTTCTGTCAATAATTACTTGTCTTCATCACGTGATCTATTGTAACACTGGCCGATTCTCAGCTCTCCAGTTCAACACCCATGACGTATCTTGAGCTAATACTTGTGATGACTATCCAATAGAGTCAAGAGGTGAATCTATAAGTTCATTAATCTTGTAATGTTCAATAATCTGAACTACATAGTTTATTCACACAATTGTAAAAATTTTCATCTAACGATGACGTTACATTTCCAGATATTTCGCAAATAAATTATGGTTCATGATACAACATATACAAAGAACAGTCAAAATATACATTTGTCACATGGGCATTGAACATATGAAGGATTGCTGATACATTAACATATATCAGGTTGAATACATTGATATAACGCATATCTGAATCACTGCAAAATACATACTATAATACATAGCACATCAACATACTGTTGATCTGCTTGTGAACTATATTGGTTCTATATTCGAGATTTTTCAGAGTGATGCATTTTGTGAATCAACTTGGAGCGTATAATGTTCAGTACAATGAACCAATGAGTATGGTGCATATTGAATATTCAGAAGTATGAATAGTGATTGTTCAATGCCCCACTCGAATAAGGTTGAGCGAGTACAACATCCACTGATATATTCGAATATTTGGTATCATGAATGAATCTTTTGCGAATTGAAATGAAACAATGAGATGGAAATATGCGTTGTGTGTGAGATGGGCAACCTGTTGAGCATCATCCAATGTACCTGTTGATATTTCTGATGAGAAATAATATGAAACGGATGTATTTATCATTTCTTTCAAATAACCTCCCGTTTTATGTGAATGCATTCAAACTCAGCAGAGTTTCAAGATTGTTTCATGAATATTTTTCTTTAATCGAATCAATAAAAGACGTCTCTTTTGGGGTTTATCAAAACTTCATATTGTTTCCTGGAATGTTGTTCAACTGAGTTCGCCTACAAACTATACAGCTCCAAGAAAAAACGTCACTTTTAGTTCAATTTTGTAATCGATTTGTTTATCCTCTTGCTTTGCGAATACAAAGAGATCACAATGATCACAAACGGAAGACAAATTGTATGTTTTTCAGATTGAATTTGAATGACATGAAACAAATGATTATGTTAGCCTACCCAGTAAAATATCAGCATGAAATGCCGAACAATACATCAATATGCTTGAAATTGGCGACCACAAACCCGTCCACAAACGTCACAAAATAAAACATCCAATCGAATGGGCTGTTTGTTATGTGGGCAAATTGATATCGCCCATCATAGTATCTCCAAATGCCCACATGAAGTATATATCAAGGTGGCCTGCCGATTAGCCACGTCCATCACTAGTGATCAATTGTTTTGGAAATAAGTGAAACTTTGGAGCCTGTACTGATAAAATTGAATCATGTACGTAGTTTTAAGAGACTAGCTATCCATTGATGACGACTATCATAGCCCACGAGATTAGGCAGGGAGACGGCAGAGCCATTGCGTATCATGATTTAGAGTGCGATTCCATTCAGAACTGAGAAATGTCCGAGGAGAAATTATAATCAATAATTGATAATTGATCGATGATTGCTTGACTAATTAGTTTTCATAGAATATTCGAGAAAGAGTTGACTCACGTATTTTCAGTTGCTCATCACACTAAGAATCATGAAACTATTCCATACATGTTATATTTCATGCTTCATGCGTACCAGGGCCCGGATTTACAAAGGGTCCCATCTTCAGGACGTCTTGAGTTGGGACCGTTTGACTGATTTGGGACAAATATGGGTCTCAAGTTGAGACCATTCTACTGATTTGAGACCAATATTGGTCTCAAGTTGGGACCATTCTACTGATTTGAGACCAATATTAGTCTCAAGTTGGGATCATTTTACTGATTTGGGACAAATATTGGTCTCAAGTTGAGACCATTCTACTGATTTGAGACCAATATTGGTCTCAAGTTGGGACCATTCTACTGATTTGAGACCAATATTAGTCTCAAGTTGGGATCATTTTACTGATTTGGGACAAATATTGGTCTCAAGTTGAGACCATTCTACTGATTTGAGGCCAATATTGGTCTCAAGTTGGGACCATTTTACTGATTTGAGACCAATATTGGTCTCAAGTTGGGACCATTTTACTGATTTGGGACAAATATTGGTCTCAAGTTGAGACCATTCTACTGACTTGAGACCAATATTGGTCTCAAGTTGGGACCATTTCACTGATTTGAGACCAATATTGGTCTCAAGTTGGGACCATTTGACTGATTTAGGACCAATATTGGTCTCAAGGTATAGGACCATTTTACTGAGTAAGGATCAATTCTGGTCCCTATACTAAGTAAAATGGTCCTAACTTGAGACGTCCCGAAGATGGGACTCTTTGATAATTTGGGTCCAGGAAATATTATTCGATTAGAGTCAAATAACTAATACATATGAAATCTTGATCAATTGAAGGTATGGACATATGTCTGTGTTTCTATCGTATTGAAAATTGTATACCGCATACCATACCAAAGTAACTGACGACAGAAAAAAAAGTCGTGAGTCAATTTGCATGTGCTTTGCTACCGAGGAGGTATTTGTTAGATCAACAAGGTGACTCAATTTCACCGTACTAGGACTAGACGAAGATTTTTTCGGTTCTTGTTGTTTTTGCTCTTCTCAAAATTGAAAGAAAGAAAATAATCAGTTGGAACTTGATTCACACACGTTTGACCATCTGATTTGATATCACGTAGTTATGAGGCGCAATCGGTTGCACCACTTCTGAGAAAAATCATTTCAAAGTTTCGAAACCCTCGCGAGAATAACCTAGAGAAGAAAAATCGGAAAAAAATCCTTCGAATCGATTCAAATTCTCACCAATTTTCAATATGATATAATGATACATCATTCTGAAGTTTCACTCGAATCAAATCAGCCATCTTCATTAAAGAAATTTGAATGTTTCTTCACATCAATCAAAGCCATTGAAAAACTCACTACGGATTCAAGCATCAGGTCCAGCCAATTCAATTGTGAAGATATTAAAATGAGTGATGAATAAAGCAAGAGAGCAGTGACAAAATTGTTTTAAACTCAGCTTTCCATCAAATTTCATTCAAATATGCCTATATCGCTCATTCAACAACACATATATTGCGTTTCAATCAAGAAATAATGCGGTATAGAACCAATTCAGTATTTTGAACCCTGCACTTGCCATTGATAAGAAAGTGGCCCATCTGATCTTTGGATAACCTGACTACATAACCAGGGCAATAATCGATACAATTAAAATAGAAGAAAAGAAATAGAGGCATTTAGCGTGAGTTCGAATTTACTGCATTCAAACAGTCAGTTAGTAATAGTCGAATAACTGCGAGTTCACTCTGTGATTTACAACTGATTGTAGATCAAGTTACAAAATAGTCGAGTACAATTGAACTCTACTGTACGATTCAACAATCGATAATAATCGATTAAAGTCGATAATGGTCGATAATATTCACAGATCATGAAGCGTTGCGATAGTCGAGGCAAGACCTACGTGCTCTAATGATGATAAGCGACATCACTGATGCACAGTCCATGATTCCGTTGGGGGAGCCACTATATATGAAGGAGCGAACCATCCGCTCGTAAGCGGTGCATAATAGGAGGGAACAGTTGCTCGGAACCTTCTTCTTTCGTGGATGCGAGTTTATTCACAAGAAATGAAGATGCGGAACGCCCGTACATTGGTGTTGTGGAATAGGGGAGACGGTCGATCGGAACTTTCATTTCTCGTGGATATGAGACACTATGGATGAACGCGCGAACCTCCCGTGCGTTAGTCCTGGAAAGATGGGGGGACGGTCGATCGGAACCTTCGACCATCTTAGACGACGTAAAACCACGATAGAAGATGGATCGAACCACCTGTGCGTTAACAGTGTGTGATACGAGGGACGGTCGATCGGAACCTTCGTCCATCTTAGACGACGTAAAACCACGATAGAAGATGGATCGAACCACCTGTGCGTTAACAGTGTGGGATGGGGTGACGGTCGATCGGAACCTTTGTCCATCTTAGACGACGTAAAACAACGAAAGATGAAAGGGCGAACCACCTGTGCGTTAGCGCTGTGGAATAGGGAGAGCGGTCGCTCGGAACCTTGCCTCGTAGACTCAAGTATACATATTAACAATTAGTTGGACCGAGATTACTTGAAGAGCTTGCTTTGTGTTTGTGCAACAACAATAGCACAAGCGGTGCATTAGAACTGCATTGTGTCAGCTGAATGCTAATAAGGGCATTCGAGCGTCAACGAACATGGTGACTCGGTCTTAGTTTCGAAAAATAAAGCTAATTCGAAGATTTTTCCATATTATTTGTGGAATAAATATAGGAATAACGTTCGAAACGAAATGAATGTTTATCCTAATTGTATATAAGCATGATGGATGGTTGAATTGAATTCCTATTAATTGTAGTAACTTCCATGGTTTAGATATTGGATGCTCCGAAAACGAAATATATCACATGACATTTACTTCACCTCTTCATTTGGATCTCGATCATTATCATGTTGAACAATTTCATCGCATCTCCCGAATGCATGTTCGGGCTTATCATGCTATCACGGACTCACTCGAGTGTAAGCTCACTACTTGTATTCATCATTCTTCGTAATTTCAGTTTCCAATGGTAGATTCATGATGGATGATTCACTCGAATATATATCTATGATGTCTATGATACGTTGATTTAGCTTGCTGAGCTACGGAGGGCACTCATCGGTCTGTATAGGCTCCAATATAGATTGTGTATTCAGTACCGAAGTGAAACAGATGATCATGTTGACATTTTGTGCACTACAATCGTGAGAATTGACCGCGTGTAAACTTACACGCGAAATAGCAGACGCTTGCGGCCTCTCTCGCTAATTTCTCTCACAATTCTCTCACAATTTATGATCCTCCTCAAATGCATCGCATGTGGATCGGTCATAAAAATCATAGTATGTCTGGTGATGAGTATGAATCTTATGTTTCCACATCATATAGCATGAGCAATCTGAAATAACCACCTCCTAATTGATTCAGGAAATCATCCATCCATATATGTATACGTATATATATATATATATATATATATATATATATATATATATATATATATATATATATATATATATATATATATATATATATATATATATATATATATATATATATATATATATATATATATATATATAAATATATATATATATATATATATATATATATATATATATATATATATATATATATATATATAGATAAACATATATATATATATATATATATATATATATATATATATATATATATATATATATATATATATGTATATATATAATATATATATATATATATATATATATATATATATATATATAAATATATATATATATATATATATATATATATGTATATATATATATATATATATATATATATATATATATATATATATATATATATATATATATATATATATATATATATATACATATATAGATATATATATATATATATATATATATACTATATCTATATATATATATATATATATTTATAAACATATATATATATATATATATATATATATTAATATATATATATATATATATTATATATATAATATATATATATATATATATATATATATATATATATATATATATATATATATATATATATATACATATATATATATATATAATATATATATATATATATATATATATATATATATATATATATATATTATATATGTATATATATATATTATATATATATATATATTCTATATATATATATATATATATATATATATATATATATATATATATATATATATATATATACATTTATATCATATTATCATCATCTGCCCATTTCTATAATCAACAATACCACAATACCCTGGAAATGACATGGATTAATTGAGAACTAATCAGAGGACATAAATGGCAAGAATTGCATATGTCAAAATATCATAAAGAGTGATAGTATCAAAAATAGAATAATGATGATAGTTAGATCGATCAAAATTATATAACAATATCGTGAATAACAGTATTGATGGCAATTATGACAAAAATAACAATGGGAAAAAATCACTACACAATATGATAAAATGGAATTAAAATATATTGCTGAGTGCAAGAGATGATTATATTGTGTTCCCACTCAGATTATAGGAACTCAAATCATAATACAAGTCCCAATTCTATGAATTTAATATGATGGATTGAACAAGAAATCATCATAACAGAATAATAACTATGATAATAACTTCGAAATTTGGTGAAAAAGCGAAATTATTTTCATAATCGTAAATGATGATGTAATAAATTGATAATCATGAGGGCCTATTATGATCATCTATGTCCTATGATGTATCTGAGATCATGTAGTGTTGAACATATGGAAATAATTCAACCAAGTGCCATCGCAAATTTGACTGACGTGTTTAGATTATTAGCTGACTTTTTATTCTGTAGCATCTATCTATGAATTCGTATATATTATTTAATATGGTAGTTGACCATATTTCAAGAGTATTCATGATCCACCATTATTGGGACATGGGATTCTTTAATTCAAGATTCCTCATGTGCTCATGTGCATCTGATAGAATAACTTGAAGGTACACTGTCAGTGGTGAACATTGGTGGTCCCAGATGATTATTGCTTGCTCAGAGACCCCGCCAACAGCTAGGTGATACGGGGGGTACGAATGAGCAAGTGATTATGAGAGTATGATGTGATGATAAGTGAAAAGACATTAACAAAAACTCATGCCTCATGCGGGACTCGAACCCACTCGCAACGATGACTTCAGTTTCTGACAGTTACAAAATGAGGCGCGCGCATATCTCCACAATTAGGCTCACATTCATCAGGAATGTTGGATTGTTGACAAATCATTTGTGATCTTTGTTTGGTCATGTTGGCATTTGAAAGCGCAGTCTGTTGTCAATTTCAGTGTCAAATTACAAACTGACATGATGTAGCCAAAGCCTTCCAGATGGACTAAGCGAGCAGCTTGCAAAGTTCATCCAGGGGCGTTGGTGTGGCTCATTATTCGGCCAACAATGTTTTTTGAGATACTTCTATCGGAGACTTCGGAAATGTCTTTTTATATTGATTGTTGAGTGTTTTACGCGAAGGGGAAGAGGGAAATAAATCGGGAGTGGTGAATTTCTATAAAATAAAATTGTTTTGTGTTTTTCATGTTGTTTTTTGCCTCTTTAATGATTGAGGAGAAATATGAGCAGAGATATAATCATAATCATGTACTTCAGAAGTTTGATTCTCAACTTGATCAACATGAAGAGAGGACCAGTAACCATGGAACCATTCAAACCATGAGAACACAAAACATAAACTTCTTTACTAAATACTATGTCTCTGAAATTGCTTAACAAATAAGATCGATTCGATTTTACTATTCAAATAATGTTCTTGCAAACTTTGAAGATGGAAATGATATTCAAATTTTGAATCATCCGGCTAAAACATACAGTTCTTATTCGTAAGCAAACAAAAGTGATCCCCCTGGAGCAATTCGTATCCTGCAACGGGAGACATTGTAGACCTAGGAGCATTTCATGTAGAAACATAGAATAATATGAATCAAAATGAGATCAATATGATTAAGTTGTGGAACAGCTGATCTGAGAGAAACTTGAGAATTGTTTCAGATATTTATTCATCACAAAACACTTCCGTGAGACGACTGGAAACGATTTTCAGATCTTGGGTTACCAAGTCCAGTTAGCATTTATCTGAGAGTTGGTGAGAACATTAACATTGGTAACCATGGTGATAACAAATTGTATCTGCCAGTTGGAGCTACTCCCACGTTGGTAATACCGGGCCTTTTAGAGCAGTAACTTAATGATTTCTTCGAATTGTGAAATTTTATTGAATGTTCAGTATGAATATGCGAATATAATATATAGTTCTACGATTTTCTTCATAGATCATGATTCCAATCAAGATTTGGCTTTTGAAGGATCCTTCTGTAATACCAATTGAATTTGATTATAGTCAAAAGTGATTTTTCTGCATTTTTCTGTATTTAGTCCACAGTCAAGATGTTGGGGATCTGTAGACATCACGTCACTGTTCATTGATTTATATGTATGTCCATGTTCTTTTTTGTTCAATGAGAAAGACACAACGGGGGAAATAACTTCTTCACATTTTGGAATCGGAGAAGATAATTGGTTGATGAAATTATACAATCAATAACATTGACATGCCATCATGAAATTCATATATCAACACAATCGATTACCAGATAAGTATCACTCTCCCATTCATTAATGTCAATCATCAGAACTGTACGAAATAGCTAAGTAGACATTTAGCATAGACATCGAGCGTTCCAGTTCATTAATTCATTAGACAATTGTGTAGTTTGAACAGATCGTGGACATTGTTGAATCTCACATTTTATTTTGGATTTCGACAGTTCTAACGATATATTGATCATCCTGATCATCTCAATATATATCATACAATATATTATTGTATCTATATTTCT
>OZ023328.1:14838725-14841225 GCA_964007535.1 Brachyptera risi | reverse complement strand
TGAAATAGAATGGAGCCAATCTCGACTATAAGGATGTGATATGGAACCGTTCCTATGATTTCAAGTTCATTTTAAAAGGCATCTTCATTGCGAAGTTGATTCTCACATTTTATGAATAAATCATGATGAAATATACAACACGTCAAATATGAACATGAGAATTAACATAATATGGACTAAAACTGAACTATATGTATCAGTTATACGAATAAAAAAAAAACATTATACACAACATAAACACATTCACACATTCATTCATCATACTTGTGGTTGTCAATAAATTCATTGACACAATGAATGGGACATGAAATAATGGGACATCCAATGGTGTACATTATCTTCATGAAGTCGTTTACTCAAAAGTTACGAAAATTAATTAAGTATATCATAATTTTCTTAGAGGGAACACAGGAGAGCTATTTGTATAGATAAGTATCTCACCTTGTGACCCCTGAAACGTCATTAATTAACCTAATATCCCAAGTTGTGAGTCGCATCAAGCCCTCTCGTGTTCGAACAGGCGTCGTTGCGAACCGTCGTTTAAACTCGGGCGTCGGGACGGCGTCGTAACGACTAGCGACGTTAATGACTTCCAAAGATGAACTAAAAATAGTTGATCTATCGCATATGCTATTGTGACCTGCAAAAGCACAGTGCACAGCTGGATCATGCTTCACAAGACCCGATAGCGAATTCTCTTCAAGACATTTTCTTTTCTCGAATTCGTATTTCTATATTTGATATCAGAACTCGCCGCAGTGAGGAAGAAAGCGATAACTTTTCTCTCTTATCAATATCTTCATGGAAAGAAAACCACCATGAGTGGATTCTGGTACTAATTTAAAAGTCAATAAGTTTTTCCGAGTCAAAGCCGTTCTGTATGAAAGGAAACTCAGATCCAGAAAAGAATCCTTTCTATATAAAGTTCCTGAAGTATGTAATGCAGTCATAAGTTATCCAACAAATGACTTTTATAGAGATTTACACATAAGTGGCGTGAAATTTATTTTAAAATGATTCATATTCATTTTTATTTTAGTATTTTTTTGTTTTGTTCTGTTCTGTTTCCTATCTGTGTTCTGCAGTCGCAGTCGAGACGATGGATTTCTCTTGTCGTTGCTACCTTCGTGTCGGTGCAATGTGATTTGTCACGTGGAAAAGCCACGTCGAGTTAGTTGCATGAAGTACGAAACACAGTGCACTCGCTCGGAAACGTTTGGTACTAAATGTCTTCAAGCAGTGCAATTATTAAAGCTGAATAATGGTCGAGTGGGAGTTGTTGGAATACTTTCAACTCTTTAAACATTCTCATAATACACATTTCAATACAAAGTAGATAGATACAAAATGATGAGAGAAAATAAATTTAAAATCAGGGTAGATCAGAGGAATTATATAATGATACGGAAGAAATTTCTCACATGATTTTTAATAACATTCGCATTCAAATTAGGTATGTGTATCGATAGTGTATTGATGTATGAATGTTCGTTTCTATTTTGTATCTTGTATTTTCTTTCAATTATGTTTTGCATGTCTTATGTATGAATGGGATGAATATTAAATATAAATTGAATTGAAATTGAATTAATAGTGCTATATCGGAAAGTGACTTTGAAAAAAGTAACGATAATACATGAAAATCATGACTTTATGTTCACTTCTTTGAAATCCAGATGAGCTCCACAATACCATATGAGAATGTGACGTCATTGAACTACCTCTCAGAAGCAATCTTCATTTGTGCAAACAATGCTTTTCTGATCATAATGAACCATACAGATTTTTGAATGAGATCTGATAAATCATTCAGTTTCAAAATTTATTCTTCATTTTGTATTATGATGAACTTTACATCTGCTGTTAAGGGAAATAAGTGATCTATGCCCAAGATACTTAGTTCAGAGTGGAAGTTATCAGCATTCGTGTGTTTTGTTCACTCTCAATACCAATGCTATAAATGCCCGAATATATATCTATATATATATATATATATATATATATATATATATATATATATATATATATATATATATATATATATATATATATATATACTTGTATCTACGGTGGAAAATTATGGTCACAGACAGCGCAGTCCTGGTGTTGAAGTTCATCGGTTTTGAATTATTAAAATGAGGTTTATCATCTCATTTTGATTAATTGCTTCACCTAAATGATCCCATCTGTCATCCATAGCCTCAGTTGGGAAACAATGATTCTGTATCTAGTTTTGATGTTATTAGAAAAAAACTTTCGATTTCAGGTAATTTTATTTCAGATGTAATGTTCTGGTTGTCCTCGATACAATTTTCCTTCCTGGAAGTGAATTCAATAATACCATCAATAAACTGGTCATCTTCGGATAATAGATGAAAATAGAATGGCAATCAACGCTCCAATATATGGCATTGCTGATTGAATCCTATAAATTATATGGAGAAGAAGTGATGGTGAAAAGCTTCATTGGAGTTGTCACTTGCCAACCAATCCAAGTGGG
>OZ023328.1:14835900-14838525 GCA_964007535.1 Brachyptera risi | reverse complement strand
TAATTGAGAACTAATCAGAGGACATAAATGGCAAGAATTGCATATGTCTAAATATCATAAAGAGTGATAGTATCAAAAATAGAATAATGATGATAGTTAGATCGATCAAAATTATATAACAATATCGTGAATAACAGTATTGATGGCAATTATGACAAAAATAACAATGGGGAAAAATCACTACACAATATGATAAAATGGAATTAAAATATATTGCTGAGTGCAAGAGATGATTATATTGTGTTCCCACTCAGATCATAGGAACTCAAATCATAATACAAGTCCCAATTCTATGAATTCAATATGATGGATTGAACAAGAAATCATCATAACAGAATAATAACTATGATAATAACTTCGAAATTTGGTGAAAAAGCGAAATTATTTTCATAATCGTAAATGATGATGTAATAAATTGATAATCATGAGGGCCTATTTTGATCATCTATGTCCTATGATGTATCTGAGATCATGTAGTGTTGAACATATGGAAATAATTCAACCAAGTGCCATCGCAAATTTGACTGACGTGTTTAGATTATCAGCTGACTTTTTATTCTGTAGCATCTATCTATGAATTCGTATATATTATTTAATATGGTAGTTGACCATATTTCAAGAGTATTCATGATCCACCATTATTGGGACATGGGATTCTTTAATTCAAGATTCCTCATGTGCTCATGTGCATCTGATAGAATAACTTGAAGGTACAATGTCAGTGGTGAACATTGGTGGTCCCAGATGATTATTGCTTGCTCAGAGACCCCGCCAACAGCTAGGTGATACGGGGGTACGAATGAGCAAGTGATTATGAGAGTATGATGTGATGATAAGTGAAAAGACATTAACAAAAACTCATGCCTCATGCGGGACTCGAACCCACTCGCAACGATGACTTCAGTTTCTGACAGTTACAAAATGAGGCGCGCGCATATCTCCACAATTAGGCTCACATTCATCAGGAATGTTGGATTGTTGACAAATCATTTGTGATCTTTGTTTGGTCATGTTGGCATTTGAAAGCGCAGTCTGTTGTCAATTTCAGTGTCAAATTACAAACTGACATGATGTAGCCAAAGCCTTCCAGATGGACTAAGCGAGCAGCTTGCAAAGTTCATCCAGGGGCGTTGGTGTGGCTCATTATTCGGCCAACAATGTTTTTTGAGATACTTCTATCGGAGACTTCGGAAATGTCTTTTTATATTGATTTTTGAGTGTTTTACGCGAAGGGGAAGAGGGAAATAAATCGGAAGTGGTGAATTTCTATAAAATAAAATTGTTTTGCATTTTTCATGTTGTTTTTTGCCTCTTTAATGATTGAGGAGAAATATGAGCAGAGATATAATCATAATCATGTACTTCAGAAGTTTGATTCTCAACTTGATCAACATGACGAGAGGACCAGTAACCATGGAACCATTCAAACCATGAGAACACAAAACATAAACTTCTTTACTAAATACTATGTCTCTGAAATTGCTTAACAAATAAGATCGATTCGATTTTACTATTCAAATAATGTTCTTGCAAACTTTGAAGATGGAAATGATATTCAAATTTTGAATCATCCGGCTAAAACATACAGTTCTTATTCGTAAGCAAACAAAAGTGATCCCCCTGGAGCAATTCGTATCCTGCAACGGGAGACATTGTAGACCTAGGAGCATTTCATGTAGAAACATAGAATAATATGAATCAAAATGAGATCAAATATGATTAAGTTGTGGAACAGCTGATCTGAGAGAAACTTGAGAATTGTTTCAGATATTTATTCATCACAAAACACTTCCGTGAGACGACTGGAAACGATTTTCAGATCTTGGGTTACCAAGTCCAGTTAGCATTTATCTGAGAGTTGGTGAGAACATTAACATTGGTAACCATGGTGATAACAAATTGTATCTGCCAGTTGGAGCTACTCCCACGTTGGTAATACCGGGCCTTTTAGAGCAGTAACCTAATGATTTCTTCGAATTGTGAAATTTGATTGAATGTTTAGTATAAATATGCAAATATAATATATAGTTCTACGATTTTCTTCAAGATATTATCATGATCCAAATCAAGATTGATCTCTTGAAGGGATCTTCTGTAATACCAATCGAATTTGATTATAGTCAAAAGTGATTTTTCTGCATTTTTCTGTATTTAGACCACAGTCAAGATGTTTGGGGACTTTTAGACATCACGTCACTGTTCATTGATTTATATGTATGTCTATGTTCTTTTTTGGTTTAATGAGAAAGAAACAACAGCGGAAATAACTTCTTCACATTTTGGAATCGGAGAAGATAATTGGTTGATGAAATTATACAATCAATAACATTGACATGCCATCATGAAATTCATATATCAACACAATCGATTACCAGACAAGTATCACTCTCCCATTCATTATAATCATTAATTAATATAATTAAGACATTAATGTCAATCGTCAGAACAGCTGTACGAAATAGCTAAGTAGACATTCAGCATAGACATCGAGCGTTTCAGTTAATTAATTCATCAGACAATTGCATAGTTTGTGCAGATCGTGACATTGTTAAATCTCACATTTCATTGTGGATTTCGACAGTCCTAACGATATATTGATCATCCTGATCATCTCAATATATATCA
>OZ023328.1:14750900-14830900 GCA_964007535.1 Brachyptera risi | reverse complement strand
TTTATTTCAAAATGATTCATATTCATTTTTATTTGGTATTTTTTTGTTTTGTTCTGTTCTGTTTCCTATCTGTGTTCTGCAGTCGCAGTCGAGACGATGGATTTCTCTTGTCGTTGCTACCTTCGTGTCGGTGCAATGTGATTTGTCACGTGGAAAAGCCACGTCGAGTTAGTTGCATGAAGTACGAAACACAGTGCACTCGCTCGGAAACGTTTGGTACTAAATGTCTTCAAGCAGTGCAATTATTAAAGCTGAATAATGGTCGAGTGGGAGTTGTTGGAATACTTTCAACTCTTCAAGCATTCTCATAATACACATTTCAATACAAAGTAGATAGATACAGAATGATGAGAGAAAATAAATTTAGAATCAGGGTAGATCAGAGGAATTATATAATGATACGGAAGAAATTGTTCACATGATTTTTAATAACATTCGCAGTGAAAGTAGGTATGTGTATCGATAGTGTATTGTTGTATAAATGTTATTTTTTTTTTGTATCTTGTATTTTCTTTCAATTATGTTTTGCATATCTCATGTAGGAATGGAATGAATATTAAATTGAAATTGAATTGGAATTGAATTGATAGTGCTATATCGGAAAGTGACTTTGAAAGAAGTAACGATAATACATGAAAATCATAACTTTATGTTCAATTCTTTGAAATCCAGATGAGCTTCACAATACCATATGAGAATGTGACGTCATTGGATGAAGTACCTCTCAGAAGCAATCTTCATTTGTGCAAACAATGCTTTTCTGATCGTAATGAACCATACAGATTTCTGAATGATATCTGATAAATTATTGAGTTTCAATATTTATTCTTCATTTTTTATTATGATGAACATTCAGTTTCTTCAGTTTCATCTGCTGTTAAGGGAAATAAGTGATCATTGCCCAAGAGACTTGATTCAAAGTGGAAGTTATCAACATTCGTGTATTTTGTTCACTCTCAATACCAATGCTATAAATGTCCGAATATATATATATATATATATATATATATATATATATATATATATATATATATATATATATATATATATATATATACATATATATATATATATATATATATATATATATATATATATATATATATATATATATATATATATATATATATATATATATATATATATATATATATATATATATATATATATATATATATATATATATATATATATATATATACATATATATAGACTTGTATCTACGGTGGAAAATTATGGTCACAGACAGCGCAGTCCTGGTGTTGAAGTTCATCGGTTTTGAATTTTTAAAATGAGGTTTACCATCCCATTTTAATTATTGCTTCGCTCAAATGATCCCATCTGTCATCCATAGCCTCAATTGGGAAACAATGATTTGGTATCTAGTTTCGATGTTATTAAAAAAAAAGTTTCTACTTCAGGTAATTTTAATTCAGATTTAATGTTCTGATTGTCTTCGATACAATTTTCCTCCCTGGAAGTGAATTCAATGATACCATCAATAAACTGGTCATCGTCGGATAATAGATGATAATAGAATGGCAATCAACGCTCCAATATATGGCATTGCTGATTGAATCCTATAAATTATATGGAGAAGAAGTGATGGTGAAAAGCTTCATTGGAGTTGTCACTTGCCAACCAATCCAAGTGGGGGTGAATCTGAGAATTCATACAAAGTCATTCTTCTTCTCAATTCTTCTATTCGCCCTTTTAATACCAATTTGAAACTTCATATCAGGGTGAGAAAAGAATTCCTCATTCATATTTTACCTCACGTTGCTTTCCAATATATAGAATCAATAACGTCATAGACTAAGCTTGCTCCAATTATGACTCAGCAGTTTGATTGATCATAGTTTACCAGACAACCTAAATACCTTGATGTGGCGATATACCAACCTACTCAATAATAATATGGATGACATGTATCGACTCCTATACTGATAACATGAGAGGTATTTGTGGTTTCTTGTGGTCAACTCAGAGCCAAAGTTCCGATTGTTTGTCGCGATTTAGCGGAATCTCTCGTAAACTAGATGCAGATTGAATTGGCTAGGGCAAATGGTGATTGTGTACTTGACTGTGGGAAGAAAACAAATTATATCTGTATATTGCTTAGCTCTAGATTTCATGCATCAGTTCATGTATGGTGAATGATAAAATATAAACATAATTGATAAATTGAATGGCGATAAAGAATATGAGTGGAAAACAAGAAGAAATATGATCTACACGATATACTATTATTCACGATACAATGATTCGGAATTACACAGATTAAGAGATTGACTATAACATCACATGAGATGAAATAACAAAAATACCAATGGAAAATAAATATGCGATCTTCCAATAACATAGAATGCGAATGTGAGAAATCTACATGACCTTGAGATGGCTTGGTTGGTGCAACATGTATAGTGAAGAATATATAAATACAGTGGATTAGACAATAAGCCTAATATACAAAAATCGATGATAATAATAAAACTTTTTCCAAATGTACTATGAAATCGATAGTTACGACACAGAAAATTGGGACCCTGGATTAAGATTCTGACCCCGGAAATATTTCTCTTTGAGGACGCGAGTGGGTACACCTTCTTCATGTTATGATGAAGTCTGTTGGCATCACTACATCGTGCCCAGACTGTGATAAAAGTCAGACCCAGGACGTTATTCAGGTGAAGGTCGCGGTGAGGGTTTATGGGTTTCTGCTATTACTTGTTTCCTCATTGTTGTCTGTCATAGCACTGGTATAATCTTGTTCATCGTCTCTCATATCATCTCTCTTGGAAGATGTCACGGTTTTTCATCAATTTTCATGTTCACTGGTACATTGAGTGCGATAGATATGATCCAAGGATGAATCCATGTAATAAAATTGTCAAAATCGTCAAAATATTCCATGACCTATCAATTGGTATCCAGTGCTTTCTTGCTCCACTGGAAGACCGTGGTCAAAAAACAGTTGCTATGGAAAATAAACAATTTCATCTGACACATAAAAAAACAAGAACATGCGCTCATCAATGCGATATGCCCGAAGAATAGTTACGAGAGACAATTGTCCATTGTAGATCATCCGCCCTCGAGATGTCACAACATATGAAAACCAATCAAGTGGACAGTGGAGCAGTGGAGAATAGGGAAATAGCCAATCAATGTATCTAAAATTTCCCCTGCTTCGGATAAGTCACGCCCATCTACATTGGTCAATTGAGTCAACAATGTGATATCTTGATTTGACCAATGACAAATCTTGATCAACGTCATTATTTTGAATAAATGCGCGCGTCATTTCGCAACTTCTCACCCACTTCTCGAAACTGGATGCGTACCTGCAACTTTCTCTTGAGAATACTTCCGAATGTGATGGTGTCTGAGAATAATCCATCATTGAAGTTGCACCAGATTTGACGAAACGATTCTAGTAGAGAAATACCTCCTCTGATTTTGTTCGCGTTCTGGATTGTGATCTGACAATATACATTTCCGGTCAGAAACCTGGAAGAACGTCAAAGATAAGTCGAAGTGGGAACCATGCTGAATGCAACTCGAATATGATCTTAAAAACAACAAAGAAACAATGAAACCAACACGATACCTTCATTTGTATGATGATTCAAAATTTACCATGGATGTTGGAAAAGTTGTCGTATTTTACTCCATATCTCTGATATCTTCCATCCATAGCCTTAATTGAGAAACAATTATTTTGTATCAAGTTCTGATTCTATCAAAAAAAAAAAATAATCTTACTCCCCAATTTTTCACTGAAATTCATACATTCCTGCTGTCTCTCATCTAGTATAATTTCACAACTTTCAAGTGAGAGTACTCAGAGGCGTGACTTCGCTTTTCTTCCTCGTGAATACCTATGCCTCCCCTGGGTGTAAAAAACTTCCAGCTTCTGTATTGGCTCAAAGTTTCCCTCAAAACCAAGACAATATATCGCAGCGGCCAGTTCCAGAGACAGCTCACTCGTCTGTGCCCGACGGCTAACAATCGCTCCCAGTTTTAATACTTCTCTACCTTCATCTCTTACCTCGAGAAAAAATGTCGGCTCGATCCGTTTCGATATCGGATCCGTCAAACTCTGACTTGCTTTTCGATATCTCGGAACATTCACGGCTTGTGTTGGGAAAAACAATATCCAAGATCGAGATTTGAGTTGAACATGATACTCGCTAGTAGAAGTAACAACAGAAAGCACTTCCAAATGCCACATGACCAATATGTTTTTTATTGTTTCTGAATTTGTGATTGGGGTCAGTTCCACTAACTGATAATTGAATGTTAACTAGTAATCGTTTTTTTTTTCATTTGAACAGATTTTTTATTTTCTCCAACGATGATACATGAAATGATGATAATAACAACCCCATGGTACATAATAGGACATAATAACACACGGGCAAATGAACACAGGATTGATATGAAAATAGAGAAGCCCGCATAGGAGTAATAAGCTCTTGTGTGCGGGCTATCTTCAAAAACAAGCTTTTTATCAGAGAAATTAACAAATGAACATAATAATTTTATTAAACGAGAATAACGTACGTGGTCGAGGGTGATGACAGTTGATTCACTGATTTCAGCCTGATCATTCAATCATCACTCGTCACAACATGGTTTGGATTAATGAGATCAACAAACTGATGGGTAGTCAATCAGTCTCTGTTATAATAATAATAATAATGATAATAATGGTTTTTATTATCGGAGACTGTACAAACAGTATGATATACGTCATGAATCACAAATACACATATAATTAGCATTGTTTAATATTAGCCAGGAGCTGAAAAATCGTCAATAGAGTAAACAGCTTTCTCACATAACAGTTTCTTGACTCTGGATTTAAACATATGAATGCTGGATATCGACTTGCAGCCTCATGCACAAAGCTAGTTGCGGACGCAAGTAGCTATCTGCGTCGGTAACTAGCTGAAACGGTATGCACAAAGATAAATAACAGCGCAAACTTGCCTAGCGACGCAACTTTCGATGTAAACTTGCGGCTGATTTGAACCTCCCGCAAGTCAGTTAACGGAAGATAAAATGGCGGACGAAATAATTGCTGCCAGAGACAGACATCAGTTAAATCTATGCGAAAGAGTGTTCAGGGATGCTGAAAGCGCTGTCAAACTACAGGATGATGTTCCAAGGATTGATTATCGTTTGTCGAAGTCTTTATTATAGGTCCATGTCTATTGACTGAAGATTTGCGATCAGATTTTACCAAGACCGACCGAACGTCATGTCATTTTCGTCGAAATTCAGGTTGGTTTATTTGATTTATTTCTAGTTTTGCCAAGACTTGGCTTCGATCTAAGGATTTTAATGATGTATGCTGGCCCTTGGCTATTTGAAATAATAAGTAAGAAACTCACATAGTGCTCCTAAAAGTGCCACAAAAGCCTAGAGTAGGCCAAGTGACAAAGCTAGAACTGGGCCCAGCCCTAACCCTGCTGCAGACCCAGACATCGATGTAGGCCTACATAGACTCTAGGCCTATGCTCAGAATAAAATACAAGGATTTAGCAATGCCATGAGAACGCTATTTCATCTACGGCTTCTTGCTGGACTTCGTATAGGCAAACTTATCCAAGTCAAGTTATAATCTAGACCCAAAGTCATAGCCTACGCTTCACAGTAGTTTGGTAGGCCAATACGTCCCTAGCCTTAATAGGCCCTAGCTAGACAGACTCTAGACTTGCCTACGCCCAGAAGAAATACCTGTTCGTATTTTAGCTGAGGGCCTGAGCCTCCTAATCGTAGTAGGCCTAGGCCTATGCCTACATAATAGATGGACCCATTCCTACATACTGACTACATTGCCTTTGTGTAAACGTACTTCTGAATAATAGGCCCTACTGGTATACAAAGTAATCTTGACATTTTCATCTTAAATTCAACTTATGATATAATGTTACTAGGTTCTACGCTGTCACGCCTACTACTAGCAGCTACCAGCTACTGGAAGTTGGGAAACAGTACTGTTTTGGACAAATCTATTCTCAAGTTGTTCATAAGTCATCTGTCAGTCGAACAGTCGCTGCCGACTCTCCAATGAAATGTGCCGACATTCACCTCAACCCGAGTACATCGAGTTTTCATCAACATTTGGAAGAATTAATAAATTAAATGTTGAATCAACAACGCTCATAACTTCGTTCTCTTTGCCTGTATCGATGACTCTCACAGCGCCAAAGAAACCAACAAGAGAGATCATTTCAACTTCGTTAATCGTTAACTGTGTTTCAACTTCGTCCAACTTTGATGAATTGATAGCATATACTGGTAGAGCTATATATATTTGCATCAGGTCAAATTGATAATTATTTCATTTCCTGAAGGTGTAGGCCTAAGTATAGGCCCATGTGTAATTGTCCTGCCTGAACTAAATAAAATTCTATAATTCATATGCCATCAGTTTTTTAGTACCATACGTCCATAACCAGGTAATTTACTACAATAAGTTTGCTGTATCCACGCAAGAAAGTCATGAGAGAGCATTAGAACTATGAATTATTTAGTATATAACATTTAAAATGTTCAACATATTTTTGTTGGAAGATTGGTGAGTTTAATTGTTGTAAGTAAGTGGGTCTGAATTATATCATTTGGTTGATGTTTCATAAAATTGTATTTGTTGACCATCTGGCAAAATTAACAACAATGTACTTTTCTATTATTCTCATGGACCAATTTATCAGTTTCAATTTATGATTTAATAAATGACGTGATGTTATTGTTGTCCATTGTTAGTATAGACCTAATTGAGTTAACAGACAGAGGAATAAATACTCGATTGAATGGAATTACATTACTTACCGACTTTTAAGATAGTTATATGATGCTATGATATTATTCGATTGAGCTATTTTGAACTAAGACATTGATACTTGAATAAAAATATGAAGACAATGCCCATAGCCGCCCCCGTGGCTCCGTCAACTATCGTACTACGGTATAGAAACTGAAATCAGGTTGGTCGTGGGTTCGAGTCCCACATAAGACGTGGGTTTTTGTAAACGTCGTGTCAGTCACCTATCATCACCTCATTGTTTCAGTATCATCTGCTCATTTTGTACATCAAGAATGGATTAACAATTCCCATTGTATCGGTAGAACTCAAACTTAATGTGTCAAGGTAAGCTGGTGGTCGCTCCTTTCTGGTATCGCCACGGATAAAGCATATAGATAGAGGGATTACTTGAGATCAATTCACTAAAAAGATCCAACTCTGCTTCCTTCATTCGAATTAATTTTCTGTAAGTCAATTTATATTGGAAAGTTCTGCATGCGATACCTTATATTTATTCAATAGATCAAATTTGATAATACTGAAGATCGAGCAGGCGTTCCGAGACAAACTCAATCGTTCGTCTAGTCAAGCATGCGCCAGAGGTCAGTACTGGTATATTGTTCTATATTATAATAAAACGGTCGACCGTTTGGCTAAGATAATTGAGGCAAGCGGCTTTGAATTCTGGAGCCGTGTGAGTTCGAGTCCCGCTGTAGGCATGGGATTCACCTATCATCACCTTCCATTTATCATCACTTCATTGTTTTATTAACTCATTCGTACCCCCAGCCTAGCTGTGGTTTGTGTCATTGAAACTATTGAAAAAACGAGAAGAGAAATGAAAATCCAAAAAATATTTTGATACCCTTTTTTTTACATACCCAGCAACCTCTCAATGTTGGAAACTATATTAATATGTTGTATTCAGATATATTCAACATTATTCCATTCATTATAATCAAGTTTACTATCAATAAAAACCAATATTCATCCATCAAGATGAAATTCACAATTATTATTAATGATGTAATAATATTTTCATCAAATATAACAAAACAAATGAATTATATATATATATATATATATATATATATATATATATATATATATATATATATATATATATATATATATACGTATATATATATATATATATATATATATATATATATATATATATATATATATATATATATATATATATATATATATATCAGTATTGATAATTAATATAAATGAATTCAGTTTATCAGTTTATTGTAATTCATCGAATTTTATTATTGATAATAATTCGAAATGAATAAGCTGGATAAATTCTGTCATGAGTTCTTATAAATTTTTGAATGAATGTGACGTCATCAATTTCAGCACCTTTCATTGGTTAATATAAGAGGGGGTAAACGCACCTGATGTAAGAGCCTGTCGATAAATGAGTTGCGTCCGCAAAGTTACAGGGCAAAGATGGCCGACTTGCGGACGGCTGTAAGATTGTTTGTGCATACGGATTTCTGCAACTTTATCGCTGGCCGCAAGTCCGCCATCTTTAACGACCTGTAACTTTGCGCCGATAGATCTTTGTGCATGAGGCTGTTGATGTCTATTGGTGGGCTGTTATAAAACCGTGACATTGAATATTGCGGTCTTTTCTCATAGAGCACAAGCCTATGTTTGTCCACACGTAAGTCATTATGACGAAGTGTATCATGTTGGTGGATTTCATGGTTACATTGAAATAGTTTGATGTTTTATAGTTCTATAGAGCTCGTGTAACTGACCATTGGTAAATTACGACCCTTCTTTTGAGAGAAATGTGTTCGTCAAGAATACCAATAATCTATCACGAGGAAATCACTAACATATTTCAATAGAATATCGGAATTTGTTGAGAGGATTATTCAGTTGGGTATTGAACGTACTATTCATTTGAATTATTCGTTCAAAGAGATTATTCCTTTCCACTGGATGAAATGACACTCTTATGAAATCATTGCATTGAGTATTTTCCCTTTCTAACCAACACACTATCTAATTGAAGGTGGTCATGATGAACCGAGAGAAAATAATTACAGTATAAAAGTACTGGTTGTGGTTCATTCGTCTCCCAAAATGAACTAGCTGTTGTCGAGGTAGCAATTCACTATATTTGCTAACAAATGAGTACATTCGAGAGTTCGTCTTCTCTGTGGATCAAAATTCTCATCTTGCCGTTCAAATCTGCATGGTACTATATAGTACAGTATATATACTATTATTCTAATAATACCATACGTCCTCTTTCATGAGAACTGAATTTCAAGTTAATCCTAAGATCCATATTCCGAGCGAGATTCGAACCCACATCCCTGGAAGTCGACTTCTGAAGCTGTATATATTATCCCGTCTTATTTGGATGCATGCAAGGTGCTATTCACGGCTAGGTTCACACTCAGTGTACAGACAGCGTCATGAAGTCGAGATACGGTGATAAGGTGGTGGTGCTTTCCTACAATGAAGCTATTGAAGAGAAGAAACAAAATAACGATATATGTGTGTGGAATCGAATTTCGATAAACTTGTCTCACTAAAAAAGATTGTATAGCTACAGAGAAAAAAGTACATACCAGAAATATTCATGTAGTAGAATCTTGCTCAGGGTTCCATATTTTCCCATCTATTTTCCAACGCTTCGATGATTCTATCTTTTGTCAAAAACCTAAATTTTGAGAGTAATGATTTTGTATCAAGTTTCGATATTATTGGAATACAAATCAAGCCATGTTCTCGATGAGAAAATGATATAATCAAACCCTTCCGAGCATTCAAAAATATTGAAGGTCGCGTATATTCTAGGAAATCGATCATTGTGTTCACGTTAGAGGGTCGTTGATCGACAGAATAGTTGTGGAAACTCCGGTGATAAGGATCATATATTCTCGCTGCAGCTTCAAGGATTTGAAATCCTTGAGAGATTCAGTTCCATTTCTTATTGTAAATGGTATCCTGAAAAGTCGTCAAAATCCCCCAGCATACCACAGATATGCAGTTATAACGATGGCATTTACTGTTGTTGTTGTTTTTCATTGACATTCGATATGGAGGATATGAATGAGCTATTTCCCATAGTGAGGTACACAAAGCTTATTGGGCTTGACTGTGTTATGAGCGTGATGAATCGAGCAAGCGTGAGCAAAGTAAAATGTCGAATTGAAGTTTGAACAACATTTTCAGGAACAAGCCTGAAATAAATTTAATGATACATTTAGTATGACAGTGATCAAGATACGTGAAAGAATGATGATTAATATTAACGATTGATGATGAGTTGAGGATGCGTTTTTTATCAGCAACAGAATTTGAATGGAATAAAATGTGGTCAACAATAATATTTTATAGTGATCAAGATGTGTGTGAAAAAATGAGAATAAGTAGTAACGATAATTATATGAATAAATGTGTTTTCTTGTGAGTAAACGACATACGTTCGTGAATACAAGTTTATACTTCACTTGTATCCTCGTGTCCTCAAGAGGAGTTCATTAATTCAACAGATGAGATTATCGTGAACACTTTGTTGAATGTAGAATTCAACTGAAACTCAATTCAACTGAATTCAGGTTCAAACATTTGATACTTCCGAAGTGGAAGTAGTTATTGGATGAGTGATGGCGAAAACTTCCATCTCTCTTTATAGAGCTCTGTATGTGTTTATTGTTGTTGTTGTTGTTGTTGTTGTTCGCTCGTTTGTTTGTGGGCACTACACAGGTCACATGGTTGATTTGTTGAAATAAAGAAATTGTGTACAATCGAAATTATCCAATTTAGAAGTGTATATAGTTTGTGAGTCGAATCGGTTGAACCATTTCTGAGAAACGCCATCCCAAAGATTTCAAAAATCCCGTGTAAGATCAGCCTGAGCGAGAAAATTTGAGAACCAAAATCCCTTAGAGAAAAAAATTGAAATGTTCACAGAATTGATAGACATTTCGACAAATTTGAATATTATCCAGACGAGCCGTTTCGGAGGAGATGAATTGACCATTGTAGATCGTCCGCCCTCGTGATGTCACAAAACATAAAAATCAATCAAGTGGACAGTGAAGCAGGGGGAATAGGAAAATGACCAATCAAGATATCTAAAAATTCCCCTGCTTCGTATAAGTCACGCCCAACTACAATGGTCAATTGGTACATTATTTGTATTCATAAAATCTATGACTATCAATAACGTAACGGGATAAGCAACATGGCGCTTTCCTCTCGCACCATGCGTATATCAACGGGATGCCGCCTCACAAATGTTATGATGATTTGCTGGTATTATTTCATGTTGATCTATACAAGTAATAGATGTAATGCAATCTGTAAATCCAGTTCTTCTCAACTGCATCAAGCAATATTGGGATAAACTGCATTTGAATTGGCCAATCTAAATTAAAAATACGTCTGTGAAAGCATTTGGTCCCCTAGTCAAGAGCCCTACTGTTATATTTACCATTTGATAACTGGATAATTACGCATCATATACGAGAAAGATCAGAAACAATGCAAGTATACAACTATGTACTATATATTGTGATACGAGCCTGATACGTACGATTTGATTTGAAATTGCGAATCTCAGAAATGTACACGAAGGCGCGCTGATTCCATCATGGTGAAAGGCCAAATGTTAAAAGGATGGGACTTACGCCATGTTGCTTATCCCGTTCAAGGAGGTTCTCTATTATAGGTTATTATATTAGTATCTAACCTCCTTGATCCCGTTACGTTATTGACAAGGTCTGCTCTAACTCCGCCTAGCGGACAGACGGTACAACTAGGTACAACTAGGTACAACTAGTGTACTTGTGTGTATTGACGGTTCACCGTCTGTCCGCAAGGCGGAGATTAAGCAGACATTGCGTTATTGATAGTCATAGATCAAATGAATGAGAATGATAGCAGAATAATGTCACAGTATATATATAGCATAGCTACGCCTTATTGGTAAGCTTCACGGCTTCCTGGATCTGACAGTTATCGAATGAGGAATATTCAAGGAGGTTAGATACTGATACTATTGGTATGTAACCTCTCTGGGAATATTTTATGTAAGTCAAGGTGTGTAGATTTTTGGATTGTGTACTGCATATAGATAAATCGCTCATAATACAACGTATTATGTTGCTTTCATCTAGTATACAAACCGACTCGAAATGGGCGTGGCTTTACCAGTCGGCCAGTTAGATCTTCATCATTTGTGGTTATTTGGAGATATCTCAGCCCACCAAAAACCCTGACGGGTAAAAACTTGAAGCCAAGTCCTGAAATATTTGAGCAACTACAATAAATTCCTAATATGAAAGGCGTGAAATCAGAACTGTGTGCCAGGTGCAACTGTGCAACTTGATTCATTAATATACGGCCTAGAAAATAACAGTGAACACTTGGGTCACTGCCCCTCACGTCCCCTCATATAACAGCACCCCGAATTTGAAGGACATATGTTACATGATCACTATTCTCTCTCCATTGTATGATAAGATATCATATTCGTGGAATAGTTCTATGTATTTAATACTTGATCACATTTTTTAGCATCTTACGAATTGATGACTCGCAGTCTCCGTCCCCATGACGTCACAAATCATACCGTCCAATCAACAGGGCTGTTAGAACTGTACTCATATTCAAATACCCAATCGGGGTATCTTGAAACGACTACAAATGATATGATCCAACTGGCTGGCTGGTGAAGCCACACCCATTTCGAGTTGTCAATTTGGACAATATCCGATATATCCGATGTCCGAATATCCGATTTTGAGGTAACCAAATCACTATGAAGTTGGATGCTACAATATTGCCAAACTTTCAAGTATTAGTGAGCGATAGTTATACAATGTGTAACAGTCACCAACTGTTCATAGTTAATTATATCACATCAATTAGATTTCAGCATTCTTTTTTACTCCATTCTCGACTTATTTCATGTCTTTATAACTGTTTCTTATATTTCAGTATTTCACGTCACGTAAGCTTCGCCTTTTCTAAAATTATACCTCTATTGTGAATAGGATGCCCTCAGCCTAGTATTTCTTCAATCTTTTACTGTTGTGTTAGTTTTTGACCACCCCCCTTAGAATAGTTGATGAATAAGTGAGAAAACGGTAGTTCTGAAGAGGAGGGAAGGAGAAATGTGAAGAGAACTGAATGTAAGAGACATTCTGGAGAGGAGATCTTTCAAGATGTGGTTCGAAAATGTCTGTAAGTTTTCCTTAGTATTTATATTATTAATTATGTTCTAGGTTAGATTTCAGGTTATAATGAACTTAAGTCAACTATGAATGGGTTTGTCTCTATGTATATTTCCTTTTCCTAGTCCCCTACGCTTCACAGCATAAACCCTTCTACCACCAGTAGTCCCAGGTTTGACCTTGGTTATGACAACGACCAAACAGAAGTCCCACACTTTATAAATGCATCGTTTGTTCCATACTTAAGAGTCCATGGGATTCGATTGGGTAGAATATTATTTCAATGATATGATATGAATTCCAATACGGTAGAAACACAGATAATTATGATACCTTCAAGATGATTATATATATATCTATATAACTCATGCCACATAACAGCTGAGACCCCGTTTACATTACTACTCAACTACTCTAGTAACCCCACCTACGATCGTAACTTACCGTGTGTGAACGTGAATTAGTTGCTACGCTAGTAACAAAAGCTACTAGAGTTAACTTACTACCGTTAGTAGGTTTACTCTAGTAGATGTACCCGTATGAACGCTCATAGGTTGGTACGATCGTAGCCTGGTAGTATAATTTCAAGATGGCGTCGGCGAAAGTTGTAAATATTGCCTAATCAGCTGTGCAAACAGCCTTCAAAAATTATTTTAGTGTCGTTGGCTAGAAGGCTGTAAAGCTCAAAACACACTCACGCGGCAAATTATGTAACTAAAACGTCTAGTAACCAAGAACTTATTTTTTTTCCGTGTGAACGCAATATTAGTTACTACTCAACTACTCTAGTAACTCTACTATAGTAGGATGGTAGTAATGTAAACGGGGTCTGAGATAAACATTTTTAGCTGTATACGCTTCACGGTTAGGCGACATGATTTGAATGGTTATAACTCACATAATCTTGGAGGTTATATAATTATATGCGTTTCTCTCAAAACGCAATTTTGATATCTCATATCGTTCAAAAGTTATCATCAAAAAAACTGATATCTCGCAGAATCGACTCCCATGGACTTTCAATGGAGTCTTGTCCATCAAATAAGGAATTATTCTTTGATTCATATGTTATTAAAGATGATCATTTGTTTCGAAGGTGGAAATATATCAAATCAATCGACCAATCGAACATGATTGAACAGAATTTAGTTGCACGTATATCACTCGTACAATATTTATATCTGATTGATATTCCGAGAATTATCTAGACATCGATGAAATTACCGCACACATTTGTTCGATTTTCGAAAAACGCTCATCCAAACGATTTTCTTGGAATATTACGGTGATCAACAATTCATTTCATATCAGCAGCTGACAGTTTTTACTGCAGTCATGCTGACTCAACATTATGTTGTTTACTCATTGAGAATTCTCAAATTGAAACTGATTTTTTGTGGGAAATTGAACTCCAGAATGAAGAATAAATTGTGATAGAATATCGATTGAGTCAAATCGTGAATAGAAATGTTTCACTTGAGAGTCTGTTCTGTTGATCATCAACAGCAGAAATTTGACATCATTGTTGTTTTCCAAGTTATTAGATGAGCGACAGCGAAGGTCTCCATCCTTCTTTCATGAAGCTTCGTCTGGTTTTGTTCCCATTTATCTTTAGGCACTGCACAGGTCGCACGGTTTGACTGATTTACATGAAACTTTGTATGTGCACGTAGACCTATCAAACTGAGAACTGTGGAGTTTTTGAGTCATATCGATAAAAACATTGATTTTCTAAGAAATATCATCTCAAAGTTTCTGAAAACTTCATGAGATTTAGATGAGCGGGAAAATTCCGAAAAAGAAACTAAGAAAAAAATCTCTGATTGTGAACACATGAATAATACACATCATTTCAATTCCGTATGCAATTCAAACCAATCATTTCGAAGAAACTAACTTGACAAATGTTTTTCTATCAAACAAATAGATAGAAATAATAGCCATTGCCGAGATTCACGGCTTTCTAGATCCAATATTCACCGAATATTTGATTTGAGTCAAGGTGTGTAGAGTTTTCGATCAAACTTTATATAGATAACTCGCTCTTCTTAAAATATCAATACTGCGTGTGCCCAATTTGATGAATAACCTAAAATGACCTTAAAAAACTCGGTCATTTTGTTTTTGTCGTCAGAGCTGGTATATCAGTATGTGTATCGTGAACAAGGCGTGATAGCAGTGATAGTTGACTCTACGACCAATCGATTGTAATTGTCAAGCCCCACACATGCGATTGTCTGCGTGTGACACGAAGATTGCCTAACTGGGAATACGCAAGAACGCGCTATTGACGAATACACGTTCAGATACGTTTCGCAGAAACTCTCCGACGCATTCCAACGCATTCTACAGACTTTATATCTGTCGAATCGCGAATAAATTTCACTTAATAAGCGTATCAATCGATATGAGGTTGCGGGGGAGTTGGGGGGGAGGGGGGAGAGAAGGGGAAACGGTTGAAGGAAGAAATTTGCAAACATCGAGTTTCATATTAGTTTTCGGTGATTGTAATATTATGATGAAAAATTCCCGAGTTTTGGACGGTAATGAATCGGAAATTGGAATTTGGTGGCGGAATCTCTTGAGGTCTTCACAATGTGATTCTTTATGACTCTGAATCGATATTACATTTTCGATAAAAATGAATCAAGTTTCAATTCGAAGGGATGACAATTTTTCGAATGGATCACGAGAGTTTTTTGAGGATCATTATCGGTACATTTCCACTCACTTCTTCTATTGTATCCTCCATAACGCCTCAGGGATAGGCAACTTGTTCATAATGAATATTCAACTACAATTTCGAAATCTACATCAATCGAGATGAAATGTTTTATAATTCATCGATTTGAAAGCTTCCATTAATGGCCGTATTTACTAAAATCACTTCGGTAAAGTAATAATGAGTTCAAATTGTAAGATTTTGAAGAAAAATTGTAAGTAAATGCGTCACAGTTCTTACGGTAGTCAGTCCTTTATTATAAAAATAAAAATGTATTGGGTTTTAACGACGCACTGTAATGATGACTGAGATCTATTGGCATCGGATGAATGATTAATGAGATGATGGGATGATGAGATGAAAGTTTTACGGGTAATGAGAAGGATAGTGGGAAGGAAGCGGTCGTGGCCTATATTGTGGGAACCGACCCGGCATCAGCCTAGACTACAGAGGGAAACCACGAAAAACCCCTGTAAAGATGGACGGTAGCGGGGATCGAACCGGGTCCGACATGCCCACTACCTCCCGGGTCGAATGGAGCAAGTGCGTTAACCACTCAAGCCACCTGTGCCGGTCAGTTCTTTAATGATAATGATAATAATAATGATAATGATGATGATTATAAACTAAATAATCCCAGTAATGAACTACCTTCAGAATTGCTGAGAATGGCTTATATTCCTCTTCTGGAAAAAATCGGGGAACCTGGATCAATTATGATGCAAATATGTGTAGAATCGAGTATTTGATCGATGGATTATCAAATTGTTCATTCGTCCATCATTATAATCAGAAATTAAGTTGTTTTTGATTTTTCTTTTGATATTTTTCTCTTCCATTTGCATCATTCACTTATGTATTGTGTATAATATCAATCATCCAATTGCTTCTCATCATATAATCTCGTTCACACAATTCAATTAAAGTGTATCAATTATATGTCATGATAATGTTAATAGACATTAACTTATCATTGATAGACGAGTTAACATTCTTACTTTGAGGGTCTATGAAATGTGCACATTTATGTCTATAGCTGGCCCTCCATGAATGCGATTTGCGTTTCGCTTTCGCAAGGCGGTGGAATTGAAGCGAGCTCAACAATCAGAAATCACGTAACTTTCGTCACCGATTGGTCGTTTTTTCATCATTGTGGATCAAAAAACCGCTTAGCAAATACCACGTTAGTAAGAGGCCAACTTATGTCTCTTATATGATATTGAAAAAAAATCTAGAAAGAAATACCGGTGGGCAATAATATCGTGATGCAGCTCATAATCACCATCCCATCAGCTTCATATCGTATAACTATATAACTATCCGCGATCAATAGTTTGCCTCTTGATTGTTATTTTGTCATAATAATCTCTTATATGACCATTCAACAATAATTACTGAGAGATGCAAATATGATAAAAATGATAATTTGTAGTAATATGGAATATACTATTTTTATTTTTTTTTATTGGGAAAACAAAAGTTAGTAACATCACAATTAACAAAATTCACAACGCTTATACACAAAGCCTCATAATGGCTTGACTGTGGCGATAACATAAATGAAATAACTTCATAAAACACACAAAAAATAAGTTGAAAAACAGGGGAAAAAAATTGCAACCTAAAATTACGAAAAAAAACCTTGCAGTTCAATATGACAATATGTTCAATAGGACAATAGGCCTAATGGTCGTCCCTTGCAAAAAGGAGACGTGAAGTTGGTCTCAGGTATCTGTACAAAGCTGTATCTTAGGGACCTGCTTGGCGTGATCTAGCACATCACGTATCAACATCTGAATTTAGAGGCGAAAATTGTCATCTAAATTTTAAAGAAATTTGTTGCTACCCAGGTACCAAACAAACACTGGAAGCCACTCGCTGCTGGGTAGAACAATACGACACTGGAAGAAGTTACCGAAATCAAAAATGAGTAATGTAGAAACACTTGAAGAAATCAATATGGCTATAGGATAATAAGACAAAAAAATCATTGAGTATCATCTTCACACAACTGATAATTTGTTATTGTCCAAGTGTGTAATGAACGAACTATTCTATTCTATTCTATTCCTCTCATCACACTTCTGAACTGTCCAACTGTTTTCTCGGAATCAGACTCATCACTCCGTGACCATGTGCCTGAAGATTGAACATGTGAATTTGACCAAATTTGAGAACATTTGTGCCGAACCCTGGAGATAATTTTGAGTGATTCTTGTTTCTTGGTTAAACATCCACATGATCCTCTGGAATAATTTTGATTCTGTTCCTATTCAGTGAGTAACAATTTTTGTACTGTGAGTACATTTTTTAGTTCATTTTGACTACATTTGCAAGTACTTCCAGGAACAAAACATACTTATTATTGACACCATATGGATACCAGATAATATAAATAGATACCAGAGGGATGAACGTTCATTGGAAGTTTCATGGTGATTCCTCCAATAGGTTCCGGGATACTCGTATCTAGCTACAAGAAAAGGCTTTAAAGTTCACGGTTATTTCACCGTGGTTTGTTTGATGATTATTGTTTGCCTAATGACCCCACCTACAGCTGGGTCATATGGGGGTTTCACCGTGGTGATGTTTGAACTTGTTATATTCAAACGGATATTGAAGTTTCCAGTTGTGTAGGAGTAGTTGGAATATTGTTTTGGAGAACTGAATGATGTGATAGTATTGTGAGTGTGAATGCATTTATATTCTCAAAATATCAGATGAAATTATTCACATTTGTTTTGTCCTTGATGTATCGGTCCTGAGAAACTTCCAAGCCTTCCACACTCTGAGTGCTGACGTTCTATGATCGATCATATCTGTAAAATCACTTGAAGGGGAACTTTTTTCTTTCAGAGTGGAAGACACATTATGAGAGTGTTGAGTATAATGTTTAGTACGTGAGAAGATGGTGTTGACTTTTCATGAAATTCACTTCTCTTCTCATTATGTCAACCACAATTACTTTCTGATACATTCGTTACTATTCATACAGTTCACTTTATATTAAGTTGCTGAAAATTCGATGTAAATGGTTCATTAGACGAGCTTTATCGAGGATTCAATTTGACATACTGAAAAAAATTGGTGTTCGTTTTTTTGTTTATGTTTTTTTGTCGGTTCTCCACAGGTCAAACGGCTACAGCTATCAACTTCAAACTTTTTCTGATCATGGTTCCTTATTCAGCTTAGATGTTTATAGTTTTGTGACATTAGCGGGTAGTAACTTTTATTTTCATGAATTTTAGAAATTTCAATAATACCCATTAGAATAACACAGCGTAAAAAAAATTTAATTTCATTTTCAAAAAAATTGAAATTTTGTGTGGAGTTGAGTAACATCTCGATACACATTTCTGAGAATTCTCAGCTTGATCGGGTTGGCCATTTTGAAAAAAAAACATGAAATGTGCCAAATTAGTATCACTCGAAGCCGTTGTTACCCATTTATAACTAAAATGTTACCCAATTGGCAAATTTAGGCAAAATTTTGGCAATGAATTCGACATAATATGACTTTCTGCTCGTCTAACAACGCGTATATAGCGATTTCCTAGTTACGTTGAATACCACCTCCGGACGCTTTCAGCATGGACAAAGAATAATATAATGTATGAAAAAATATGAGAATAATAATAATAGTGTATTATATTATATTATAGTTTTTAGAGAGACATTTGCTTCAAGTATTCAATTCAGTTTATTTCTAGAAACGTTTCATTCCATCGGTAAGTGCAGAAAACATGGAATATAATCTCCTCACTCATGTGTATGGCTTTGGAGTGATACGTTATTCTTGGAAACATGTGACGAAAAAAAAGATTTTTCACAAGCTTCGGTTTAGATATGAGGTTCATATCATATCAAAGTCACACCATGCAAATCAATTCGAGAACGAAGAACGCACGATGACAATGTATAATATTTGATATGGAGGAAAAGAGATTGATATGAATAACTTTTGAACCATAATCCGGATATAAAATATGAAGTCCAGATCATTTGAACAATATTGCACAACAAAATATTGACAGATTTCATTTTCGTCGTTGTTCTGAAGAATTGGCAAAATAGTGCTTTTCCATTATTTCCTTCTACCATAATATTTGAACAATATCACACCGGTGTATGAGAAGACAGAGTTCTCATTTGTATCGTTGAAGTGATTGGTATTTGTTTTCACCAAGTAGGCCTACTATACAATCTCACTGTAGCCAACCTTACAAGACTATTGTCATTTCCCGCTGATAGAAACGGAAAGTTTTCAAGATATTACTATAAACTTTAACTAGCTTTTCATATTCAACAGAAATGTCTCCGTTCTCTTTCACCTTCAATGAAGCAATCTCGTAAAAAGACTTTGAAGAATACTAAAAACAGAACAGGAACATTTTCATCTAGGAAATTCATGGAAATATATATTCCGAAACAAAACACGAGATATTCAAAAATATAATTCCAATTTTCTTTCCCATTATCTCTGAAATGTTCTCTCGTTTCAGCTGAATACGACGACTTGCCTGACGGTTCGTGTTTCCGCAGAACAATATTGAGAACGACGACTCAACGACGGAATCTCAACGAGACAATAACGCCGGGCGTCGTTCAAGTGGCAGAGGTAAGTTTCGTAATCGTTATCTCATTATGTCCTGAAGTGGTCGTTAAGTTGTGATGTTCGGGCACATTTTGTGTGGAGGATTCTTCGTTTCATCAGGACACTCATGGTTATGATGATGATTATTGGAGAGGCCTGAAGAGCGTATACTGGAATAAAGTAGACTTGGTTGTGTGAAGGGTTTGGTTGTCCAACTTCACCTGAAACCTCACCTTTCCATAGGAAGGTAACCCGAAGCCCATGTCACACGACCGAATCGACTATATTCCGGTAAACGCTCGTCAGCACTCATGATTATTGATTGCTTGAGGGTAGCATTTTCAGTATCAACGTGGCATATGAACGATCGCAGTGGCTTCCCATTTGAATACATTCCATTGAAACTTCTCCGCAGCATTCGGATGGGAATTTTATGATATATTATCGATCCATAATGGAAATTCTCAATGATAATGTGACATATTGATCATATGCAACGGTACGCTGTGGAGTGCAAATTGATAGAGAAAATATCGACTGTTACTTTTACATACAAGTTATCTTCCTACTTCCGTTATCATGAAAATTGACTGATTAGCATTCTCGACAAATATTGTTCTCATCAGATAATGTATTTGTCAATTTTGTATCATGCACGAATTTGAGTCTTATGATTTTTATATATTGTGGAGTCACACTGACAAAAGCGTATAGAGCTCTATACCATATTTACCATACCTATATATACCATTACCATAGATTCATCGCCACCCTTTATAGCTCAGTCAACTAAAGCAACACATTGGAAACTGAAGTCATCGTTGAGTATGGTTTCAAATTCCGAAATGAACGTGATTATTCTGTGAAAGTCATCTCACCTATCAACACTCCATATTTTGATCATCACCCGCTCAAATTCAAACCCCCAAATAACCTAGCTTCTGATGAGGTCGTTGAACAAATAGTAATCATCAACACCGAACAATTATTGTGATCAGACTTGTAATTTCACTTGTGGAGTTCCTGAAGCTGAACCCGTTCGGTTCACTTGTGTCACTCACTGACTATATCGTGCTTATTCATGTTCATTGCGCATCATGTTGCTACGAACAGATGGAGTTGGAGTTATCTTACAAACTGACAGAATAATTATAATAATAATCTCGTATTCTGTACAGCAAGTATCACAACTAGTTGTGACAATGTCAGAGAGAAAGAGAGAGAGAGAGAGAGAGAGAGAGAGAGAGAGAGAGAGAGAGAAAGAGAGAGAGAGAGAGGGAGAGAGAGAAAAAGAAAGAGATAGAGAGAGAGAGAGGGAGAGAGAGAGAGAGAGAGAAAGAGAAAGAAAGAGAGAGAGAGAGAGAGAGAGAGAGAGAGAGGGAGAGAGAGAGAGAGAGAGAGAGAGAGAGAGAGGGAGTTGGAGTGATATATATATATATATATATACATATATATATATATATATATATATATATATATATATATATATATATATATATAGAGAGAGAGAGAGAGAGAGAGAGAGAGAGAGAGAGAGAGAGAGAGAGAGAGAGAGAAAGAGAGAGAGAGAGAGAGAGAGAGAGAGAGAGAGGGAGAGAGAGAGAAAGAGAGAGAGAAAGAAAGAGAAGCAACTCTGAGACGAGTTTGTTCAGAATCAGTGGTGACAATGTCACCTAGAGGAGTAACTGCACAAAACAAACTAAACTTCAACCGTGGGTGTTTAACAATTAATTCATTTACTTGTACTCAGAATAGATGCTATATACCAACCTAACTACACTGAAACTGTGATTGTTGTGGAGGGTGACGCGAAAAAATCGAACAATCAACGATTCTCAACCAACAAATATACCAAATAAACAAAAACAACGGCGATGACATTGTTTGTTGAATCGGTAGTCCACATGGCTTACAACCGTGATGTCGCATGAAACTTGATATTCTAAAGGACTTAAGGATGGTTTCACGAACATGGGAATGGCTCTAACCGGCAGTTAAACGTTGTTATCACCATAATGACCAATTCTCTGCTTTGAACAACTCTCACAATGAGATCGGCTCTGCTTTGTGATACCTGGCTCTAGACAACGATTATAATGGAATTAGTCGTAACGTTACCGAATCTCACGAAGTTGGAGGAGATCTTCACCCAACGTTATCCTGAACAGCAGAATAGGAGAGCGCCCAATTCATCGTGATTGAGATGAGTGGTCGAGTGGTAACACAATGAACCCGTCATTCAGGAGATCAAGGTTTGATTCCCGCCATGGTCGACAATCCTGGCAGGGGTGGGGTTTCTTGTGATTCATCTCTGTCGTTCAGATAGATACTGGGATGACTCCTCAACAACAGGCCACGACCGAATTCTTCCCACTATCGAAAAATACATGATGAGATAACATTTCATCTCATCATCTCATCATCTCATATAACATTCGTCGACGCCAATAGATCGTAGTCATCAGTACAGTGCGTCGTTGAACCCTACATAATCGATATTTTCACACCGATACAATACACGTGGTGGAAATAATATATATATATATATATATAAATATATATATATATATATATATATCCATATATATATATATGTATATATATATATATATATATATATATATATATATATATATATATATATATATATATATATATACATATATATATATATATATATATATATATATATATATATATATATATATATATATATGTATATATATATATATATATATATATATACATATATATATATATATATATATATATATATATATATATATATATATATATATATATATACACATATATAGGTTGCCCACATTATACAGTGATGTACAAACAAGACCACTTGTTTGAGGGTACGATACCTAACAAATTGAAAATGCGAAAGTGTATTAAGGTGTTCAAACAATAACTGAGAGATTTCATTATCACCGAACCAGTATATAACATGAAAGATTCCAATGTATAATGACTGAGTTTCACTTCATATAATGATGTTTGTTGATTTCATCCTATGTCAAAGAAGTTTTAGAGGTCGTGTTTGTATCTACTATAATTCAGATTAGGCATGCATATTTCTCTATATATTGTATAGAACATACTATAATCATCTAAACTGACTTGCCAAATATGTTTCTTTTTTTCTAAATGGAAAATCATGTGGACTAATACAAAAATATAATCCAATTTGATAAAACAGACAAATTGTCGTGCTGAGATGAGTGAAAATTCCAAAGAATATATATATATACACATATACTTTGGAAATGTACAGTATAAATTTCTACATGAGTGATGGATTGAATTCGATTGGAGAAATTGATTCGTACTCATTTTTCCTGCTGAGTTATTCTTGAGTTCGTTTCTCACAGAATGAACTGAAATTACTTCGATTCTTGACTGTCCATGATTGTTTCTTCCGTTCCATTTCGTTGACTGTTCCGATTTTTCTATGATCCTGCTCTCACTGCATAAACTGTCAGTTCCTACTCTCGTGAGGGTTCAAGTTTAGGGAAAGGTTTGTTCTGCTCCGAAGGTTCCCGGTGGTAGACTATTGGGCTTTGACACTCTCATCGGGCTCTAAATTTGTGTACAATCATGGAATGAGAGCTCTGGTTCAAAAACAAGTAGAATCTCAACGAATACCGTTCATATGAAAGAAGTGTGGTTTCATCAAATCCCCCCCACAATGATAAGATTGTATATTTCATTGGTTCTCATTGTTGAATGAGATGCAATTTTGATATGCATATTTCAAACACTATGCATTGTTGATTGCGAACTTTTTGAACGATGATTTTCAAATTTGATACAGTAACGGAAGGGTATTCAAAATTGGGACAGAATGTAATATTCTGAGTTTATGAATGATCGACTTCAATTCCGAACATTTCCGAAGTTATTTCATACAAGACTGCCAACATTACATAGACAAATCGGTATGTGGATAAGTTGGATGAATTCGTGATTACCAGGTCAGCTCGGCTGCGTCCCAATTGCTCTACATGAAACCGTAAAGAAGTGCCAAGTGTAACGTAATACTGGGTTCTAAGGAAAGGTTCAGTTCCAAAATGTTATATTGACATTGAAAAATACAATTATTGTAACTGGTAATAAACTGTTGTTCTGATTAATTTTTTTTTTTTTTTTAATAACATCGAAACGTGTTACAAAATCATTGTTCCCCAATTAAGGCTATGGATGAAAGATAGGATCGTTTGGACGGGGCTCCACAAGGGCGATCTTACCACCCCATTTTGATTATTTTAAACTAATGGTCTTCAACACCAGGACTGTGCTGTCTGTAACCATGATTTTCTGCCCTAGATAAAAGTATTTTAGTATAAACACACGAATGTTGATATCTTCCACTTTGAACTAAGTCTCTTGGTCAATATATTATTATATATGATATATTTATATGATTATGATATATGATTACAATATGATAATATTGAAATATTGGTGATATATGGAAAGTGAATAGTGGATATTCAAATAGGGCCTATATCCGTATGATCATGAAAATCATGATGATGACTCTTGAGATGAGTCATTAGGCCTATATGACGCACAATAATGTCGAAAGGAAGATCGGGGTTATATTACGGACAGGAGTTCATTCTGACCGAGGTTATGCATGCTTGCCTCAACCGTTGACGTGAATAAAAGAGAAAGAAAAACTTATCTGAGACTACGACCGACTCCTCCTCAACGTCTGTACCAGAAGAATCTGTGCATATCTCTCAAGAGACGTGAAAACAAAACACATAAAGAAAATTGATGGTGAAAAAAGTTTGAGTGAAGAAAAGTTTTTGCGCTGGTGAAAAGTTTACTACAGAATATATGTTTGTCTTTGAACAACGAACTCTTGCAACTGAATTACGAAATGCTTACATTTGATAGTTATATTCGACTGACTAATGGAATAGCGAAATGTGATGAAACTTCTCCTCACGATGTAAATATCGGTGTATTTTTTTTGCAGTCATCATAATTGGACACTACCCTTTCATTCTCACTCCTCTGGTCTTTATATGTTATCCAACTATATATATATATATATATAAATATATATATATATATATATATATATATATATATATATATATATATATATATATATATATATATATATATACATATATATATATATATATATATATATATATATATATATATATATATATATATATATATTTATATATATATATATATATGTATATATGTATATATATATATATATGAATATATATATATATATATATATATATATATATATATTTATATATATATATATATATTTATATATATATATATATATATATATATATATATATATTCATATATCTATATATATATATATATATATATATATATATATATATATATATATATATATATATATATATATATATATATATATATTCAAATTCAAATTGTTTTATTTCTGTATGAAATCAAGAACAGAGTATCACAGAATTGTCATATCATACTAAACTAATATATTA
This sequence comes from Brachyptera risi, assembly GCA_964007535.1. Classification (NCBI taxonomy): domain Eukaryota; kingdom Metazoa; phylum Arthropoda; class Insecta; order Plecoptera; family Taeniopterygidae; genus Brachyptera; species Brachyptera risi. Next base: position 14,805,033 of record OZ023328.1, on the reverse strand, counting down.
CAAAAATAGTGGAAAATGTGCTATAATATAATTGGTGATAATAGAGATGAACACATTATAAAACACAAGTGAACAAAAATCAAAATTGCACCCAATGTTAAAATTAAAAGTTGTACGTTTTATCATTAACATACTCCTTCACAGAGTAATATAGCATTCACTGAGAAGAAACGTTTTCAACTTGATTTTAAATTTCTCTACACCCAAATTTTCTTTTTCTTTAAAACATTTGGGAAGAATGTTGTACAGCCTATTCCCTGAATATGTGGGACCTTTCTCAAATAATACTAGTCCATGGTCTGTAGATATGGAGTCATTTTTTTCCCTCGTATCGTATTCATGATTGCCGGAGTTTATAATAGTTGTGGAAATAGAATCAACAACGAATAAAATTACATTAAAAATTTAAATACAGGGCATAGGAAGAATATTGAATGATTTGAAAAGTTCAACACAAGAATCTGTATAAAATACATCTGCTGTGACAGGATTATGGCTTGCCCGTGCTAAATATCTTAGGGCCTGTTTTTGTAAGATAAATATACCTTCAGCATGACTTGACAGGCCCCACATAATAATACCACAACTCATTTTAGAGTGCATGTATGAAAAGTATGCCAATTTTGCAACATCCACACTACATAGATTCACTAGTCTTTCAACAAGAAAACAACCAGATAAGAGATATAATTTGAGATTGGAACAATGAGCTTCCCAATTTAGTTTATTGACAATCGTTAAACCCAAAAATTCAGCTGTATCTACTTCAATGATGCTCTCACCATTCGTGTAAAGTAAATAACTTTCATTAGTTACTATTATATTAGTAGTGAGCTGCATGAGAACGGTTCTCTTCTGGTTTATCACAAGCCCATGAGATTCACAATAAAGAGAAACTTGTTCAGATGCAGAAGGCTAATTTATACCGGACATCGATAAGTCATCTTTTTTAAGGAGTAGGGTCGTATCGTCTGCATAAAGAACTAACTGTCCTTTATTAACAGCATAAGGCATTTCCGAAGTGAACAATGTAAACAAAATTTGCGCAATAGTTATATATATATATATATATATATATATATATATATATATATATATATATATATATATATATATATATATATATGTATATATATATGAATATATATATATATATATATATATATATATATATATATATATATTCATATATATATATATATATATATATATATATATATATATATATATATATATGTATATATTGTCATCTTCTGCCCACTCATCGTGAGGCATCATCAAAAGACTATCACATGAAAAAAATTCAATCTTGAAATAGTGATTTTATTCACACATGATCACAAAATTTCTCCCACTTGGAATATATGTGATGTCAATTCTCAACATAGTGCAGTCAGTAAGGGTGAAAATATTGCATTTCCGGCTACCAGCATGAAATTTGGTACAGAGCTAGATAACACCATGACAATTCCAAATCGACCAGGGGGCAAACTGTCACTGACCTTGGTCACCTTTTCTCAAAATGGCGGTCAAAAAATCACATTTCGTGACTGGTAACTAGAAATACAATATTTCTGGACATTCGTACCCTACTGATCGTAACAAAACTGAATAGCCTCGTTTCAGGGGTAGTTTTTGAGAGAACTCGGGTGAATTTGGCTATCCCCCTGGTTGATTTGGGATTCTCATAGTATTTTCTAGCTACTTATCTAATTTCGAGCTGCTAAACGGAAATACTATATTCGAGTGAATTTTTACCCTTACTGGCCGCACCAAAACCGGATAACCACGTTTGAGGGTAGTTTTCGAGGTAATCCGGGGGAATTTCTCTTCCCTCCGGGTGATTTGGAATTAGGATGGTATTTTCTATATATCTGTCAAATTTCGTGCAGGTAACAGTAAATACAATATTCAAGTATATTTTTTCGCACACTGACCGCACCAAATCCGGATAGCCTCTTTAAGGAGTAGTTTCCGGGGGAACCCGGGTGAATTTGGCTTGCCTTCCGGTTGATTTGGAATCGTCATAGTGTTTTTCAGCTTTGTACCAAACTTCGTGGTGGTAACCGGAAATGCAATATTCTGGTGAATGTTTACCCGTACTGACCGCACTAACAATAAAAATAACTCAACAGCCTTTTGAAAAAAAAAGAATCATGAAATTCCGTCAAAATACGTCACTCAAATCGTTTCAATCTCAATTTTCTGAAAACGATATATCAAAATGTATTTGATGTCGAATGTATTTGATGTCGAATGTATTTGATGTCGAATGTATTTGATGAGTGTATGCCGTGAACAAAGTCACGTATCAAAAAACATGAGAACAAATAAGGAATTTTTCTGGGTGATATGGAAGTCTTCGCTGGGCTCATCCAACAGAATTAGTCACTTTACCATCCTATATTCCCATTTGTCAATCCATTTCCGGCATTGTATATCAATTCTCAAGTATCAGTTCATCAAAGTGAGATTCCACCCACTAAGTCACATGAATTGTAAAATACTCTACATTTCAACATGAACAGTGAGGATGGTTCCGATCGACCGTCTCCACTATTCCACACCACTAGCGCGCAAGCGTTTCACTCCTTCAACTCTCATGAACACAAGAATACCTTGCACACAATGCACTTGAAAAGGAGGCGTCACCTTGATGAATGCAACTAGGTGCATCGTGATCACATTCAGCAACTCTGTGAATCCGTATTGCGTCTGCATTTCGCTTGTTACCACTTTGACACCCTTGAATGCATTTCAGTGCACCCGAGAGCGCTCTTGTGGTGCGAAGCAGAGTTATGCACGAGAGACGACTTTGAAATCTCGGCTGCACTTTGTAACTAATTGTGAAAGTATGCAAGGTATCTCGTATATTGTATACGTGACATTTCCTAGGGTGTTGAAATGTCGGTGACTTGAACTATATATTAATTCTTCGCAAAGAGATGAAACTGATGATCGACGTTTTGATTGTACGGGAATCGATGGGAAATCAAATGTACGAAATTATATCAATCCTTTTCAATTCTTCATTCCAATAATTCGTGATTGATGGACAATTCCAATTCGATATTCTTCTTCATTTTTGACACTTCAAACATCACTATTTGGAATGTATTTTTCTCAACAAATATTAAAAAGTTTGATTTTTGAGTCAGCAAATATATATTCTTGAATTATTTTCTGATGTAAAAATCCTTTACAATTTTTGAATCAATGTATCGTTGAACAAAGAATTCGTATTCTTCAATCTCCATTCATGTCAAATCATTATTGTTCAGTAGCAGCTAGAATACTCGAATTAATCGATTCAGTCAGTTGTGATGAACTAATGGATGACGATATTCTCATTCAACTGTTCACAAATATGTTTCAATCCAAGACTATTTGTGTGAATACACGAAAATTTGCAGCCGACATCTGAGGCAAGGTTGCACCAGAAGCTGAAAAACTTTAGTTGTATTTCCACTGCAAAAATCCAAACAATAACGTTACAAATTCATTATCGTTGCATCATTTTCATCTCGGTAAAATAACAATCCATTATGCATTTGATCGTTGATAGAAGTGGCTTCTGATGAAAATATTACTGGAATGTTTACTTCCATATCAGAACAGTATTTTGAAGAGCATTCCGAATCCAAGTAGGTTTTTAAACACTTGGAGCCTGATTCCTGAAGTGGGTTAGAATTTGCACGGTATGCAAATTCTCAAGTATGAATTAGAATTTGCATCAAGAAAGCACAAATTTCATAGACGAATAAGAAATATCGTTTTTTGATATTGAAATGAAACTTGTGTTCACTTCCGTCCTCTCATTATTCATAGCACTCTGCATTCTTGACAAACTGTTCTTCATTTTCCATTTCCATAACTATTGGAACTGTTCAACTCTCATTTTCTATCTTTCTCCACTGCATATTTCAAATGGAACAATATTAAACAGGATCTATGAACAGGCCTACAGGCCACAGCTAGTACTCAAGTGTTCGGTCAATACAATTTGGTTTGAGTGAGTAAGATATCCCACCAATATATAGTATGCGTTGAAATAGACCATTCCTCATTCCGAATACTTCTTTCAAGTTATTGTATCTGTTTCTTGATTTCTCTGTTCCTTATTTCTTCTGTATTTTCAAATCCCTCTGATGCATCTTTTTCAGCTGTTGCAAGACCTCTCTCTGTTCACCATACATGTTTATCGAAGAACGAAGAAGGCTGTGAGAAGTGAATCAGGGATAGGTCTCGCAACAATGAGTGGGATGACAACACTGAGTATAAAAATTGAATCAATAATTGTGTGTGATTCAATTGAAGTTGGAACATAACTTTTATTCCGATAATTTGAATTTTGTTCACCTATTTTGTGTGAACTTACATTCATCTGAAAGAAAAGATTTTCCCGCTATAGGGTACGTCCACTGAATTTAATAAGGAATTATCAACATGAGAAGTTTGCAGTGCAAAATACAAGATCACATGATACCCGACATAATCGAGGTGCAGAAAACTTGTTGCAATGGGTGAATCCTGTCAAAAAACAACATGACAAGGGAAAATGTATAATCGGGTGAAACTATATATTTTCACCGTCTATCTTCATCTCACTTCTGTAGCCTCATGTGACATAACGTGATAGTTCATGATGGATCGATAGTATTTAATAAATAACTCATCTACATGTTATGAAACAATTTTACTACAATATATTCGAATAGAGAGTAGCTATACTTCAATTGATGTATCATCACACGAAGACAGAGAATGATAAGCTACGAGTATTACCTTTTTGTACTCAGGAAGGTTTGATCAAAAACGCCAAGGTTGGTACGACGAACAGAATGAATTCTCTTGTTTTGCAAAGTAGTTAGAGATTACTCGAGTTTCGAACAATCGTATCAACTACAAATCCTTATACACTGATCTCAGTTGAGAGAAGAAACAATCAGATACCAATATACTTCCGAGATAACTGGATTCCTGTCAGTCATGGCGTGATGTTATCATATATATGAATATATATATATATATATATATATATATATATATATATATATATATATATATATATATATATATGTATATTCATGTATATATATGTATATATTTTATATATATATATATATATATATATATATATATATATATATATAAATATATATATATATATATATATATATAAATATATATATATAAATATATATATATATATATATATATATATATATATATACATATAAATATATATATATATATATATATATATATATATACATATATATATATATATATATATATATATATATATATATATATATATATATATTTATTCACATATACATATGTATAAGTATGATATATGGATATATATATATATATAGATAAATATATATATATATATATATATATATATATATATATATATATATATATTTATTCAATCATATATATATATATATATATATATATATATATATATATATATATATATATATATATATATATATATACATATATATATATATATATATATATATATATATATATATATATGTATATATATATATATGGATGAATATATATACATATATTATATATAATATATATATATATATATATATATATATATATATATATAAATATATATATATGTATATATATACATATATATATATATATATATATATATATATATATATATATATATATATATATATATATATATATATATATATATTCATATATATATAAATATATTTATATATACATATATATATATTCAAATCTCTGAATAAATATATATATATATATATATATATATATATATATATATATATATATATATCCATATATCAAATATATATATATGTATATTCATATATATATACATATATATATATATATATATATATATATATATATATATATATATATATATTTATATATATATATATATATATATATATATATATGTATATATATATATATATATATATATATATATATATATATAAAATATATATATATATATGTATATATATATATATATATATATATATATATATATATATATATATATATATATATATATATATATATGAACAGAAATTTGAATTGTGATTGGAAATTCGTAGCTGGGGAATGTATAACAAGAAATAACTCGTCCAATTCATGTATATGGTGATGTGATATTGTGCATGAATATAGTATTCAAATTCTTCAGAAAAATATCGACCATGATACATATTTTTTTTACATGGGTTTTTTGAATTCCAAAAAGTTATATCTTCTCTCTGGTGCTTTTCGACTTATTCTCTCCTCAAGAAAACCAAGTTGGTGATTATCCGTAAGCATGCACAGTTTCGCTGTATCAGTTTGAGCTAACATTGGAATTGAAACCAAACTGTTATTATTCCTCTAGAATAGTAAAATCGCGTATATGCCTTCATGGTCATCTGATCAGCGCGCGCAGAGGTAACTTTTCACAGTATAAAAACAACCATTCAATAATTTGTATCGTTCCATGATTTAGTGAACATAGATGTGCTCGCGGACTCTCAGTTGAAGCCAGATGCACAAGTCCTCACTTTTTTAAATTTTGTGAACGATTCAACCTCAGTATTCATTGGTCCCACATATTCTCTGGTTCTCTAAGCCTTCAAAAGTCACATTGCAATTTTTGAGAATCATTCATAAATTTTGAACAGATAAAATGTGTAGATGTATCGCTAATATATTGAATATCATGATTTTTTCGTCAAATATAGCCATAATTCACAATATTATATTTTCTTCACCATAGCAAGATATATAAATATATATAAATAGATTCCTCATCTTATTGATCTCTCCATCCATTTGTTATATTTCATTGACTGGTTATACTGTGTCGAATGATAAACGTTCATGAAAATTCTCCATTTTTGTGTTATAGAGAAATCATATATATGGAAATTCTTCTTCATTTCTATGATCGTTTATTCATCAATGATTTCCACAACTGGGTCACATGAAACGATACGAACGCGACATTATTGACAAATATCATTTAAAGTTTGTATCCGTGTGAAGGCATACCGATGATATAATTACATTGCATCAGTTGAATGATTTCTATTGAAATGGTATTCATATCGAATCTAATGTGTATTACACTTGTAATTGAAATCTGAATTGAACATTTCATCATACAGATTTCAATATGTGATTATAGGATATTAATGAGAACGTTTTGATTCCTTCTGATGGATGAATATGTTGGAGACGTAAGATATGCGTGGTGGGATGAGTGGTATATTCATATGTAATGTACTTTCAAGCATTAAACACACCTTGGTTATGAGACTTCATTGATGTATCCACTAGAGAAAATAGTATTAACGTGGTATTTTGAGAGCTCGGGAAAACTGTATATATATATATATATATATATATATATATATATATATATATATATATATATATATATATATATATAATATATATTATATATGTATATGTATATGTATATATATATATATATATATATATATATATATATATATATCTATATATATATATATATAATTATATATATATATATATATATATATATATATATATATATATATATATATATATATATATATATATTTATATATATATATAGATATATATATATATATATATATATATATATATATATATATATATATATATATATATGAATATTAATGTTGATGGATATGAATCCGAATATATATTCATATATATATATATATACATATGAATAAATGAATATATATATATATATATATATATATATATATATATATATATAAACATTTATATTCATGATACATATCATATATATATATATATATTTATATATATATATATATATATATATATATATATATATATATATATGTATATATATATATACGTGTAATTCATGTATGTGTGTATGAATTCAGTATCTTCACACCAGATATCATCTTCACTGTAGATTTTTGATCCATTTATTCTCTCTTATTACTTCCAGTATTTGAAACAATTCACACAATAATTGTTGTCGAAAAATCATATGATTACTGCATACGAGAGCATAGTAATCGCATATTTCATATCATCATTAAAATCACTATTCGTATCGCATTTCAATTCAATTCTTCAATTTCAATATGTTTTTCATCCTCATTAAACAATTACATGACAAATATAAAATGGAATAACAAAACACGGAGATAATAACAAAATAACTTAAATACGAATATATCAATATACGATTATCATCTGAATGATCCGAATTGGAATACCAGTCTTCATGGGCCTATTCAGTTGGTCCAAATATAGATTCACGAGCTACAATCTGTCATCACAGCATCATTAAATGCTTCCATGAGAAACCATGATGGTTCATATCAAGAGCCATAGTATCTATTCTATTCTATCATTCCATTTCCGACATAAAGTGTGAAAGTCGAATCGCATTGGTGTATTTTCTCCGCTATTCGAATATTTGTGAACAATAAGGAAAAGAATCACAAGGAGCTCGACATTTCTCACTGTTATTTTTTTCTACATCATCCTGGAAACCTGAAGTTGCAGCGTGTCAAGACGAAGTTGGTTGTGGTTTGTTCTTCTCTTATTATAATGCATTATTCATATAAGAGCGACGAAGACGAACAAATGCAGCCGGTACACAAACTTGCTTCTCTGAGTGAATAGAGAGAATAATGATGATATATTTCTTTTTTTTAATAACATCAAAGCTTCATGGAAAATCATTGTTCCCCAATTAAGGCTATGGATGGAAAGTAGGATCCTTTGGACGGGGCACCACAAGGGTGATCTTACCACCATATTTTAATTATTCAAAACCAATGAACTTCAACACCACTGTTGGTGATCGTAACTTTCCGCTGCAGATAATTTTCTATTATATATTATTGATTATATTATTGATATCAGATATATTATTGAAACGATTTCGTACAATTGAAAATGTTGAGAAAACTCAGTGCATTCATTTGATATCACATACTGACCCGATTACCCACTCACTCTCTATGCATCCTGCATTTCTCTCTTTCATACTGGCTTTGTACGTTGTAGGCACGCTGACTACGAGCTGGAATGATAACATAGATCTATTGGCATTGGATGAATGATTAATGAGATGATGGGATGATGAGATGAAAGCTTAGGTGATGGGAAGGATAGAGGAAAGAAATTGGTCGTGTCAAATTGGTCTTCATTGTAAAAACCATTCCGGCATTACTCTGTAATCTAGAGGGAAACCACAGAAAAACCCTGTGAGGATCGAACCGGGTACGATATTTCCCGCACCTAACGGATGACATGGAGCGAACGCTTCAATCACTGCGCTGCATGTGCCGATCCATGACCTGACTGATCCTAATGAGCGGTCGAGTGGTTAGCACAATTATTCGTAATTCAGGAGGCCGGTGTTCGATTACTGTCATGATCGACCATCCTGACGGGGGTTTTTGAAATTTCTCTCCGTATTCAAGTTCGATACTGGGATGGTTCCGACTCCCTCACACTATCCAGAGACATATGATGAATCAACCTCTCATTTCATCTCCTATCATCTCATATATCATTCACTGACGCCAATAGATCGTATCCGTCAGTATTCAGTTTCCATTGAACTCAATATGAGTAAATATAAATGAATGCTATCGATGCATGGGTATATTTTTCATATGATTTATTTTCAACTTGTTGTGTATAGTTCATACTCTTGTACTGATATACGAGATGACCCATCATCTTGTGGATTATCAACTTATATTATGATTCATGAGGTATGATAATCATTCATCATACTGATTTCATCTCGATTATCATCATGAACTCGCTTCTATTTCACCAATCATCAATGTTTTTCATTATTATCATTCGGAGTCTTAACACGTCACATGGAACTGAAAACATGTTCATACTTCATAGTCCCACGAGAGATATAGCGTAGCTCGTGGCTCTCGTGGGGCTATTATCATGCATGATTACCAATTACATCGAATCAAATGAAAATTGACGTCAAAAACACATTGTTGGAAATATCAGACCAGGACAAAATTGTTTAAAAAGTATTGAATTGACCTACTCTTGAAAATCGATTTCATATATGTACACATATCTTGATATGAGAATCATCCTTCATTTCACTTGCTGATGTCCAAAGTTTGTTGTGAGAAGATTTCACGGAATTCATGCCTTATATGTGAGTGATCCCATATGCGCTTCTTTTCAATCACGTGATACATTTGGAACGATAAATACAATCTTGATCAGAACGGTTGGCAAAAAATCCAAGCTTGAACTTCAGTGAAATTGAATGAGTGTCCAAATAATTCGATTGATGAATTTGATCAATGGATAGGTCACAAGAAACCAACCATGAAAATATCTGCCAGAGCATATTCGAGCCAATCTAACAATGACATATTCGATGAGTATACGCTGAACATGTTACATTCGTTTTAACTGGAACTAATATAACTTGACCTTTTCTTCACCACCCCCTTCTTTCAACAAGCAGAACGCTCTATTCCTCGATGGTAAATTAATAACGGTCGAGATAGACGAAAGCAAGAATTTAATTAAAACAGTGTAAAAAGTCGTGGTTCATTTTTAACTCAGTTGGATCTTTCATAAAGTATCTCACTTAACGTCTCGACAGTTCATTCAGAGGAACAAATCATCTGGAAACTCATTCCAAAACATCATCACAGGAAAGAAGTCCCATTGTATTTTCTGTCATGATTATTTCTTCCCGAATGGATGATTATTTCCTTCGGACTATCGGAAATGATTGGCGAATCAAAGTTGACATCGCTGGAGGAAATTGATAAATGGAAAGAATTTGCCCATTCTACAGCTGGATACGTCATAGTTTAGCTGGGTTGAAGGAAATTAACACTAGAATAATAAAAACTAACATGAAATATACTATAGAAGAGGGTAGGGTATAGGGAAGTGAATGTCGAGTGATTCAGGAAAGAATCTTATCTCATGGGTATTACAGAAAGGAAATGCAATGAATTGCATGGATGTTTGAGCTTTAAATCGACAGAGGCTAACAATTCTAATCCAATCATATACAATCCACGTTTCATTTCATAATTCGTTCTTTTGTTGTTTGGTTTATATCTACACAACTCGAACGATAATTATTGGAAAACTTTAAGATGATTAGAAATAATACAAATAATCTAGATTTATTCCTGAATGTTGGTTTCTCAAATAACCAATTCGAAAATCAACTTCAAGCCTAGGATTGGTGAGAAACATTGCATGTAAGACATAGAAACAGTTCAACAGCTATTCTGAAAATCGCAGACCAGATTTGACAAAACCGATGAAATATGAGGTTATTATTTTGTTTTTCAAAAATTTTCGATATTTTTTCTTCTGTATCTATATCACAATTCTATTCGCACGTGAAAGTGGAGGTTCGTTCACCTCTGGAAACTTCTCTGGAGAATCAATGTTGAATAAGCAAAATCAAACCTAACTGCATTGGACGAAATGACCACAATCTCAAGTTAAACCCATCATAACACCAGACAAAACACCGACATAGACCTCCAATCTTTCCTTGGTGGATCCATTCGCCTCTGGAACGATCTTTTTCAAGACTATATGGAAACGTTATCTTGTATTCATATGATATGTTGTTTTTATATTGTTTTTTCTACTCAATGCTGACATTTACCATACTGTATCATGTATAGTCGCTGGTAATAAATTATTATTATTATTATTATTATTATTAAAGTTATCTGCATTCAACACTATTCTGTCAAATCTATAGAGCTACATTCACAAATGACACTTCGCTCTCTTTTTGTTTCACACATGTTATTCTACTCTGAACTTGAAATCGAAATTAACAGAATAAGGACTAGTATTCAGAATGCCTTTGTATGAATAAATAATAATAATGACAAATAATGAAATGCAACAGTTACATCCATTGAAACTGTCTCATTGTTGCGAGTGATCAGTCTCTACATTGCACTGGTCATATCGCATTCATCATCACTATAACTGGCGAATATCGTGTTATCATTCATATCATTCAGATCGTATCATTTGATGCGATAGAAAAAAAATGTGTCATATAATCAATTCAATCGCACTTCTCTCCAGATGTTTCTTATTCCACTTTTTGTACGTGAAATCTCTCTGGAATACTGACTCTCTGAAATACATCATAATGTTCAATAAAATTGTGAACCTGATTCCAAAAAGATTGAATTAACATTAACATTCTCTCCCTTTGTTATACGAGAGGCTGAGTTGATCTTCTACAGTATTATAATACAAATGTAAGTCGACTCTCACAAAGGGATGCGCTCAAAGAATGAGGCTTTATCGACAATGGAGTTAGAGAGACGCCCTCTCGAAAGTAATATTATGATATTAATTTCAAAGTTCCGAAATACTGTGAATTTTCAACGTTCGTATAAGCTCATAGAATTTATGTCATGAAAAAAACGACACTTTTTGAAAGATATTGATAATTGACCCCGAAACAAGAAAGAACTCCCATTTTTATTTATTTTTTCTGTATCATTGTTTTTATACAGTGTGATAAACTATATGCCGGTAGTGAGAATAGAGCAGAAGCGCCATAACAACATGTGCCTCACTACCTGCATGATAATATAAATTATCATTCATAAATTGAATCAGTGAATAAAAATGTTAATGAAAAACAAATTGGATACTAAAATAACTGGATATGGAATACAAATGCCTAATAAAACGCCTAATTTAACATATATGTTGAACTCTGAGTATCTAATTGAGTGAAGATGTTCTAAGGTCTGTACAAAATGAACCAAAAAAATCATCTGTTTATATTATTACTAGGCAAACGCGTTATGTGTTGCCGTGTTGATAGATGAGCTGGAAAATATCAACTTATCTTTGGATCGGTTATTATATATATATATATATACATATACATATATATATATATATATATATATATATATATATATATATATATATATATATATATATATATATATATATATATATATATATATATATATATTTATATATATATATATATATATATATATATATACATATATAAATATATATATATCATATATATATATATATATATATATATATATATATATATATATATATATATACATATATATATATATATATATATATATATATATATATATACATATATATATATATATATATATATATATATATATATACATTTGTGTGAATATATTATATAGACCTTGGGATCCAAACCATTACATCACTGGCATCTTATTTTTCATTATCATTTTTATGATAATAAAGAAGGCTTTGTGTTAATCGTTTACCATTAAGTGGTGACACCTGTAGCTTGAATGCAATAGGTATCTTGATAGCTTTGAATGATTCGCAAAAATTACATCATACATTTTTCTTACATCAAAACGGCTGATTCGATTTTAATTTTGGTACAATGTGTATCATTATCAGTTGCAATTTCTTAAGAATTTGAATTCCCTCTTATCAAATATTCTTCATGGATTTTTCTATCTGGGTTAATCTTATGATATTTTTGAAAGCTTCGAAATGAGTTTTCTTAGAAGTTGTTCAACCGATCACGCATCAAAACTATACTCATCTGATTGGATAAGGATTCTTGTGTTAAGGATAAGGATTCTTATGATAAGGATTCTTGATAGCTTTGAATGATTCACAAAAATTACATCATACATTTTTCTCACATCAAAACGGCTGATTCGATTTTAATTTAAGTTCGGTACAATGTGTATCATTATCAGTTGCAATTTCTTAAGAATTTGAATTCCCTCGTATCAAATATTCTTCATGAATTTTTTTATCTGGGTTAATCTTATGATATTTTTGAAAGCTTCGAAATGAGTCTTCTTGGAAGTTGTTCAACCGATCACGCATCAGAACTATACTTATCTGATTGGATAAGGATTCTTGTGTTCGCCAAGTTTCAACTTATTTTGAATTTTTGTCTGATCCGTGGAGCGCGAAAAAAAGTACTTTTTTTTCGGGTATGGTGAAATTGAGTCTTCGCTTTGCTCATCCAATTAGTATTCATTATTTCAAATTATTATATTATTCATTATTATTATCATTTGAACTCTCGCAATTGCACGTAGGCATAGGTAAAATGTTATGAAAAGTGATCAAATAAGTTATAAAATTACATAAGCTGTTATGAGTTATAAAATTTGTCAGGCTCGTGAGTTAATTACCATCTTGGTTGAAAGGTTTAGGATGAATACAATTCAGCATTTTCCGGTATTCAGTGTTGAGAATATCATCACATCATTTCACCATATAACTTCAATTAACAACAATCAATTTATAATCAATGTTTCATTGTTTCATGAAGTGACTCACAGCCTTCTTGAATTTCATACGAACCAATTAAGGAAAGCTTGTATTGTATTTATTGTGGAAAAATCATTCTCCATTCGAATTTCATCATTCTTCTGATATCACTCAGTGCTCTACTGTTATTCTTTGTTCAAGACAACCGTTTTTCCAGAAGAGTTTACAGTATAAACTATTCTTAAATATAACTTATCATAATTATTCATATGATTTAAGATTGTAGACTATGATTTTCACCTTGGAAACACGTACCATTACGATTGATATGATCAAGTCAAAGAATATATGTACAAGAATTCCTTCCAGAATTTTGAAATCAAAAGACCGTGAAAGTTGAAGATTTTTTATTTCGCTCAAATAATGATAGGTGAAAGAATTCTTTGACATTTCCTTCCAATAAACTTGTAATATGAACTTTTCCAGACATACGTGTATTCCGAGAATGTTTTCTTGACTCTCTTTTGTATCATTGTAGAATCGAATAAAATGCTTCCAGATTAATTTCCAAGGGTTTATCGCGAAAAATAGCCATCCCGTAGATATTTGACCATTTTCAGGATTTCCGATGACCGTCGGCTTATAAAGTTATTGGAATGGCGCCAACCATTAAGGATAATAAAACCACGGCGTAACAGCTTGTTGTTATTATAAGCTCTATGAGTATTATTGTTGTAATAACCCACTTGGAAAATGGGATGAAAGGTGTTGAATAGGAAGCTATGGCGTCGTTTTAAATTATCGCGAAACGCTGTGTATTTCAACCGTGCATCCCATCAGCGACTGAGTTAAGTGTTGAATATACAGTTTTTATGATCATTTAAGTCAAGCGCTGAAATGTATTGTGACCTATAAAGTTGAAGTATTTTATTTTCCCAAATGAAATTCTGTTGAAAGAAGTGATTATAAATAATATGGAATGTAAATTGAAAATGAAGTTTCATGAATTTTGAATCATGTCTTTTAACATCATGTTCTTATTTTGTATGAATCGTGAATAAGATGGATAATCACTCTTTCATTTTTAATATTTCAATTTTGTTTGTGACTCATACATAATTTATTAGGAAACATAAGTTATTGTGAGGACTGTGTTATTGGACTGTAGATATGGAATTCTATGATTCAAATCAAATGTGACCTGTCCTCGGTGAATTTTGTATGTAAGAAGCCTAAATATGTGATCATGATTCGATTTTTTTTTTGAAAATTGAAATCAAATCCACGCATATTTGTAGAATCGGAGAGAGCAATGAACATTTGAATCTGGATCATATCTATTCATATTTTGGGATCGTTTTTCTCTCATTGCCAATCGTGCAGCTCACAAACGCATTGTCCACAAATGTTCAAATGACGATACATTTCTTTATTACCACAAATTTGAATGTCATTTGGTGAAATTTCTAATGAAAAAGGTCTGCACATACTCCAAAAATATTTTAATAATATGTCAAATGCACCCCAATGACGAATAAGCGATATTGTAATTATTATTATCATCATTATTCATTTTTCTATGTATAATAAAAATAATTTTCCAATTCAATGTGCACTCCATCCATATATATATATATATATATATATATATATATATATATATATATATATATATATATATATATATATATATATATATATATATATATATATATATATACATATATATATATATATATATATATATATATATATATAGATATATATAAATATATATATATATATATATATATATATATGGATATATAAATATATATATATATATATATATATATATATATATATATATATTCGATTTTGTATTTCTTAACTATTGAAAAGATTTTTCATCTCTGTATAATTTGAGAGTTGTGAAAATAGAAATAGTATGATAGGCCCAAGTTGTTGTATTTCAAGTAGGCCTAACCTCATTTCATAACGGTGAACAAATCCTGTTTCATTGTTCCATGATACAAACCCGATTTTTGTCCAAGTTATCAATTTTATTTTCCATCCCACAGATAAGCCTCCTTGGCTTTGTGAGAGAGCGTGTTTATTAATCTTGTATGTACGTATCATTTGAAGCCAACAGAAAGAAAAATAATATCATTTTTACCATCATCATTATTATTATTCATCACAGGATGCACCCTGTGTGGCTTGACCGACCACCTCTTGCGACGCAATTAAGTTTTCACGAACGTCCAAATTACCGTCTGTAAATTCTTCGGATCGTTTCCATCCTCCAATATAGGGCAAAAATTTCACGCCAGAGTCATTCCACAGATATGAATCATTATATACAACCTCAATAGTGTGATATAAGATCAACAATCATCTTAGAATGAAAACAAGATCTGTCAAAAATGCTGGTGACTTTGAAAATATAATAGCAAAGGCAGAAATTGCACTTGTATGTTATCTATTCATTTAGTCATTCATGTATTAATTCATTCAATAATTCCTTCAACCCTCTTCCGAGGAAATCGAAATTGTTAGCAGCTCACAATTATCAGCTCACAATTATCAGCTTACTAACTTATAAATGTGGTTCATGAAATTATATGATATTAGGTAAATCCATTGATAATTGACAATAATGATAATAATAGTGATATTTGAAATGATTATGATGATTATCATTATCATTATTTTGTTTTCTTGCAGAGAACATACATTCGATGGTTCATGATGGAACCTATAAGGAACTTCAATTAGTGTATTAAGAAACAGTCCCAAAAATGAAAACAAATACAATTTTTCTTTTTCACATAACTCTATTACATGACTGTCACTGTTACTGTATGACAGTAACACTTGAAGCTATTGTCATCGATATTCACTTCACCACGTATTTTAACATACAAATAACCTGTAACAGATCGGTCAGATTTGTCATGCATCAGCGGTATTTCGGAAGTTGTTTCTCTGAATGGTATGAGGAAGCTCCACCACGGTAGTATATTCGAGCGGGGAGCCACTGCGATCGTTCATATTCAAGATTGACACTGAACGAATAAGAAAACACATCAGCAATACCAGAATGGTTTTTACATTGGATCTATAAAACATTACAATGAAATTTACTAACAATTTCGTCGAGTAAATAATATTTTCAAATTGAAATGTTTTTATCAAGAGGTGACTTACATCGTGAAAATGTGGTGGGCCTTACATGACTACATTTGAATGTTTTTCATTTAATGTCTTTCCTAAATTGATATGTGTATACTTTCTTTCTCTCATCGTATCATTTCAATATGTTATTTTCTGTCAATTTTCAATTCCTTACATTTTAAATCTCATTATTTCAGTACGTTAATCTCGCTGTGGTATGCTATTATTTCATTTTGGGCTGGTGGTATGGGTTCGCATCTATCCTCTCCACTAGCGGCACTTTACATTCATAACCTACGTGCAATGTATTCTGTATCGAAAATGAATGATAATAATGACGAATGCAAAAATATGTAAATGGTTATTGAAGTGAACAACAGTATGTACATCGTAGTTTCTAGGAACTTCTTGCTCATTTACAGAAAATTCGAACCGTATATTTTTCCAAAGAGATGGAATTCTCTCAAAATGAAAAGTAGATTTTCATTTTGTCATAAACAGCAATATGATGAACATTTTGAGTTTCCAATACAATTGATGAAACTATTCAATTTTCAGCTATATTCACATTCTCCGTTCGGTGATTGTCCGGAATAATGCAAAGTGGTTCGAATATTCTGAAACCTGCTACAATTCTTGCGAGCTCATTTCTCCTTGGATACAATTCAAACTGTGCGAAGTATCGTTCAACTCGCCTTCATTCCAGACCATACCCCGAATTTTCAATAATTATATGTGAGGTTAAAAATGTAGCTTTATTTTGATTCTACTTCTGCATTTGTATTGAATTAGGAACAATAGTCTTTCTCATGGCTGTAAATTGTTCAGTCATCACAAAACACATGGGAACAGTGGTAAAAAAAAATCACTTTCCAGAGCCTTGTCGATAGTTTCATAATGCAACCATTTCATATAACCAGACAAACGCAGCATGCGTTGTAAGAGGAGCGATATATCTGAATAAGGTATAATAAGAGTCGATAAAGTAGTTTCACCTTCGCCAATTTATCAACCCTGGTTGATACACATCTTACTCTCTCTGCACACCTTGACGCGAATAAAAAATACTACATTATTGAGCAAATATCGAATCTAGAAAGCAGTGAATCTCGGCAACATAATTCAGCTACTATTTCTATATATTTAATGAATGCAAACAGTAATTGGATGTTTTTCTCAAAATGGCTGGTTCGTATTGCATACAGAATGGTGACAATGAGTATCATGTGGATCACATTCATGTGTACACACTCAGAGATAATTTTATTTCATTCGGAGAGATTTTATTTTTCACATTTTCTTGCTCAGCCTGATTATATGAGGTTTTCAGAAACTTTGATATGATATCTCTAAAAGTTGGTCCAACTGATTCATTTCAGAAACTTTACAGTTCTGAAATGAATAAATTTACGTATGTTAGAGAATGCATGTCGATCAGTCAATTCCTGCGACCTGTAGAAGTGCTTATGAAACACACACACACACACTCACACAGACAAAGCTCTATAAGAATGAGATGACGTCTTTGCTGTCGCTCATCTGACCGTGGTGATAATATACTTCATAACGAATCTCATGCATATGGAATGCAAACCAATAGCACATAGACAGAAGAAGTTCCAGCAGGAAAATTTCGCCGATATGTTTGATGATATGAGATAGAAAATGTGTACTCAAATATGGAAATTCATAAAAACGGTGCATGATCAGAAATGTAGGAATATATCAGGAGATGTGGTTGTTAATGATTGTGGGGATGAAACTGTATGAGAGATAATGGAATGAAAGTGAGAATGTATAAGTAGAAGTTCATCATGAATAAAAGTGAACAGATCGATTGCAAAGAAAAATGAATACCCGATATATTTGCCAGCTAATTTTTCGCAACCACAAACTATTTCTCACAAATATACCATCATAATAACATAGTGAATTTTTGGGGGATGTATCCGACAGTATTTTAGAATATAGGCCTACTCTTCCAAAATGTGTGAGGCTATAAATGCGATATGTTCAATCTGAGAGTCACTGTTGATATGTCACATTGACCCCCAGAAAATGTTGCAATGTAGGTAGCTCCCCTTCGAATCAAATTGAATCAAATATCAATCATTTCGAAATTCAAACGAAAATCTCAACATATTCAATAGCAAAAAATACCAAATTCCCGTTCATATGGTGGTATGAGTAAACCATGAGACCTCATCACGTTTGCATACTCAAAAATGCTTCAATGTAGATAGGTCGACCCCTTCGAATTTATATTGAAAAATATCATCCATTTCAAAATTTAAAATATGACCCTAACATATTCACTGACAAAAAAAAATATTTTCTTGCATTTGACGGTATGAATACACCAGAAAAAGTCATCCCGTTTTCATACTATTGATTTCCACAATATTTATGGATCTCGCAGAGGCAAGTGCCGACATCTGAGGTTTTCTCTCTCAGCAAAGTTGGAGGATGGTAAAAAACAAAATTCCAGCCAGATACCCTCCGCTCGTTGATTTATGTTGGTACGTGAAAGTCAAGTCAAGCAGGCAGCCAACACACGGCAACAAACGTAAAAGACTGAAAAAGAAGGACTATTTATTTGGTAGCAATAAAAACTACCGTTAAGTTGTATCAAATATGTTGTTTTTGTTCTGTTGGTACGATGTTATTTGATTTGTCCGCCGCGTTGAAGAGTTCTGGCTACAAGACACGAGCGCTAAAGAAACAAAATGAAAAAACTGAAATTCTGAAATACTTCTTGACGGAAAATTATATATTCCAATTGATAACTTGAGGATTAGTCACTTCCATTTGTTTCACGGTATCGTTTTTAACTGCATCATTTTTCGAGTCTGTCTTATTATTCTGAGAGAGTATAGTTTTTTGATATGAGATTCTCTCGATGAGATGAGTTTTCGGATATTATTCCTGTCAGTTTGCTCTAGGATGAAGGAGAAACGCAAATACCAACTTTGTTAGTCGACATTACAGTAGATCTCAAGATCTTCTCAGATTTACCAATTGAAAATCCGATCAATTGAAATACACATCGAAGGAATTTCGTTGTCCAATACGTCTTGAATATATTCATCATTATTTCGTTCCATAATGGCACAACCAAAGAGTGAAAACTATTTTTGTGTCAGAAAATTGTAAGAATCTTATGACATAGTGTACACAAACATTGACCGAATACAAAAAAAAGCGGATATGGGTTCCACAAATCAGAATATGAATATGACGAAGAGCATGGAAAACCTGACAAAAGAATCATGCATAAGACATAATTCAAAATGTATCGGACAATACACTTCCGATATTCTCAAACCATTCTATATTTCAACCCTGTCCGCTTCCGCATGTTATTTTATTGAGAAAGGAGTAAAATAATAGTGGTGAATGTTATTTTTAGGCCCGGTATTACCAAGTCCAGTTAGTATTTATCTGAGAGTTGGAGAAAACAAATACCACAGGTAACCATAGCGATAACAAGTTTGAACTGTCAGATAAAAGCTAACTAGACTTGGTAATACCGGGCCTTAGTCTGCATTTAATTCTCGAGGAATAAAAGAATTTCGTTCCGTTCAGATCTTGTGAGAGCCTTGCAAATAGCTGAAAACTACGGTCACCCTATAACTCTATACGCTTCTCAAAGCTTCAC
Organism: Brachyptera risi; assembly: GCA_964007535.1. NCBI lineage: Eukaryota > Metazoa > Arthropoda > Insecta > Plecoptera > Taeniopterygidae > Brachyptera > Brachyptera risi. Next base: position 14,783,870 of record OZ023328.1, on the reverse strand, counting down.
AGTTTATTGCTTGATGCCTAATGGAGATATAAACGTGAATCGTGTGAAGTCTAATGCTCCGTTATTCGTGGCGATACATTCGAAGATGTTCGGTCTTTTGTAGGACAATTGTCTGATTTGAAGAACTCTTCAAATAGCCGAAGTAATCTCGATCGATCGCAATTCGAATAGTTATCTCTTCTTGCTTCACACTGAAATTGTTAATGACGTGATCTCGTATGACATAACTGAGAATCAATTTTCTTTCGTGACATTTTTTCAAGACAGAAGAATATATATATATATCTCTATATAGATATCTCTTGACATGTGGAGAACTGGGAATAATCCTCAAAAAAAATGAAATGTATTTCAATTTCTATATTGAAATTTCGATTTTCGAATCCGATGGTTGCCTTGAGAGGATCGATGTATGACGTCCTGAGAAATCACCCGAATGTTCAACAACCAATTGACTCGATCTGATCCTCATAAAACAAACGTTTCTATGTTCAAGGTCTTATCAGTTATTTCATTGATTCACTTGATTTGTTCATCAGGATTGTATTGTATTGTGTTCTGGATTATTTCTCCATAGTGAACAAATTATTCATCCTGTGATCATTTGTGCCTATCACTACAAATATCAATCTAACTTCACGATGATATTACTATCATTATGAAATTCTCTTCACTTATCATAAATATCATCTCTCGCTTTTGTTATACTATGTTCAATTGACAACTGTATTGCTGGCAGTGTTTCGATGAAAATCCATGGATATATATATATATATATATATATATATATATATATATATATATATATATATATATATAGAGAGAGAGAGAGAGAGAGAGAGAGAGAGAGAGAGAGAGATAGAGAGAGAGATATATATATTCATATATATATATATATATATAGATATATATATATGGATATATATATATAAATATATATATATATATATATATATATATATATATATATATATATATATATATAAATATATATTATCGTATGATTTTTGAAACTTCAAAAATTGCGACCTCCTTCGGGATTTGAACCCGGATCTCCATATTGCCAGTCTGACACGCTTCACTCGTTATGCCAGAGGGAGAGATTTCTTTGAATAGTTCTATTTGTCGATATATTTTCACAGTCACATATATATATATATATATATATATATATATATATATATATATATATATATATATATAAACCTTGACAACTTGGAGAACGATTTTTTATGTATTCCATTATTCCATAATATCACTCATCTTATTTTTGTTATCTCTCATGACGATGACAATATCATGTATATGATCAATCTGTACAAATGAGAATCATTGATAATATTATCATTATATATATATATATATATATATATATATATATATATATATATACATATCTATGTGTATATATCATGTATATGAATATATCTACATATATATATATATATATATATATATATATATATATATATATATATATATATATATATATATATATATATTCATATATTATGTATATATATATATATATATATATATATATATATATATATATATATACATATATATATCCATATATATATATGTATATATATATATATATATAAATATATATATATATATATATATATATATGTGTGTGTTTGAGTTATTGATAATGATCAACTCACCAACTATCCACAATCACCATGAATTATCACGGAGAGTGTGTTGGACCTCACACATAATAGTCTGATGAAAACAGGTTCAAAGTGCTCGGATTTCTTTTGAGTGCAAATTTGAACATACGATCAAATCGCTGCATTTGTCAACAACTCCTGTAATCTGGTGTGCACTTGTCATGAAATCTTTCTGAAATCCCTCGAAATATTTCTGAAATCCCTTGAAATCTCCTGGAAATTCCGTAAAATCTCCGTAAAATCTCCCTAAAATCTCTCAAAATCTGAAATCAGGTGTACACAAAATTTGCTTGTTGATCACGGCCCTCGCATTCGACAGCAAGTGTACGTAGGAGTTGGCTCGTAGTCGTGTTTCAAGATGATGTATTCTCTTTTCCCGCTGAGCTTGTAGTTTGGTCACCTGCTACCGACTCATCCCGAGATTATCAGAGACTTTATTATCTTGAAAACTTTCCCCACTGAGACAAACGAAACGTGATCAAGATGAACAATTACTCGGCCCGAGTGGACGTGTTGCTTGAACGAGCGGAAGTTTGCCCGTTAATGTGACTAACGTTTCCCTTCTAAACATGGGGAAGAATCAGGAATTTCAATGTTCACAGCTACATTATACAGTTATTGCATTATTAGAAAGATACATTATCACACGTTTCTGTAGGTAGTTCAGATTACTTGAAATGATCAGATTTTATCCAATTTTTAGAGAAGGAGTTTGCTAATGGAAGAATGCTTTCATACAAAACGTGTTTTTATTGATTTTATTCAGATTTGAGACGGCAAAAAAAACTCGGAGAGTTATATTCCACCGAAGTTTCAAATCTATGGAATAATTTGGGAATTCTCATATTTCACATCTTGAAATATAGACCTGTCATAATCTGAGAACTAATTTTAGTAGTTGTTTATACTTTATTCACAACTCGGGAAATAACGGTGTATTATACAGGCTATCATCCCCGGTGGTTGAATGGTGTACATGATATTTATGAACTCAAAAACTAAGTATAGTTAAAAAAGAACGGCGATGAACACCAGAATTTTTTTTCCTCAAGTCGACTTCTATGCACGCTATATTCCACAATAATATACAATCTCATATAAAAATAGCTTTTTTTATATCAATGAACAAATATAATCCTGGATCTCTCATCGGAGGCATTTGATGATCTTGCGTCTTATTCAGTGTGAACCCAGTAATTTTGCCTGCATAGTCCATGAAAAATGTGCCGGAATATGATGTTTCAAGCTTATGCAAGACCTATATTGATTGAGGTGTTAAAAAAGCTTGTCATAGGATGTGGAGATCTTCATGATTCCAGCAGACATCATTATAATAATTACATTACGACCCGTTCTCAAGTACTGCAGTCTAATCACAAGTTGTTATTGTTAGCTAGTACAGTAATAACTTAATTTTACGTAGTTATAATTACATTCCTGCTGAACTTTGAGAAATGTCGCGCCGAGTTAGAATTGTTTCGAATGTAGAGAGTAGGCCCAACACACCAGGAATATACAAAGCCTATGGGTATAAAATAACTCCATGGATAGATATAATTCACATGTAGAAGCCACTGAGACGGGATGAGAAGTCCCAATAGCACGCTGAACCGTCAATCAGGAAACCGGGGTTCGATTCCCACAATAGTCAATCATTCTTGTGGAGGGTTTCCCAGACTTATCTTTGTCATCAAAGTGAACACTGGGATTTGTACTCATGATTAGACTACGTAGGACGTACCATGATTTCTACCGGAACAAGAGTGAAAATCAACAACCCATCTCTATGTGTATACTATCATACATCTTCAGTTTAGTTTTGTGAGCCTCTTCATTTCATCAGTAAATGATATGGAAACCACCTGAAGGTTTTAAAAGATGCCGAAAAAAATAATTGGAATATATTCACAAAAATATGCATATGCGTTGTAAAATGAGCGAGATATCTGAATAAGGTTTAATGTGAGTCGTTGAAGTAGTTTTATCTTCGCTACTTCATCAACTTTGGTAATATTTAGAGTTACACACCTTGACTCATACATAATAAATTCGAAAGATTTTGAATCTGGAAAGCAGTGATAAATCTCAGTTATGGTTCTCTCAGCTATTATTTCCATCTATATTTTGTAATTTGTAAAGAATAATACATTTTGTATTATTCTCATATTTTGTATATTTCATAAGGATTTTGTTGAATAGGGAACATCAATTGAAATATCACCTTCAAAACGGCTAATCTGAATTAAATACACAATTGTTATAATGTGTATCACTATCAGGTTCACATTCAGGAAAATCCTTGATTTTTTCAAAGAGATTTCATTTCTCTATTCATTTTCCGCCCAGCCAAATCTTATGTAGTTTTCAGTAATTTTGAGATGATATTCCTCGAAAATGACAGAACTGATTAATTCCAGAACCTATACAGTTCTGAGTTGGATGAGTTTACGTGTACAGGAAGCTTCATGTCGATCAGTCAAACCGTGCGACCTGTGCCGTGCTTACAGAAAAAAAACATAAAAACACACAGACAATTAGCTCCATAGAGTAGGATGTGAGTCTTCGCATTCGCTCATCTGGACAGTTCCATTTTTCTGGAGATATTCGTAAATATAATAGAATCGTTATTCAGTAGACATTCGGTTACTTCAGTCTCATAGATGTTAATATTTCATTCAGTTATATTCTCTCTTGTAGCTTGTTGTGTGCCTTTATGCTCACTGGGTATATTTCCGTTCTTCTCATGTTGGAATTGACTTGTAGTTTCCTTCGGGTGCGTGTATTATGTATCATGGCGGTGCATATATTAATTTCGATAGAGAGTTATCAGATTTTGATGTAAGAACATGAATATTCGCAGAAAGTACAGACCTGTTACTCTATCTATTTCCATGGTTCGGAATATGCCCCTGCATGGTGCGTTCTTCTGCGTTCATGCGCCAATAGTCTCACTGCTCTTTTCTGTCCTTCAAATACCTTCAAGCAGCCTCAAGTAGCTTCCCCAGAACAGAAATCCATATTGAATTATTGACTGTATATTGTCATAGTATATTCCATCATATACCATTCTCACGGTAGCATCGCTATTATATCTATTATTTAATAACGGATCAATCAGTTATAATTTAATCTCAGAGATATAGAATGAGCTAGTCACCAACCAAAAAGCGTTTCAAAATTGAAAACCAGAAACAAGTTGAATGATCAAAATACTCTCCCAATTTCAAAAATCAGTTTCCAAAAAAAAGTCCATCAGAATAAAATTGAACAATCTCACATTTGACATATTTTCCGTATGAAAAATGCATCCGGGTATGAAAAAGAAATGGATAGAAGTCACAAATCTCGTTGCTAATGACCATATCATGATTATTTGAGAAAAGATTGAGTGTGACCATGCTATTTATGTTGATGACCCCTCGCTTGAAGACGGTGACGCTATACGCAAGCACTTAGTAGAAAGTTAGCCGGCTACTGATAGTATCACCTAAAAGCATTCGAGACCAGAAAAGTCGTCTCATCTGGTATTAATGTTATATATGTTCACGTCTGAAGATGGGGATAAATAGAAGGCGCGCATTGAATTGTAGTGCGTATATTTCCATGTTACACAATCAAAACTATATTTCTGTCCTAAAAAAGTTCCACAAACTGATAAATGTGCTAGTCATCTTCATTTTGAACTGTTTGTTTGTGAGCTCTGCACTGATCGCACGGTTTGATTGATTGACAAGAAACTCTTTATCTATCTCTCTATAACTTATATAACTCTTCATCAAGACTCATCTGATTCAGAATTTTGTAGTTTTTTGACCATAGATGTCGAACCATTTCTAAGAAATATCATCCCAAGTATCTGAAAACTCTATAATATCCGACTGGGCGGGAAAATTTGAAAAAAAATCTCTGTTGAAAAATAAAATTTCTCTTGAATGTGAACACATGGAATTTGTACATATGATTGAAATTCTGTGTGCAATTGGCCACTAGTGACAGGCGTGGCTTATCGCCAGGCCACCTTGATCTATACTTCATGTGGGCATTTAGAGATTCTTTGATATGTTATGTGAATTTTCCCACATAACAAACAGCCCATTTGATTGGTTGTTTTGTTTTGTGACGTTTGTGGGCGGGTCAATCACTAGTCGTCAATTGGCGGCACGCAGTATCTGCCCCCTCTATAGGTGTCACAAACCAAACCGTACAATCAACAGAGCTGTCAGAACTGTAGTGATATTCAAATATCCAATCGGGGTATCTTCACTTGACCACAAATGGTATAGATCCAACTGACCTACTGGTTAAGCCGCGCCTATTCCGAGTCGTCAATTTGGAAGAACTATTTTGAAAAAAAATGTTCGGATGAATTCAACAAATGAATAGGAATGATAGTAGAACCATCGTCGATATTCACGGCTTTCTAGATTCGATAGTTGTCAAAGGAAGTATATTCAACAAGAGTCAAATAGGTGTGTTGAGTTCTTATTCAAACTTCATATAGATAACTCTTCCATCTCAAAACGCATATGCTTCGTTTTCCTAGTAAATAGAGAACACAATTCGAGGGATTTTTTCATCTAATCTTCACAACAATTTTCATAATATTTTTTGACGTGCCTTATATTCCATCATGAACTATTTTCAGAATGTAAAAATCGAATGGTCAAATGAAATATTGATTGAATCGAACAATGTATGACACCACTCAAAAGAGGACTATGTTGGTAACAATAACATCACAAGAGTAGTGTCACATTCCTGAAAATACAGTTGTCATGATCATGTCATTATTATCTGTATTCAATATTCATGTTATCATCACATAATGACTTTTTGTACTTGAGGCTGAATTAATTGATCATAATTATCAAACTAGACAGATATGCCACACAAAGGTCAATGAAACAAACACACAAACTGAACCACCAATTCGCAAATAAACACAACCACGGAAACAAAAACAACAACAATAACAATTGTGTTAACAATTGTGGCCTATAATTTTGTATATGTTTTGCTCTTTTCAAAATGGCTTCTAATTGGTCCACGGTTGCCTGTCTAGCGATATGATTGGTCAGTCGATAGTTTCCCGGCCTATTGGATGGACACAAAGGGTGATCCGCTAGACCGTGTAATGACTCTTGACCTCACTCTATATGATGATGGCATGAATACAAGCAGTATTCGGAAGTATTATCTTTCACTGCTGCTTCATTCTCGTGTGCACATGGAATGCATCCTCTCTGCGTCATAGCGTCAATGTCAGGTATTTCTGGAATATTGATCAATTATCATCATGATTCAATATTCATTCATCAATACCGGGAAGAGATTTCGAGAGCATATGAGAGTGTAGAAAATAACTTGGGAGACCAAAAAGAAGATGGAACGCAAAAGATAAGTGGAAGCGTTAGGAGAAGGAAGGGTAGGGAAAGATGTGGAAAAAGAAAGATTGTGGAAAGAACGAAAAGCATGGTGAATATTGGTGAACATGGAAAAAGTGAATAAGATGAAGACGATGGAGATGATACGACAGGACTGGCCAGTCCGTATCAAGTGAGAGGCCTCAGATGAATGGTGTTAACACCCTTCGACCTGACTTGTTGGAACCAGGTGATCGATATTCATGTATCACTCATTCATCATCATCACGGTAAATTGATACGAGAGAAGTGATGATAAGAGTTCAAATAGAAGAGGGGAAGGAGCAAGAAGAGCAGGAGCAAGCCAAGGAGGAGTGGAAAGAAGAGGACTTGGCCCTGGCATGTTATTGCCCTAGTTGATACACTCACCCAACTTTGTTAGAAAAAGTTCCTGGGGGGAAAAAACGGTAGGCTACTGTCTTGAAAATTATCATCCGGAGGCCGCAGGAAGTTCTTCCAGAGACAATATATATCCGACCTGTGGGTAATCTGGACCAACATAAAGAGGTCAAAGTTCATCTGTTATAGTATTGAGGTTTGAATTAACTCATTGCGCATACGACTTTAGCCAGCGTGATGCATCAAAAAGTATGTTTGAATAATCAATTTCATGAGCGATAGACATATGAAAATCATTGGTTAGAAATGATCGTTTCAGTATACTGATCGAGGTGTCTCCAGTTTTCGTCAATGAAGAGTGCATGCTCACCAGAGGGATTTCACAGATATGATTGATCATGAAACTTGAATAGTGCGAGATACAAATTCACAAATACACGAGATGGAGTCAATATTTGTCGTATTCACTAATCACTCACACGTCAAAATAAATATGTAGAGGAATAACTTGTGTGTACAGTAGACATAACACTCGATATTCACCGATTCTCCCCATACAAACAACATGGAACCTGATATGAATGTTCATAATGGATATAAAGTATTTTAAAAGATACCTATCAATGGTGTGAAGCAGTTTCACTGAAAAATGGTCGGGCGGAAAGTCACTACGATCGTTTATATGTTAAATTGACACTGAAATCATCACGCTGAGGGTAGGTTCTCCCTTGAATATGCGATCAAACTACTTTACTTTTCACACGTATTCGGTTGAAGAAACGTTTAGTTGAAGCAAACTGTTGAGCATCTAACCATACATGCCTGTGGTGAATGAGGACTTACCGAGACGCCTGGCCAAGTGGTAACACACTGAACCGTCATTCGGTAGACCGGGGTTTGATTCCCGCCATGGTCGACCATCTTGACAGGGGTTTTTCGCGGATTTCCTCTGTCGTTCAGGTTGGTACTGAGATGGTTCCTTAACAACAGGCCATGACCGACTCCTTCCCACCATCCAGAACACTTGATAAAATAACCTTTCATCTCATCATCCCATCATTTCATTCATGTTCCACCGACGCTAATAGATTGTAGCCATCAGTATAGTGCGTCGTTAAAACCCAATAAAACAAAAGTGAGTAAGGACGTACGTAGTTCACACTCGTTGTCATTCGTAACGTATTTATTTTGGTTCAGTCATTATTATTTCACTGAAGTTTTATTAACACACACGATTCAGACATTATCGCACAAACATAATAGAATAATTTTCAAAACCTCATACAATAATTGAATTGAATATATGTATGAACACTTCTCATTATAGCCTATCAACCATAATCGACCTGGTGAAATATAAACGACGAGGGTTTGAATTAACGACTACTAGAATTTTTAATGGATGAGAAAAAAAATGAACTGATAGGACAGAGGCACATAGATTACCTTGCACCCTGGCTATACAATCAGCTACCACTAGAAATCAGAAAATCTAAAAATTGAATTGTACTTAAAAAGTCCTTGATAATCTGGCTAAAAGAGAGTGATTAATTGATCTCGCGTAGAATAACGTGAAATAAAATAGAAGGAATATATATATATATATATATATATATATATATATATATATATATATATATATATATATATATATATATATATATATACTTTATTATTACCATGAATATGTTCATATGCAATATGATATTATATTAGTTCGTAACTTTTTTGTATTCTTTTGTTTGTTCACCTACGTAAGCCCATGGCTTAATTAATAAGTTTGAGAGTCGGATTTACACTGATTATACTTTTTTTTCAAGCAAGACAGCCCGCGCACAAGATTTAACTCATGCGGGATTCGCACTTACAAAATATCATTCCTAAATTTCTAAAATTTCTATCAAAACTTCATATAAAATTATTAATCACTATTGCCTTGATATGTTTTTAATTGTTAACTTCTGATTTCATTATTTGAGTAATTGTTCATTTGTATCTCTCTGTCTACTACCTGTATGCAATTGTTGTAGTACTTGATATGTAAGCGTTGAGTGTGAATAAAATGGTTTCAAAATTAAATAGAAATGAAAAATAATTCAACTGAAACGTCAACATTCGTGAGGGGCTGAAAGTGTCACATTTCCAGCGTCAACATAACATGTAAACGATCGTTGTGACTTTCCGCCTGAACATATTACAGTAAAACTGCTCCATACTATAGAGATAATCATCTCATGATACGAGTCATTTCTATGTAACGGTACGCTGTGGAGTTAAAATCGATGGACAAATGATCGAGTGTTACTGTTGATATGTAACTATACTTGTGATATTCCCCAGCTTTGCTATTTTAAAAATTGATTCATCAGCAATTGCAACAAATATATACCACATCAGATGTTGAATTTGTTAATATTTCATCTTGCAAGGCCCATGTTTTTCTTTTAATAACATCGAAACTTGGTAGAAAATGATTGTTTCTCAATCAAGGCGATGACTGAGAGATCGGATCGTTTGAACAGATCGGATCTTCTCGTTATTTTGGTTTTCTCACTATCGAAATCTTCGTCAACCTTCTTTTCTCTCTGTATACTTGTATTCATTAGAGATTATTGATCGCTCAAAAAAAATCTTCTCGTTATTGTATTCAATTGATTTCGATCGTATACTTCTGTCTCAGTGAAATTCATATTTGTCGAACTACCTTGGCAAGACATTTCACCCTGTAGCGACTGAGAACGCTGTAGATAATTGAATTGGGGCGTTAAAAAAATTGGGCTGAATCTTCGATTATAGAATGAGTATAGCTGCTTGGCATGATCAGAGTTATCACAAAAAGTACTCAAGTCATTCCAAACAATGTACTTGCAGGGCAATCTCGACTGCGAAGGTTCAATGCAAGAAAAATGATATAATAATCAATTAATGATTTCAAGGTTTTTTTTTCTCAGAATGAATTACACTTATAGAAATCATTCAATCTTTATAATATCTTCATATATATTCGTATATATTATAATATCCACAAATGATCACATGGGTTGGTTAATATTTTGATCAATCATATTCCTTGAAGGTAAGATCACCCTTGTGGTGCATGTCCGAAAGATGCAACCTTGTGATTTTCATTTATAATTGGGGATGAATAACCTTCTGTCGAGATCTATGTTGACACAAAAAAAATGGAACATTCATCTCACTGATTCATACATCAGCCAATATACCTATTAAAAGAAAAAAACTTGACCTGCGCATAATACTAATGTCAGCATAAACCATCGAGTACATTTAATATTAATTAAGAATAATTGCATTCCATAATCTACTCGACGGTCCTAACAGAGACTATTCCTTATGAACCTTTGCTTTAACTTTATTGCTGTTTACCACTTTTCTCGCAAGTTGACGGACCGACACACCCGGCGGTCCAGTGCTGATTCATAGGAGAGACGGTCGTTCGGTGCCGCCAACTATTGCGTACAACACCACGTGATATATGATGTGGTCCATCACTGTACCATGCAAATTCACTGTCATAACTTACTACTTAAGAGCGCATGGTAGTCGGTTCAGTGAATATCAGGTTTTTGATGATAACTTTTGAACGGTAAGAGATATCAAAATTAGAATGAAAAAAACACAATTAATTGAATACCTCCCAAATGATAGGTATGAGATTATAATTTCAATTTGCCAACATTTTGTCATATATGTATACCGTTGCGGTCACACATAGTGGTCTATCGAGCTGAATAAAAATGCATGCTGAGGAATATATGTACTGATATTACACGCACTTGAACTGAGTGACAATGAGTGTGCATACTCACTCAACGTAGTCTATGGAGAAATTGGCGGTCAAATTTACGTAGTTTTTATTGAGATGAATTAAATTTTATATCAAACCATCTCATATGAACTCAAGTGCACATATGAATTTTTAGCTGTATCAAGCTGCAAAAATGGAATGAGTTAAGTTGAATAGTTCCCACGTTGCCATTAGGTCATTGACAGAATATCGGACGCTTGAGCATTCACCACCTTGAATATATTGAAATATCGAGTTTCATTGTTTTATCATATTTTGAATTTGATTCACAATTAAAATCCAAATATTACAAAGATATTTGTTATCCAATATATACAAGACGGTTTCCTTCAGAATCTATCGAGTCAGATCATTTCTTCCTTACAGATATTCAGTCGCAGAAACATGAATCAACCTTATTGGTGTGAAATTTCTGTGAACTTTTCAAAATGAGGGGTCCATTCCGAGAGCACCCTCATCTGATGAATGTCGTATTTTTTTGACAATCGCTTGTATCTCTTCTTTGTATTTCTTTGTTCGAAACCACATATTGTACATACACGTTATTTCCAAATCAATTCACAAATCTTCGGTTAATTGGAAGAGCGTAGCGAAGACTCAATTACACTGTACTTGAAAAATCGAGGGTGTTTTTTTTTTTTTTTTTTTTTTTTTTGTTCGCGCTCTACAGGTCAAACAGAGATTCAGATCATGATGAAACTTGACACACACATGAACCCCTATCTGACGTGATGCTGTATAGTTTTGAGGCAAAATCGGTTCAACAATTCTTGAGATGAATCATTTTGAAGTTTTCAAAAAACCCATATGAATAAGCCAGGCGGAAAAAATGACAAAGTGAATGTTCTCCGAAATTCTTCAAATTTCTACAGAACTCAAACAACATAATGATACACATTATTCCGAACTTTTACTCAAATCGGATCAGCCGTTTTGATGTAAAAAAATATTAAATTATTATTATTATCATTAAGATACATATTAAATCAAAGCAACAAGTGTCACCACTTGATTGTAAACGATTAGAACAAAGCCTTCTTCATTATCATATAAATTATCAAAGGAAAATAATATGGCAGTGATGTAATGGTTTGGATCTCAAGGTGTATATATATATAATAACCAATTCAAAGATAACTTGATATGTTCCAGCTCATCCATCAACGCGGAAACACATAACGCGTTTGCCTAGTTGATGAGCGTAGCGAAGTCTCCATCCCACTCTTATAGGGCTTTGTCTGTGTGTTTTTTTTTTTTTTTTGTTTGTTTGTTTTTTTGTTTGTTTGTAAGCACTCCACAGGTCGCAAGGGTTGACTGATCAACATGAAACTTTTTTTGGACACGCAAACTCATCCAACTTAGAACTGTATAGTTTTTGGGATGAATCGGTCGGACCGATTTTGAGATACATCATCTCAAAGTTTCTAAAAACCTCATAAGATTTGGCTGGGTGGAAAATGTTGAAAAATCAAATCACTCCAAATGGAATGAAATTCTCTCTAAATGTGTATACATGGATTTTACACATTATTACGATTTTTTAAGCAATTCTGATCAGTCGTTTTGAAGAAAAAAAATAAAATGACTGTTAATATTCATAAAATAAATCATAAAAATTGTGACAGAATTAAGTTGTCGAGATTCACTGCTTTCTAGATTCAAGAGTTGACCAACAATGAAGTATTTTTTATATGCGTCAAGGTGTGTAGAATACCAGAGTCAATGAAGTGGCAAGAGTAGAACTACTTTAACGACTTTAATAGCTTATTCAGATATCAAGGTGTGTAGAATACCAGAGTCGATAAAGTAGCAAGGGTAGAACTACTTCAAGGACTTTTATACCCTATTCACATATCTCGCTCATCTTACAACGCATATTTCGCGTTTGACTAGTTATATGAATTTATATCAGGCGTAACATATCGGAGAGATCTATGTGACCATTGTGTAAAAATTATCTGGTCATACAATTCCAAAATCATCATCAAACCCTGAAATTACACTGAATCTGATTCCGTGTGCTCTTAAGTGGAATCAATTGCACACCGCATAATCGAATCTATCAATATTCACAATCAGGTTCGATATTTCTTAATTAGCATGCATATGTCAAGAGATTGTTTTCTTCAGAGTATTGAACTATTGGTTGCAATATTGAAAAACTTGTTCCGTTTAATTGAATGTAATTTATAACTGGTGTTATTATAAATCAAATCTGTACTGCCTTGTGTGAATAGTTTTTATGATTTGTGATCACTTCAGCTCACAGTGTGAGTAATTGATGGGCAACGTCTATACATGCACATATAGATAATATATTATGTACTTTTTCCCATCATTATCATCATTACCATTATTGTGGGATGCACTTTTGTCGGGTGTACACAATGGAATCTGTGTCGGATAGTACAAATGTATTGGACGTGAATATATGATTTTCATCTTCTTGTTCGAGGCAATAAAAATCATCAGCCATAAGTTCAATCAAAATGGATGTGTGAAATGTAGAGTTGCCGTTTGGTTAGATATTTTTGCTTGATTCGATATTTCAGGAATTCGATTCAACATCGAATCTGAATATTCTGAATTCTATCAATTCGATATTGGAACGATGTTCGATATCGATATGGAAAATCGTGAATGGCTATAATGAGTAATGACTCGTATAGGTACAAAAAAGTCGAAAAGTGAATGTTCAGCTGAAAGTGAATGAAATGAAAGAACAGAGTCTAATGGTTTATGGTAAATATGAGATGAGCTTGTGGAGGAATATAAGTTCATTCGGATGGATGATAATCCTCATGAAATGTGATATAAAACATAAATGCACCATTTTTATTCATTTTTATTGAAACCATGAGACTGAAAATCAATTTACCAGATGTTATCATTTCTGATGGAACTTGATTGTTAATCTAATCACTGGAGAGACGTTTGTTTTTCAAAACATGCGTTGTTAAAATGACAAATATTCATATACTTACTATACGTTAATATTATACCCGATCACTCAGGTGAAGTCTCGTGCTTATTTTATGGGAGGTGATAGTCGGAGTGTCTTTGAAAACCACGTGCTTTAGAATCGAATCTACAGGTTTCGAATGTTCCGATTTTTCGATTACTTTTTATCCTCATTGTTGAATTCTCAATACTTCTCAGGGTGATCCAACTGCTGTGTGTATATATATATATATATATATATATATATATATATATATATATATATATATATATATATATATATATATATATATATATATATATATATATTATATATATATATATATATATATATATATATATATATATATATATATATATATATATATATATATATATATATATATATATATATATTAAATTGATTAGAGCTATGGAACATTATCCCTCATCTCTAGTTACAGTCTGTACCATCTTTAACATTCTGTGTGACATTCAATATTATTGTGTTGAATGTTCAGTGAAACGATGTTCATAAATAAGCTACACCTGTCATTAATATCAACTTGAAATGTTTCCACTTCTCATTTTGACTGTTCATATCAAACAGATTCTCACCCCACTCTTACTATGTTTCATGTGAGATGATGTGATTTCAAATTGGATGAGAATGAATGAATGAATAAATAAATAGAAATAACTCGCTGTTTAGATTGAACTAGATCTGATAATTCAGAATAGGCCAAAAATGAAGAAATACAAGTTACACTTCCACATTATTTGTCTTTGAAGTATTTATATTGGTATTTGATTACAATTGTTCTGACTCCCTTCAAGTTTGAATAAGAATGTTCCTATTTGTAGCTGCAAACAACATTCAATAATAGTTTTTGTTTGGATACCTTCCTCATATATCGTATATATGACTGAAATAATTGGCTGTTCCATGTTTATCGAAAGCTATCGTATTGTTATTGCATCTTTCAATGAAGATGATGCTGTGACTTTATGAACTGTTCTAGTGAGACCGGAAGACAGCCGGGTGTCGAACTAAAGACTTCCTATATATCAATACAGAACTGTTCGATCGAGTGACGTTCCTTCAGAGTCAATAACTCCAGGACGTGAGCTCTCCTACAGAACAGAACAATAATTCAAACAATCAGTACGATTCCTTCACTTCCGAACATTTGTATTATATTCTTTTGGCGCCGTGAAAGACAAGAGGAAAGAGGAGAAAGGAGCTTTCGTTTTATGGAGAATTATTTGGTTTGAAATTCACTAGTGTTTCCAGTATGCCGTGCCAAAACAGAATATTTTATCCATTCATTCATTCATTTATGAAGCTTAGATACAATGAGAAATCACGACTTTTCACAGTATAGCTCATTGGGTCTTGATTATTCTATATGTTGACCAATTTAAGGTTGATGAGAAAAACCAATATAATTTGGTGAGATAATGAAAGGGCAATAATGATGAGTGAATACAGGTTTAGTATGCGAACTATACTGATTTCCTGATGATATGCATCTTAGAGGGAGGGTCCGGGTTCACAGTAACAGGAATGTGAGCAAAGATTACAGTTTGGTGGATAGGGTCGGGCATTGCAAGGGCAAGAAGGAGTCACAATGGAAAAACAAAGGGGAAGTTCAGTATAAAGGATGTGATTTCTGAGGATAAATTTGAAATTTATTTCCACAACTTGCAGTGACTTCATCTCGAAATTTTTCAAATATCTGATAGCTATAGTGCTCCAAGCTCTTCTTTGCGAATACTGTGTTGTTAATGGTTTCGAAATGCAGTTTTCCAGCTCTTCTAGTGATATTGATATTGTCTTTTTTTCAGGGTTTTCATATGTAGGCCCATGAACTTGATATTTCAACATAATGATTTCATCACTAATATTGGATCATATCACACTCATTTCACGAGAGTTGCTGTTGCCCATCCGAAGATGAATGTTTTCATGGAATAACAATTCAAATGGAATAAAAATGAAACAATAAACCAAATTTCAATTCATGGTTCAAATATCTTCAATGGATTGCTCCATCGTTATTGTTGCTTTGAGAATGAACTTCAACAAAATCTGACAATAGAAGTGCAGAAATCTTAGACTAATATGAATCACAAAATTCAATGAAGATATGATGCAACTGCCTGATATTTTATGTTCAACCCCATAATCATGATAATTCAATCTGTTCCGGAATCTATTTTCGTATCGGTAATTCTCTGGGGTATGATGAAAAAACGTGTATGAATTATAAAATGACGTGAATGGATTTCTGAATTCCATATATGTTTCAAACATGCCATCTCGGTATCAACCTTGAGAAATTCTGAATCATTCAAGAAGAAACAAATTTGTATTATGTATATTTCGACACCCGTCGAATTTGCAGTTGTCCTTGTGTCATGATTTTTCATCTCATTTATACCTGTATCTAAAATTCCAATTTTGTTGATTTTTTCCATATGCAGATTTCGCGTGCTCCGGAAGTAGCTAATTTATCAGGATTGCCCGCCCAAAGGCCGATCTAAATCATCAATCCATCGCTATTTTCTCTCGTCAAACAACTCTAATATTGTAATTATATGTATCAATAAGTTATGGAGAAGGATATTTGAGAGAAAAAATTATATAAAAAAACTATCACACGCGCTATAAATATCAATTCATAATTATTCCTCAGAAATTGGAACATCCATCCAGGCGTCCTTGAGATGGAGTGTTATACATTTTTTTTCATTGTGATAAATCGGGGCAGAAAAATATTCACAAAAAGTGATACGATGAATTCTGATAGACTTTCTAGTAGTGTGAGAGCGTGAAAATATTTGTTGCAATAACACAATCGTTCAAAATCATTGTTCCTCAATTAGGAATGAAAAATAAGATCATCCAGAAGAGACACCACAAATGGTGATCTCCAAAATGATAACTGAGAGAAAGATCACTCATCTCACAAACGATGAATCTCGAGGTGATCATTTAAGGGCTATAAAACAATTCAAACATTCACTGTAGGGATGAAAATTACGAATTTTGTAATTATGTTCATCTATTCTTTTCATTCTTGAAATCTTTTCTTTCCTGTTTCATTGTTATTGTATCAATCACAGAATCAATCCGATGTATTTTCATTACATTCTCATGAAAACATAATGGATAATATTTGACCACATGGAAGGAACGTGACATGTTTGTTATGTGTGAGGAAAAGGAAGCAGTCGATATCGAATCACCAGCTATGAGATGTCATGCAACCTTGCTGTAGATTCAAACCCGGGACTCCTGGGGAAAAAATGGATAATATCACTCACACACCAATTCAACTATATAGTTAGCTGAATACACTCGATCTGCTCAGTAGATCAAGTTGCCATCACCGTCATGGTCGTCGACCCTTAAGAGCCCGCATCTTGAACAGATTTACAGGGTTCACTTTCGCCACAAATATCTCAAGAACTACAAATACTATGGACTTGCGGTAAAATGCAACGAAAAAACAATACCCTCACAATTAGATATGCTTAATCGAAAATTGAAGAATGATTTCATTATGGAACAATAATTTAATCAAACTATGCCTGATTTGATGGTTTTCATTGTTTAATTCCTGATTACCAAATTAAGGTAGAAATAAATTGAAAACACACATCCTTAAGTTCAACTTTGCTCATCAATATTTAGAATTCTAATTTGCCCTTTATTTTTCAGTTTTCCCAATTTCCTTGGCCAAAATATGTAATGTAACTAGATTTTACCCAAACTATGAAATGAAAAACTCCCCCGTCTAGCGGTGGTTACTGAAACTCTTCCAATATCATCCTTTTTTCACTTTTCAACCCACAACCAAACTTCTAAACGCAGATCGAACTTGGTTCGAGCATTTCGAAGAGAAACATGCTCAGCTAAGATGCGGGCTCTTAAGACTCGGGAAGATTGGACATAAGACAGTTTTTTCATTGTTTTCCCTGTCGTTAAAGAGGATTTTTTGTCATCAATATTGGGTTTAACGATGCACTGTACTGATGTCAAAGATCTATAAGCGTTGGTGAATGTTGTATGGGATGATGGGATAAAATATTATACCATCAAGTATTTCTGATTGTGGGAAGGAGTCGGTCGTGGCCTGTCGTTGAGAAAATTTCCCAATAATAACCTGAACGACAGAGCGAAACCACGAAAGACTTATTACCGGATGGACGATAATGGCGGGAACAGAACTCCGGTCTCCTGAACGACGGTTCATCACTCAACCACTCGACTGGATGTTTTTTCAATAGTTCAAACCACAACCGCCTCCTTCCCATCATTTCAATATACTCAAGACAACTATCCACTGAATACATCAGCAATACATTGGTATTTGAACTATACATCGAAAAACAATAATCTCAAACGTTAAATCCATTCAAATTAAAAATCCTACACGATTTTTTATACTTCTCTTCGGGCGTTACGTTGGAAAGTAAATGAAAAAGATCTGTCTGGTTTTCACGCCAATTAATTGCTTCTAATGAAACGTTACCATGACAACATGAAGAAGTGGTGACTACTTGTCTCCACTAAAGGAGAAGGTCGTTTGCCAACATGATAAACACTAATAACACTTTCCAATTTGTTTTGTGTTGCCGTATTATTTGTGTATTATGATTATTAATGACGGAGTGTACGCGGGGAGATGTGAATGCATCTTTCAACAGTTGTCTATTCATCAAGTTTTAGCGAAAGTATGCAATTATCTGATGATTTCATTTCTTTTTTCATTACATTTCATTTATTCATTTTCCGAATGGATCGTTACATTTCTGACTAATGTGATCATACAAGAATCTGGTAAATGCACCAATGAGGCAGGTCAGGAATATTACATGAAATATTCCAATAATACTATAGCAACACGAACATCTTATGTTATGAGAAATTAGGCCTGACAGTCATTTCATAATACACAGTATGATGTTACTTTTTATTAATACTCAACACCATCTGATTGTCGTATAATAGAGAAAAGAAGTAATTTGTGATAATGATGAAATGTTCTTATCTTGATAAAACTCGGATAGTATAGATCCAGATAGAAATCAAATTTAGGTAGGGATACTTCCATTGTGGTAGACCTCTGTCGGGAATATAATTATATACTTTCATCTACCTGACAAAAAAATCGGTCATCAACATGAAAAACACACAATTGATAAGTATCTATGTATCCATATTGATGTGTGTATATGAATATAATATATATATATATATATATATATATATATATATATATATATATATATATATATTCATATATATATATTGATAATATCTCTCTCTTCATATATATATATATATACATATATATATATATACAAATATATATATATATATATATATATATATATATATATATATATATATAATATATATATATATATATATATATATATATATATATATATATATATATATATATATATATATGTATATATATATATATATATATATATATATATATATATATATATATATATATATATATATATATATATTTATGTTCATCCATAGATTTATTCACTGAATATATATATAGTATCCTCAGCGTCAATTTTTTCTCAAGATTTAATTCAAGCGTAAAGACAAACTATCAAGGTAATCAAACGATTACCTGAGTCTTGAACCCATCTTGTTGGTAGACAATCTTCCCATCTCTCGTGTTCACAGGTATATATATATATATATATAACCACACCGACACGTCATTACGGAGTTGTACGATTTGATTGAACCACCCACGTGGTGGCGTGTACGAGAGTAGCCGAAGGTGGGATCAACTTAAAGGGTTTTGAGGTGACTACTTCATATAATTTATAATATGAACATGGGCAAGGTTGTTCATTTAGTATGCGCATCGTTCCTCCTCCTCCTCCTCTCCTCTCTGAGCAGGGGCGGTGGCGAGGGGGCGGGGGGGCATCGACTCGATTCGGCACTTGGTTGATGACATCGTGGCTTCACTGCAAATAAAATGAATTTAATATGACTTCAGTCATTTATTAGATTCAGAAATTATTGTTTCTGTTGCTTTGGTTCGAAATGAGAAAAAGAACGGATGTGAGGTCATGTGACGTATATTTATCTCGATCAGTAAGATCGTAATATGATCGTAAGATCGTAGTAAGATCGATCAGTAATATGGATTGAATACTATGCTTCAGAATAGTTCGAAGAACATTGGAAAATCAACTTCTCCTCAGAAATCGTTATCAGCGAATTTGATTATGCATTTTTATTCGAGAAAAGTTTGTATTCTCACTGATACAGGTGCTCGAGTGGCTAGCACTCTGAACCGTCATTCAATTCCCGCTAGAAAACCACAAAACTACGGAAAAAACCGTCAGTATGGTCGACTATGACGGGAATTGAACCCCGTCGTCCTGAATGGAGGTTCAGTGTATTAACCACTTGGTGACACGTCCCAGTATGGGAATATGAAGCAGGGAATTATAATCATCAATAATGATGTATCGTGAAGTAATACATAATTCTGTGCAGAACCAGGTCATCTTCATGTTGAAACATGGTATTTATGTGATGATTTGTCCAACAGTCAATTATCAGGAAAATTGAGACCAAAAAACGAATTTATCGATTTTTGACTTCTGGATATCATATGAAAATGATCTAATTCATTGCCCATTGTGGATATCGATATACGCACCTCACCGCAACGCAACGCAAAATGCGTTTGTCCTGGAACATTGATAAAACAAATATGTTACAGTCCAAAGCTGTTCTTCCATGAATGCGGTTAGCGTTTCGCTTAGCCGTGGAAACAACACGGCCTAGCGCCAACATCAACAAAACCATTCCGCATTCGTCAGTGATCGGTCGCCTCTCAACATGGCGGCTGAATTATACACCCTGCGATTTCGTCGAGCAAATACCGCGTTGATGGAAGTCTGGCTTGAGACCATTCATCCATCTGAAAGTGAGAAAGAATAGTTCTTACGAACAATTCAATTTTGAATCAATCAATGCAGAATCTTTGAAGCGAAAATTAACTGATGAGCAAATAACCCACATCATTTTGACATGTCATTTTTTGTGTATCGGCGAAATGAATGCAAATTTTCCTCCAATATGGAAATGTCGAAGCAATAACTATTGTAAGCCCTTGAAACTTGTCGAAGTTTATGTTCAAACTAATGAGCATGTCATCAGATATTTTCAATTCCGATGGATTTTGCCGTTTGATTATTATCATCGTTTCAGTTGCCAAGAATTTCTACAACGTTTCATGGAATTCTGAATGAATCTATATCACTAGCAATCAATATATCTATGAACCTGTGGAGGCAATGGAAATTTTGTTCATCTGATGACATGCCCATTAGTGTGAACAATTTCTTTGGCAAATTTCAAAACTTGACATCATTCCAGTGAAGTTCCGTTATCGAACAAGCATTTTCATTCATTTTACCGGTACACGTAAGAAAACGGGTCAAAAATAGTGTGGTTAGATGAGCGTAGTGAAAATTCCATTTCACACACCAAAAATAAATGGACTTGGTTTTTTTTTCGTTTTTTTTCCGTGGCATACAGGTCAGGAAAAAATACCTATCGACTTGAAACTTCTTCTACACATTTTTGTCATATCAGATTATAGGCTGGGATTGTTTTTCAGAAAAATAGTTCTGAAGATTTTTCCGAAGAAAAATAGAAAAGTTTGAGAGATCCTCATGATGGAAAATACTTGAAAAACAAGAATTCCTCCAAAGCTTTCAAATTCTCATCAAATATGGAGAATTCTATGAATATATACACCTATCCAGAGATTTTTGCAACAATCAGATCAGAATTAACAAAGAAAACGCAATAAGAGTGCACATTTCATTGATTATTTGGATAATTTGGTTTTGCAAAGTGTATATGCGATAGGTTGCAGCACCATAAATATCAACAAGTTGCAGGTAAGCTTTTTGAACGTTTGAAGTGATTCAAAGGTCCGTAAATGTGAATTGAGCTGACAGAATATTTTTCATTCTAGATTTCCATACTTCTAAGCTCATCTCACTACGCAAATCCCGCGTTTTCCTTGTTTATTCTTTCCCCAGTGTGATATCAATTCACTTGAATAATGGTTCCGTATTAGTTCACTCAAAACCTGGTTATTTGTCAGGAGAAGATTTTCTCATTTTGGGATGGGAATAACCTTGAATCAGCTCCGTACTAAGAGATCGTTCTTGATATTCGTTCCGACTCAGCCAGCTGATGCTCTTCGTGAGAACCTGAAATCAAGTTGGGCGTGGGTTTGAGTCCCGCATAAGACACGGGTTCCTATTAACATTATTCATCTCTCACCCACTCATTCGTATCACTAAATATCGTAGCTGTCATCAAGCTTGGACAAAACTGTCGTCGCTTCCATTGTTTTGGAAAATACATCAACCGATGGTCATTGTCTACAAAGATGGAATTGACGACTGGAAATAGGCGTGGCTCCACCAGTAGGCCAGTTGAGTTTTCATCATTTGTTGTCATTCGAAGACACTGTGATCGGATATTTGAATTTCACCACAGTTCTAACGATTGGACGGAATGATTTGTGACGTCATGGGGGCGGAGACTGCGAGTCGTCAACTGAAAGGTTACTTCAAACTAGCGTGAATGTCGGTTTTGTATGAGACCTAATAAAGCGATTAGTATGGGATTCTATCTTGTTTTCATTCATTTATCGAATTGATATTACTCATATGATCGAAACAACAGATAGCAATTGTTATGAATGGTTTTAGCTTTTGACTTCCTAAACCAAAGAATTTTGAATTTACAATATCTCAGCACATGATTGGAGACAAATTTGAGTTATTAAGATCATAAATGATGAAAAAAGGGAAGAAGAATGAAAAGAAAATATTCGGAAAAAATGTAACTTTCATGAGAAATTGGTTCATCATTGTGATTCACCAACATTATCTTGCCTAATGATATATATACCCACAGAGAATGCAATCAAAAATAAATATATCATGAAATCTGACATGCTCATGAAATACGCATATCACTATGCCATTCAAAATAGCCTACTATGATCTAGACAAATCCATTTCTCCACAATGACTTAGTATTAATAATTGATATTTTTCTTCTGTTTGCCTTCTCTTGAATATCAAATATTATTTATGTTTTCCGTCTCTGCTACGAGCTACAATATTCATGAATGTTTTTATTTCGTCAGCCCGCACTCAAGAACAATTGTGTTCTTACGCGGGCTTCTGTTGATTTCATTATTTCACTATGTTCCAGATGTTATGTTATGCAGAGTAAAATGAGATGTGATTGAAATTGAATTGTATATGAGAATATTGGGGAGAGAACATTATCCAAAAATAAGATGATGGGTCAATTAATGAAAGCTCTAGAAAAAGATCGGAATGAAATCATTATTCTTGTTGTTTTGGTCATAAAAAAAAAAACGTGCGTTTAAATAATCCGAATAAACAACCTGCTTTCATACTGAATGTACCTCTATTAATTCCTCATACCTTATTTTGTGAGAGCAAAAACAAAGAACAGAAACACGATATATATATTTTTTGTTACGCAATGTTTGAAAAAAAATAATTAATTTGTAACATTTGATCTCATTCCCTCACAGAAGCATGAGAGGAAATCACTTTAATTGTTAAGGTGTGATCGAGTATACTCCAAACTACGCGCCTCGATTCAATCGTACGAGCTTGTATAGACGAACCACTTTCGAGGCTTGTATAAAACCAATTAACATTTCAATTCTGATTTTTATAGCAGCTGAATTTGAACGTTCTGAACGTCCAGCCACTCAACAAATATTCCTGATAAGCTGATCATAGCGTTCGTAATTATCCCCTTGGGAAATACGCTCCATTCCATGGATATATTATCCATAACCAATCAACTGTCTTCATTAGGCTATTTTCTTCGAGTTGTTTCTATTTTTTTGGAATCATTTGTTTCAATCTTGAAAAATCATGAAACGTATCAACAACAACCTTCACATAAATCATCGAGATATTTTTATTTTCTCAGAACTAAACTCGATTTCAACGAGAAAAGATCGTCTACCAACATAAGAAACGCGAATTTTACACAGCTAGATTTTTTTTCGCGACATTTTGTGATTCTATTATAGGTGAATCACATTTCAAAAAATAAATATTCATTCCGTATAAGCATTGCATTCCTGACGCAAATTCAGTGGAATAATTATATGAAACAATTCGAGTACTTATTCAGTTATGATTGATCTATTTCATCTCTCGTGAATTCAATCTCCTATACAAACATATATGAGCACACTATATTCACTATTTTTTTCATGGAAGAGGGAGGGGGGAATATGTTCCCATAATTCACTATGTGCAGTCTTCATTCGCATGAGAGAAAAAAGCGAAGACTCAATTCTATCAAACTCGAAGAAAACGATAACTTTCATTCCGCACTCCACAGGTAATCCATTGGAGACCTCTTTCAGAGAAGCTATCGGAAGATGATCAACAGGTTGGACCAATTAGTTTGTGAAATGATTGGAATGATCGATAGGAGAATCATTGAGGAATGGTGAGATAATTAGGTCCAAAATCGAAAAGCGTATGCACCTTAATCATTTATCCAAGACATTGCATGGACAATCTCGCTTATTCTACAGCTCATATGCTGCATTTTTCTGGTATTTATATTCTCATTTTTCATTCATTCGTGCTTTACATGTGATACCTTCAGTATAAGCTATAAGAATGAGGATTACCCATGGACATTGGAAGCATGAAAAGTTGTGTAAGTGTCAATCGTGAAGTGGAAAGTCACTAGTTTCGACACGGGGGTTAGTTTTGATGATTCTAATTTGTTCAAACTGATTTGAACATATGTAATTCAATAATTTTGTACAGGAAAAGGCTGAAAACCAAAACTGAAACCTGATCATCTAAAAGTGCATCCGAACACATTATCGTCAACATAACTCAAGAATCAGTGGCCTGCCAAGCTCTGACTCATACACTAAACATCGAAAATCCCAATGAATTCCCCAAATTCTTGAGGATCACGATTAAATAATTCACTCTTATTGTTCGTAATAGGTGGTGATATATAGTCATGGCGAACTGTATTCATATTTGTACTATTGATTACTAGTCATGACTTGGCATACTTGCTTTCTTTTTCGTCGAATTAGCCAAGTAAATACACATACTTATTTGTCGAGTAGAGTGGTATTCAACATCTCCGAACAAATGAGGAGTAAATATCCACTTACAAGTACTCACGAAGTGAGAAGATTTTATATCAACGTGGCAAACACAAATGTTTCCGTTATGTGAGTATAGCTGTGAGTTTTGAAGGTCAATTATGTATTTTGAAAACGAGTTTTGCGATTATGAACACATTTTCATCTTTGTAGACCATCTTTGATCTCCCAACGCTTGGAATTCTGCAATCAGCCAAGTTTGTTAAGTTATTTGGTCGCCTGTGGCAAACACGCTGAACAGTCAGATCAGAAGGGCAGAGTTCGATTCTTGTCATGATTGAACAACCTCAAAGAGACTTTTTTCATGGTTTTCTTCTGTCGTTGAGTTGAATATCGAGGTGGCAGCGTGGCCACAATAAGCCAAGATCATTTCCTATTCACTGCTCAAAACACCTGATGAGAAAAACGGTGTACGGACAATTTGCCAGCGGACAATTTGCCAGGCTAGATCATGGGGGGGGGGAAGGACAATTTGTCAGGCACAGTTTGATATATCACAAGGGGGTGGACAATTTGCCAGGCGCGTGTTTTCAAACTATCACTATTTAGCAGACTAAATATTGTCATTTCTAAGTGATCAAAATATATGACCCACATTTCATTTAACGAAATGACTCCAAACTATAACCATTGACCAATTGACTTCTGATTTTTAATGTTTACTTTCAATCAGGCCTATAAATTTCTGATTTTAATATTGTAATGTACTCTTTATACTGACTTGATTGTTATACTTTTGCTCATAATTCCAATACTCTACTTGGTAGTTGCTAGGTATTCATAGAAATGTGTGCATTTCATAATCTTTTATTTAATCCTCGACTATCCATATGAAATTCACTCAAGAATATTCCATTTTATATAGTAATTCATTTGGATGAAAATGAAAATATATGAGTAAATGAACAGTTCAATCACATTTCTTGAAAATCATTGTGATAAAGAATATTTCATTTTTCCATTTCGCACAACTCTGA
Organism: Brachyptera risi; assembly: GCA_964007535.1. Classification (NCBI taxonomy): domain Eukaryota; kingdom Metazoa; phylum Arthropoda; class Insecta; order Plecoptera; family Taeniopterygidae; genus Brachyptera; species Brachyptera risi. The sequence continues at coordinate 14,757,398 of OZ023328.1, read as the reverse complement.
GCGAATATCAATAGCTCAGAGACAGGTGCCTGATGATTTGTCCTTCCCCCCGCAATATATCGAACTGTGCCTGGCAAATTGTCCTCCCCTCTCAACTTTGTCTGGAGAATTGTCCTCCCCACACAGTCTAACCTGGCAAATTGTCCTCCCCCCAAACTTTGACTGGCAAATTGTCCTCCCTCCATGATCTAGCGTGGCAAATTGTTCTCTCCCCCTAAAACAGGTGCCTGGCAAATTGTCCTCCCTCCATGATCCAGCCTGACAAATTGTCCTCTCCCCATAAAACAGGTGCCTGGCGAATTTTCCGCTGGCAAATTGTCCTACTACCGAGAAATACACTCGTATCATCTTCCTGTAATATCATCTGTCACCTACCAATATATGTTATTCACTCTCAGTGCTTCGTTAAAACTCAATACAATAATGATTATTGTTTGTTCAACAAATAGCCAGGTTAAACGGGGGTGGGAATGAGTATGGAGGGAATGAGGGAACTATAGAGAGGTTGAAGAACATTCACCAAAACTCTCTTGCGGGACTCGAACTCACGCCCAACGGAGACTTCAGTGAAGCGGTGCCTTAGCTGACTTGGTAACATAGAGAGGCTAATTCGAATTATGAATAGTGAACACCGCCAAATTCTTTGAGTTTCAAGCACATAACTATTACTACTCAAGTGTATTTATTTATATTGAAAATCAAAGGATATCAAATCCCAGTATGATATTCAAATTTCACACGTCTTTAAAATTTTATGAGAGAAAATTCAAATATGAAATTTCACCTGATAAATTTACTTTTGATCCCTCCATTATTATTCATATAGATATATAAACACACACACACACACTCTCTCTCGGTACCTCGGGCAACATATTTTGATTTGTAGCTAGACACAGGTATCGAAACAAGTTCTAAATATTCGGTTCTTTGACCATTTCGAAATATGATTTCACATCACAAAAAAAATCTCATCTACGAATATCCTACATGACCACGCCATTGACGGTCGTTGATTCCTCATTCCTGAAAACCTATTCTCACTTTTCAATATAATTTCTTTGACAAACAGTTCATCCACAAACGTAAGATCGGGCACCCGACCGGGTCTCATTGCATCTTAGGCCTATCACCTCTAATCCTCGTAATACCTCCTCGCCATACGTGTATCGCGGCAGGACAGAGGCTCGAACCACCCGCGCGGTAATGTTGTGTGATAGGGGGAACGGTCGCTCGGAACCGCGTCTCGCCGATCGGGAACCGGTTCGTCCGGTGGTATGACATTGGTGTGCGTTAACACATACAGAAGAGTCTAGCCGGCCGGGTACGGGCAGTATGCATCGAGGAGGCAGTGGACCTGCAATAAGATCGCGAGTGGAAGTGATTACGTACATGTGGTGTGGTGTTTAGGAGAAGTTCATCTGACAGTTCTGTGTGGATGAGGATTTTAGGAGAGAAGATTGTGGATATTTTCGTGTTTTATGTGAAGTGTTTTTTTTTGTGGTGAGATGAGTTTTGAGGAGGAACACGTGGTATGGTGGGGAGGTGTGTGGAATTTCAAATTGTAGTTGGTTTCATCAGGGGTTTGATCAAATTACGATTTAAAAAAAAAATCGTCAGTATAGTTACACTTTTAGTTTCTGAAATGTAACACAAAATTCGAATAATCCCAAATTTGATTTCAAGACAAAAATGTATCCAATATCTTTTGACCGAAAAAAAATGGATATGTCAAAATTCATCTTCACCGTTACTATTTTATGAACCCATTTTTCTACTGTACTCATATCAATTTAGTTATGGTGTGGTATTTTTATTCTGGTGGCTAATTAGAAAGCTCAGTTCGGGTGATACTAAAAGTTGTCCGTCAGTTGTTTTCTTATGGTTACTATGGTCACCGATACTTGACCATGCATAAATTATCATCCACTGATATCTAGATATTTGTTGCGTTACTCAATATTACGTAGCTTATATCTGCACAGAAAACGCAAACAATGATGAACAGTGATATTTTCAATAGAACAACTTGAATTTGTATGTTTAATTAATTCAACAACAGATCCAATGGTTCGTGAGGTATCACCCATAGTCTGTGTTGATCAGTTGGTTTGTCACGATGACCTCGCCTGGATGCGAACTGAGGTCTTTGGAATGCAAGTTTGCATCATGCCGATCGAGTCATGAATGCACCAAGATCGGATGCACAACCATTGCCTCGTATCATAAGAAATTCTAACAACTAATTCAGTCTTGAGTCTCATTCATTAGCTGAAGAACAATTAAACATGTCATTAAAGCACACTCATAAGTGATAAAAAAAATGATGGAAGCTTCATCAGTATAATAATAGAGTATTTTTTTATAGTTGAACAAGTTATATCCTATTTAAAATCATTGAGAGCGGGCAGGCGGTTGAGACAAATTTAATCGTTCGCATTGCCATCACTAATCGAGTTCAAAGGTGTATCTCATCGAAATTCTGTATTTTCGTCAACTCAGTTTTTTAATGGAAGAGAACACAAATCATTTTCATCTTTGGAAGATTACGGTAATAATAGTTAACTTCTCAAACACTTCATTTAACACTCTCGGATGAGGTTCACTCCTCCGGTTTTTTGATGGCTGATCTAAAGTTAATTTCAAATGTCATCATTACTTCATTCAGATAATAAAACCGGTGATACCAATCGTCTTATATACCAGATGAGATATTGATCGATAATAAATGTTGGGATTGCACATTTATTATCATCAATTAAAAAAAGCGAAAGTGATTGCATATATACGTATTTTGTATACCCCTGATGCAACTTTCGATTATAATTTTATCGACCTATAGTTCAGAATGCATCCACAGCTGCTCATCGCCAGACTACGTTTCGAAATCTCTCAAAGTGGTTTTACTGAAAACAAAGTTCTTCTGCCACCACCCAGTTGGTGAAGTGTTTATTCAACTAATCTATATCAAAATTCACATTTGATAAGAGTGATATTGTGTTCGATTAATTAACAAACGAATGAAATATGAAGTGATCATTTGATATTTATTTTCAGTTCGATATTTAGTATCGACTATTTCTTCATCAGTGTTACCAAAAGTGGCTGAAATAAAACATTACCAGTTTGTACGCGAAGGATTTACCCCGTGATAAAAATACGTGCTACAACGCCTTGAGGTTATGGACCATAGTGCATAGCAAGGTATTCCAACAAAAACTCATCTACGCTGTGAATTTGATGTTTCAAAAAGTGTTCGCATCACGTGCAAAAAGAAGAAATAGAAATATAGAGTGTGAGTGAGTGAGAGAGATACGTATATAGATGCACGATGGAGCAACGTGCCAACATTACAATGCACAAAACAAGGAGCAAATTACATTGTTACTGGGTTGGTTAGGCAGCGTTTCTGCATCGGTCTACCCCATGACGAATCGATGTTTGCGAATTTAATAGTAAACCCTTTAGCGTTATTTCATTCGATCGTCGTGTTCTCCGGTTAAAATAAGTGATCTTGCAATGCCGGAGGCTCTACTGAAGACTTTCACCGTCGCCGAGGTAAGTGCGGTGCATACACTTGTCAATACGGTTCTCCTATTCAATGTGATAATAATAAGGATTTGTTTTGGTTGTGTTTTTTTTTCTTGCCATGTCACACAATCATTCTCAACCCGGACGTAACGCTAATGGTCGCACTGAGATGGAAAAAGTTTTTTTTTAACAAGTTATTGAATACATTTTGGGGTGAGGAAGGGAGAAGGAGGGGGCGACTCGAAAACTCGTTATAAGTTTTATAAACAAAGATGGATAGAAGAGTCGTTTCAGTTTTATGTGGGAAATTAAGGTAATTAATCATTGTATTTTCCGTGTTGATTTTGTTAGGGGCTACAATAAAGGCGTTAACTGAATTATATAAATTATGTATTTTTATAAATTCATATTGGGTTCAACGGTGCATTTCAATAATAGCTTGGATGCTGAATTATATTCAAAGGGTAGAAGATGTATTGGATATTAAAAGAATGTGTTTCAATTTCTTTTCAATCGGAAAAGTGAACAGAGTACACTCGACCGATAGAAACCAGATCTATATGTTCTCTATGAAAACCCCACAAATACCAAATATTTTTCAAAATGTAGTACAATATGTGTATATATCATACATGCCCACGAATATGTATACAATACATATGAATGTCCCTTCAACTCGGAGTAACACTCTTCAAGAAAGTGTGCCAAAAGCTCAAAAGAATTTTCAATGAGATCTCCTGTACAATATGAAACAAAGTTGATAAACAGAGGAGATGAAACAAAAATATGTCAATGGAACAACCAGATTTTAACGCTCGAATCTGGTGATTATGCAAAAAAAATATCACAACATATTCAATACGTATAACTGACGAATAGCTGAATGTGAGCATTATAAGACAGTGCTGATAATTTCTCAAACTCACATCCATCTCTCAACGTGAGTATTTACTTCTCTGTCGCACTTTATAGGTTTTGATCTAACTTCTCTTTCCCGCCCGGTTCAAATTTGTCACCAGGACGCAAATTGAACCCAATCTCAGATTCAGTGACATCCAGCATGCTATCATATTGTGTACAAGAAATTTCTCCCTTATTTTGAAAGCAAATCAAATAAAAAGACCGAGACGCGTGGCCGAGTGGTGACACACTGAACCGTCATTCGGTAGACCGGGGTTCGATTCCAGTCATGGTCGACCATCCTGACAGAGGTTTTTCGTGGTATCCCTCTGTCGTTCAGGTTGATACTGGGATGGTTCCTTAACAACAGGCCACGACCGACTCCTTCCAACCATCCAAAACACCTAATGAAATGACCTTTCATCTCATCCACCGACGCCAATATATCGTGGCCATCAGTATAGTGCGTCGTTAGAACCCAATTGAAAAGAAGTAAAAATTAGAAAAATAAAAATAAACAAATAAATAGAAAGTCACGACTCCATTGCAGTACATATTTCACTATTCAAAATATCGTTGTTTTCAATTCCTGATTGAAAACCCGTCAATTCAGTGAAATGTATTGAAATTCATGATTCCGTAATTGGATTTCGCCTTTGGCACTATACAAGATTGAAACTAGTACGTCACACATCGTTTCAAACCACAGTCCTATCTAACACCCTGTCACGTAGCCTGTCACAAATCGAGGGAGGGGGAAGGGGGGAGGTGTAATTTATGCATGCGTCCTAATTCCTGTATCTATATCAACGTGGTGATTCGTCAAAACCATTCGATTACAAACATCAAGGTGCCCAAGTGCTCATTCTGGACAAATCTGGATTTCAGACAAAATCATCAGGGAATGTAATAGTTAACAATTTTCAGAATCATTTAAACTTATGGTAGAAATGTCTTATCAACGTGGTGATTCGTCAAAACCATTCGATTACAAACATCAAGGTGCCCAAGTGCTCATTCTGGACAAATCTGGATTTCAGACAAAATCATCAGGGAATGTAATAGTTAACAATTTTCAGAATCATTTAAACTTATGGTAGAAATGTGGTATGCCGCATATAACATTCTCAAATTCATTGTAGAAAGAGATTCAGATCAGACAAAATTCAGGTTAGTAGGCCTAACTATTAATTATTGTCCCAATTTTTTTCTGATCTGAGAGAGCAACAGTTACGTTGTTAATGAACCATTCCTAATCATAAACCTCCCATATTCAGATTTTAAAATGGATCATAACATATCACCTAATAAGAATAAAGATTGCAATCATCAATGGCATCATTTCGACACGATAATATATGCTCATTATGCACGGTGAAAACCTGATAAAAAGTCTTTGTGCTTCAATATCAAAAGAAAATGGTTGCAAGAAATTAGTTCATTCATTATGTTCGATGACAAAAATTATGAACTTATCGATCAGAACATGAAAATTATATTGAGTGTAATAAACAATGATAATAATACCAATGATGATATCATAATACCGGCAAAGTAGCTGAGTGGTTAGCGCACTTGCTTCTTGTGACCCGGGAGTTGAAGGGACATATCGGACCTGGTTCGACCATCTTTACAGGGGTTTTTCGTGGTTTCCCTCTGTAGTCAAGGTTAATGCCGGGATGGTTCCCACAATATAGGCCACGACCGCTTTCTTCCCACTATCCTTCCCATTACCCATAAAACCTTCATATCATCATCCCATCATCTCCTTAATCATTCATCCGACGCCAATATATCTCAGTCATCATTACAGTGCGTCGTTAAAAACCCAATATACATTTTTTTTTAAATATCGTCATGATGAATTATATACGTGGAATTTTGTTCGGAACTGTCAATAATATTCGAGAATAAATTATCGAGATAAACATCCCACGAAGAAAACACAAGGTGTAATATCCAACATTAAACACATGAAGTCAGTGGTTCGGAATCTCACTCAATTTAATTGTTATAACTACGCCATGCTGAATAATACCTTATTATAGTGTATTACTACAATTGGTG
>OZ023328.1:14715900-14745900 GCA_964007535.1 Brachyptera risi | reverse complement strand
GATGACAGTGTATCAGGATTCATATCCCGATAATTTGTCAGCCTTGCTTACACTTTCTCTATCAATGATTAGATATTGTGATTTCTGACCACCGACGTTCAATGTCCCTCAAAGTCAGTATAACTCGCTTCAAATTATCTAATTCATAATTATCATTCATTCTATACCACAGCCTTCCTTATTGGGATCATTCTTTCATACATTCTTTCTTAACTAATGTCTTATTCCATCATTGAAAGACTATGTCTCATACTAACATATTCAACATGTGACCGATAAAACCAATTCACGTAATCCGTATTTTATATTTGCAAATATCTCTCAAGAGCGAGCTGAAAACTTTGAACACTCAGCCAGATGTAATAGCTGAGGCACTGATTTTCCAAGTTATAAGGAAAACTTTAATCTAGGTTAGAAGGTAGAATAGAAAAAAAAGGTTCTCACCGACGAATAAGTCGCCGATCGATACGCGAAATTACCCGACTTTTAGTTATTTTGCATCACTTGCAATTCAAGGTGATAGGTGCATCGGGATCAGAGATGTCGAGGTTAGTACAGTTCAAGTCCACTTAGCGTCAGTGTCTCTAGGGACCACCTACAGCGTGCTGGTGTTGGTAGCAGTGTCACATTAAATGTGCACTTCAGTCGATTGCAGGCGAGATCTTGAACACTGCAATGTTTTTGTGGACAGTGCAGTGGAATAATATACTTGTTCAGTTTCTCTTCTCATGGGATGCAATAGTACGATGAGCTGCCAAATGGCAATATAAATTCAAGAAGAGTACGTTGTTTTGAAATGATTTGTATTGAATGTTTAAGTAGGAGAATATAGTTGACAATAAACTTGTCGGATATTTCTGATCATATAGTCAAGGTTTTTCCATATACATATCACCCAGTGGTGTCAATATACTGTTAGTTAGTTTTTATGTGTATTACATTTTGCAATAATTTTTGATTTAGAGAAAATACTGGCTTCCAAGATGATTGGTGAATGAATGAAAATTGAAATGGTGATAAAGATGTATTAACGGATAGTCAGGTTGTCTACCAATATGATAACACGAATATTCTTGTCATCCATTCAAGTTAGCTGCCGCTACCATCGGATCATTGGTCACGTCACAACATGTGGAGTTGTTGTTGTTGTTGCTGCTGTTGTTGTTGTTGGTGTGACGCACAGCCCACTAACCTGAATAACCTTATCCTACTAACTGAATCCACCTTATCAACGCAAATTAACCTGAACCAACTAACCAAACCAAATATACATCCTGCACCAATCTACTCTAAACTTGAACCAATCGAAAACATTCGAAAACAAGGATTAGTAGGTTACGGACAGAATAGTAGGAAGGAAGCGATGGTGGCGTATACTGTAGGAACCATATCGGTATTGGCCAAGACTATGAAGGGAAACCACGAAAACCACCGTGAAGATGAATGGTGGCAGGGATCGCAACTTGACCCGATATGTCCCCCACCTCCCGGATTACATAAAGCAGGAGCGTTAGCTGATGAGTTCAATGTGCCAGTTGATTGTTTCAAAATCGTTGAATTGCCGAAGTTGTTGTGAGTTTATATTATATCTGACAACGTTTTTACTATTATTTGGTTGGTGAGCAGCAACCTTCGCCTTCGGTAGGTTCTTCCAACTCATGTTGTTACAATGGAGATATATTGTCGTTGCTTTTGTTGTATTCAGAAAATGATAACACTCGAGTTATCCAACCACTATGTGACAATCAGTTTATTTACTCAACTCTCCTATAGTTGCTGTGGTAATTAACCTTCATACACATTCCCGCCCTCCACGATTTTGTATTTTCATTTTCATCTCTCATCGTTTTCAACGACGCATTGTATTGATGACTACGATCTATTGGTTGATGATTATGATTATCGTTTGCTGAACGACTTCACCAACAGATAGCTCATACAGGGGTACGAATAAGCATGTGATTATGAAACTATGGTGTGATGATAAGTGAAAGAACGTTTACAAAAACCCATGCCTTATGCGGGACTCGAACCAACGCCCAACGGTGACTTCAGTTTCCGAAGCGGTGCCTCATAAGCTGACTGAGCTACCGAGGGCGGCGATCTATTGACATCGGTGTATGATACATGAGATTGAAAGTTATTTCATCGTGTGTTTTTGAATAGTGGGAAAGTGTCGGTCATGACCTGTTAACGAGGAACCATCCCAGTATTGACCTGAACGACGGAGGAAAGCCATGAAAAACCCTTGTCAGAATCGTCGACCATGACGACAATCGGACACCTATTCTCTGAATAACGGTTCAGTGTGCTTGCCACTTGACCACTTATCCTAGACTCTATAATGCAAGCACATAGATGCATTCACGGCCATAGAGAGCGAAAGCGGGAGCTTGTATATCACGGTCTTCTCGATCACAATAATGGAACAATTAATCTCTTGGCTCGAGGCAGAACAAGATTTCATTGTATTGTTGTGATGTTTTCTATTTATAATTTTTTTTGCATTGATGTGAGAGAAATGAGTGAACCTCTGTTTATCATCACCTTGAGCGTTAAGATAGTATACGATGTGTCGTAGGTTGAGAAGCATACTGCTCTGAATCCCTTTATGTTATGTTCGAAGTAATATGTAAATTTTATGTGTTTGCTATTATAATTTGAAGATTCAATCGATAAGATAACGCAGTGGAGACATCTGTAATTACTACACGCGTCTTAACAACAAAATCACAGTGACAGACAATCTGTTGTCAAAAAACTGCAATGAGTGGTCGAGTGGCTAGCACACCGACTCATCATTCAGGATACTGAGGTTCGATTCTCGCCGAGTGTTGACCATCCTGACGGGGGCTTTTCGTGGTCCATTCCTGTCATTCAGGAATTGGGATGGGTGTTCGATATAACGGGTAACGACTGACTCCTTTACACTATCCAAAAACACCAGAAGAAATAATCTCTCATATCATCATCCATTTAACGACGCCAATAGATCCAAGTCATCGGTTCAGAATTCGTTTTTGAATCTAATATGAATGAAAATGTACTCACATGTACTCACACTGCATACCAATATCGTGCAATATCAACATTCGAAAATCTGTGTTCGAACAATACATTATCAATAATAGAATAAAACTTGAAAATGGGTGTAAGATAATCTGATTGGCTTATGTCAAGTAATAAATTACAAACATACTTACCATAACGATACAACGAACTGGTTGACTACCAAAATATTCTTATTGGTCTATTCCAACTGATCGACATTGTTGTATGTATCTTTCAATAATGGGTGACGTCACTTGACAGAAGCCTATACAATGAATATAAACTTCATTATTCCAGTGAGAGCACATTCACCTGCATACCTCATCTCTACTAGTATGAAGAGGATAATATACGATATATTTGATAATATCATCTACAATATATCATGTTCATAATTACACGTTACGAATCTGTTAATTTAATATGCATTGGAATTATCGCCAGCCTATTTAATGCTGTAGGCTTACATATCGCTACTTCATTGACATCACTCATGATGTTCTAAGCGCGAGTATGCAGTTGATTAAATTGATAAATTATAGGGTGTGTCCGCACTCGAGAGATTATATGCACCTTGGAGGCGGGAGCTTTACTTGTATTATACATGTATACACGGGGAAAATGATACTGAGACGGGTGGCAGAGTGGAGAGACGGAAACGTTATTCAGAAGACTGGATTTTGATTCCCGACCTGACCTACCATCCTGATGGAGGGTTTCAGTGGTTTTTCTCTATCGTTCAGGTCTATACTGAGATGGTTTCTTAATGACAGGTCACGGCCAACTTCTCTCCACTATTCAAAAACACCCAATGAAATAACCTTTTATCACATCATATCATATCACATCTCATTCACAGATGCCAATAGATCGTAGTCATCGGTACAGTGCGTCGTGTAACCCAATATATATATATATATATATATATATATATATATATATATATATATATATATATATATATATATATTCATAATATATATATTGAACAAACATATATCCTCATGATGGAGGTAATACTATTACCGATAAGTATCTCGGTAGTGTGATAGATGTATTAATCTATTCTTTCGAAAATCAGATACAATTACTAACGTCGTACGTTAAAAATGTCCAGACATAGCATTGATGGCATCAATGGAGAAAATAAAAGCTCATGATCCTTCAACCTGAGGGTAATTTGATGAGTACCATTGACTGGTTACTATCCATCCGTTTTTGTCCCCAAGAGAATAACTTACACACTATAATGAGTACACTTTGAATAGTCATTATCATCGTATCATGTCAGAGAATATATTAATTTCGTTTTATATTATATATTATATCTTATATAATGATACTCTTATCACTTTTCCATGAAGGTTCATAGCACACAAGTTCCTTCCATACAGATAGTGATCAGAGACATTTTTTTTTCAAAAAATCCTCAACATCATCATCTTGATTTTTCCCAACTTTCTGAAACAAATTATTTGTTTATTGTCGAATCTTAATTTCTTCTAGTATTCCTCATGACTTCAATCATTTTCATTCCTGTAATTCCTCCCGAACAATTCATTGATTCTCATTCATCCATCGAATCATGCTTCACCTCAATATCCAATCGAATCGGATCAATATATAGTATGATTAAATCATATTATTTCACGGTGAAAAATGTTCAACTTATTTCTCAGTATATGTTTTTATACCCATGCTTTATTATCCAATGATGGAACGCCTAGTTGAAAATGGGTGAGTTTCTGTCAATGAATATCCATGTCAGCTTCCACCGCCTTCTGAAGGTGTACAGCCTTCCTAAAAATCAACCTCAACTCATGTCTTCAACCACACTTTCTCACATTATTTAATTACTGGAAGGCTGGTGTAAGCAACTGTTCGAAACTTCAAAGAAACTTGATGTTTCATCATTGATTGATTCGAAAAACAAATCAATTGATTAAAATTGAATCAACTCCGATAATTATATCGGAGTAATAACGCGTAGTTAGCGCAAGTGACGGGAAAGACAAACGACGAAGGAGAATGTGGAATGTGTTACTGATTGTAATTGAATTGAACGTCGTATGTGCTTGGAATGTGACGAGAGTAATCATTACACGCAACTTCTACTGCCAGTGACAAATGGGATAAGTCAGGTTTATACACTCGATTTAATTGATGTAATATACATCTTTGCACATCTTTGATTGAGATTCATTCTTGTTTTCTCATATGTACAGCATTCACTTCCATATTTGAGTACTATCTATGACTATCAATAACGTAACGGGATAAGCAACATGGCGTAAGTCCTATCCTTTTAACATTAGGCCGTTTTCACCATGATGGAATCAGCGCGCTTTCGTGTACATTTGTGAGATTCGCAATTTCAAATCAAATCGTACGTATTAGGCTCGTATTTCAATGTATAGTACATAGTTGTACAATTGCATTGATTTCAATCTTTCTCGTAGATGATGAGTGATTATCCAGTTATCAAATGGTAAATATAGCAGTAGGGCTCTTGACTAGGGTCTAAATGCTTTTACAGACGTATTTTAAATTTAGATTGGCTAATTCAAATGAGATTCATCCCAATATTGTTTAATGCAGTTGGAAAGAGCTGGATTCACAGATTGCATTACATCTATTACTTGTATAGATCAACATACAATAATATCAGCAAATCATCATAACATTTGTGAGGCGGCATCCCTTTGATATACGCATGGTGCGAGAGGAAACCGCCATGTTGCTTATCCCGTTACGTTATTGATAGTCATAGGTACTATATACTTTTTCTCAGACATAATTGCTTTCACAATATTTCTGTAGAGCCATAGGGATAAATATCGAGGAATTTGAATACAGAAATGGTATGAAGATGATGATATGTTTGAACATAATTTGTCGGATGCGAATGTGTGGATTCATCAACACCTCGAGAATATTGTTCGTTGAACTGATGCCATTATTGTAATCACTATTTCAAGTCGTAATATAGCACTCGTGGTGCTTTTTCTACGATTTTTCTGCAATCTTGCAACTTGAATGACTATTTCCGCCATTGATGAAACGTTTGAAGCCTGAAAAGCTGGTGTGATGTTGTACCAGTTTCATCATGGTACAATCATGAACGTTCTTTCTACAATATGTTGGAATTACATAAACTAAATTACCAGTACATATGATTGTGTAACGCGATGACAAATGTCTTGTCAGAATAAGAGAGAGTATTTATGAACAAACATTAACAATCGGAACATCTTTCGAATAATCTGTTGATACATCATTCTACTCTACTGAGACGGAAGGTGGATTAGTAGCCTGCACACTGACTTGTCATTCAGGAGACCGCGGTTCTATTCCCGTCATCGATCATCCTGACAGAGAATTGTCGTTGTTTTCCTTTGTCGGTAGGTCGATACTGGAATGGTTCCTCAACAAAAATACACGACCGACTCCTTCCCACTATCTAAAAACACCCAATATGAAAGCTGTTCACCTCATCATTCCATCATCTCATATATCTATCACCGACGCTGACAGATCGTAGTCATCAGAACAGTGCGTCGTTTGAACCAATATGAATGGAATATAAATGAAAATTATTCGACTAATGCTCAGTAGAAACAATCGAGCCTAGTCATATGCAGACCGAATTGGAAGGCTGTGCATATGGGCCCACCTGGTGCAAAAAGGGGGATGTGGTTTGATCACGGGTGGTCCATCTCTTCCTCTCTATCTCTCTCTCTCTCTCTCTCTCTCTCTCTCTCGCTCTCTCTCTCTCTCTCTCTCTCTCTCTCTCTCTCTCTCTATCTCTGTCTCTCTCTCTTCCTCTTTTCCTCTTTCATAAACGCCTGCCAAAATAAATACTAGAGATAGGCGTTGAATATTATTCAACTCATGTTTAATGTATTCGAAATCAATTGATTCGGTTCCACAGTTTTTAATTGGTGATATAAAATACAAGAACATTTGGAATGACACCAACAATATGTCTTTTCTATCTCGAATGAATTTGAGTGATTTATTAACATTCAAAAAGCAGTAGTTAGTGCTACATAGTCGTACTCTATCATTATCGACCAAGTGATTGGAGCAGGTTTGAAAATGCCTGAAATCTTGTTGTATACTTGTATTCACGTATAGATACGGTGGTCTGCCAACATAAAAGACATGAATGGAACATTTATATTCATACAGTTGTGAATGTAGTATCTTTAGGGTCAATTATGCGATAATGGTAATGATAATAAAGTTGATTCATTACATCAATAAGTGGACCTATACAATAATATTACAATGGAAAAAATGGAAGCAGTAGAAATGATATACTTTGTCGATAGTATGAAAATGAGAGAATATATGGTAATTACTCCACATCAGTCGTTATCGTTATGGTACTGACAAAAAAGGAACAATTTTGTTCATCATTGAGAACTAGCTCACTGAGTTTATTGGGTATAGTTTTGATGATGTAAAGATAGTCCTTAACTGTGTGGAAAGCGTGAACTCAATAGATAAGATAATGCTTTTGATTGTTGATTTGAATAAACTATATTTTCGAATACATTTTACCAGAAGGAGATTCACGATGAAAAGTAGAATATCTTTCGTCAGATTTGAAATGCTTGAGGCTGGAGTTATAGTTTTCTACAATATGAAGAGATTTTTTCTCATTTTTACAGTTGGTGGCCGTTTTTTCTCTTGTGGATAGGTCTCCATTGATATAGTAGGAGTGGATCCAGTGTTCGACTTCCAAACTTGAGACATTTCAAGGAAACTCAAATCTAACAGTTCCGTAATCGTCAAAATTATAATGTCAGGATTTGACAATTCAGCATATTCTATTATGAAAGTTGAGAATTCCTGAAATTGTAAGCCTAGTTATCCTGATTCGCTGTGCTGAGAAATGCATAAAAATTGATGAGTTATGTTCTTTCGAATGGACTATTTCATCAAATCTAGTTGAAATTCAGGAAGGAGCGAAGATTAACAATATGATGATTTCATCACTTGGTCTCACTCCATCTGATCAAATCGTGAAATCTGGACTGGAAACTATCCTGCATTCCAATCAGTTCCGTATATGTCATATTTACTATCTGAAGATAATTTTCAGATTTAATGTGTATTCATTCCGAGATTATGCAGAATCTGCTTTGAATGTGTTTGAACTGAATATCATATTCATATAATTATGCATGGAAATAATTTTTGTTTGACATTTCGTATAAGATCGTATCTCATTATCAAAATACGACAAAATGAATACGCTAGCTGCTGTGACATTTCCACTTGTGCGTTCACAAATGAGAGATTTGTTTCATGATATTCTTACAAGGTTTCAATTGAATATAGAACTGTCTCTTTGATGTGTTTGAATACTATTCTATGGAACGATATAATGACCCGAATTTCATACTCACATTCAGAACACATTTATAATTGTATCCGTAAACTACATTAAAACTGTGAACCAACAACAATTAATTGATGACATTAAAACCAACTTTTATACATCAATAAATGAGTGATTTTTATCCCATTTCATTTGCACATTTCTCTCTTGATCAATGTTATGATATGTGTTGGCCTATATAATCTATGATGTCAATATGTTACCTGAATTTTCTTACAAAACTTGCTACACAGTATTTAAATGCTATCGTCACTATGATGAAAGGAGTGAGTGGTTTGTGATTGAAAGGACTGAGAAATGGTTCCATGAACTGACAGTCCAAGACCGATTCATTCCCAGCTCTGAAACAAGATGGTAATGGATATGAACATCCTTCTCAAATGTTTCAACAAATGTGTGAAACACAGTGACTCCTGACAACGTCTATAAATACATCTTTTGAAAAGTTTTTTTTCTACTTCTTATGGTTTTTGTCTTTTTCTTCTCTAAAAATATACGTGTCCTATTGGAATTTCAAGCTTTGATCGAAAGGCTAAGTCAATTTGTCACCACCAGATCGCACTTCTTTGACTTGTTGATCACGTGACAGTAGTGACGTCACCCATATTAATGTTTCCGAGTAGAAGAAAGAAATAGAAAGAGAGAGAGAGCGTGGGAGATGAGGAGAGAGAGAGAGAGAGAGAGAGAGAGAGAGAGAGAGAAAGAGAGAATGAGAGATATAGGAAGAGAGCGAGAGATGTGGAGATCGAGGGAGAGAGCAAGACAGAGGGAGAAAGAGAGAGCGAAAGAGAGAGAGAGAAAGAGAGAGAAAGAGAGAGCGGTGTGTTGGAACTTTCTACTACACTGTCCTTGGTTCGATTCTCGGTGCCGAGAGGAATGTAACATAAGTTTTCACCTTGAAAGTACGCGACATGGTAAGAGCATCAGCTAAATAAGTCCATTATTAGCAGAAGATCAAAGAATTCATAGAATTGATAGAAATTCCACAATGATATGAACCAATAGTCATAAACATTCAATCTGCTTCGATTATATTTCTTTGCTATTCCATATAGCTTCAATGTGAATGAAGTGATGAATATCCCATTCTGAAAGTGTATTTGTTTCTCGAGAATCACAATACCAGAAATACAGTATCATATAATATATCACAATTCATACCATATGATATCATAGTAACATATGATATGCTTTATCAACATAATTATACGAGCTTTAGCGAGGATTCAATTTGACATACTGAAAAAAAATTGGTGTTCGTTTTTATGTTTTTTTAATGATTTTTTGTCAGTTCTCCACAGGTCAAACTGCTACAGCTATCAACCTCAAACTTTTTTCATCATGTTTCCTCATTTTACTCAGATCTGTATAGTTTTATGGCATTATCGAGTGGTAACTTTTATTTTTATGAGTTTTAGAAATTTCACATAATTATATCTATTATTTCACATATAGCGGAAAAAAAAATATTTTATAGAATAAGAAAATAAGAAAATATAGAAAAGAAAATAGAAAATAGAAAAGAAAATAGATTGAATTACATTTTGATACACATTTCTGGGAATTTTCAGCTTGATCGGGTCAGCCATTTTGAAGAAAAAACATAAAATGTGCTAAATTGGTGCCGTTTGAAGCAGTTTTTACCCAATTATAACCTGAATGTCACCCAATTGGCGAATGTAGGCAAAAGTTTGGCAAAAAAGTCGACATACTATATTACTATCCGCTCGTCTAACAACGCATATATGTCGTTTTTCTAGTATTATGAAATATATATGATGGTATTCTAATGCACACACAAGATTGATTGAAAAAGTACATTCATTCACACAAAATGCAAAATGTTTTGTATTGTTGGACCTGTGTCCTGGGGGACGATTGTTGCCGGCCCTGACAACTCTTTACTGAATGTCTCTCCAGGGTCCGTAGATGGTTCGCCACAGTATGTTGGACTCTTCCAATACCATGTGAAAATCAGAAGATCTGTTGATGGGGTCGTTTAGGCAGTATTAGAAAAAATATTAATGACAGCTATAGTTATACACAATGATAATAATTCAATCCATATTGAGTCATAATGATGGTCAGATCATTCAAGGCCGCCACTGATAATAAATAATAATAATGACAATTCCAATGGGTTGAAATAACGAGAGTATAAAAATTCAATTTCACCACAATGATGACAATAAGAATAAGAATAACCAGAAGATATGAACACAGAATACAGAATAGCCATGTATAGAGTTACTCGCAGTCTCAATCACATTTATGGCTCGATTTCGAATTTTTTATTGTTCATTCCAGAACTATAAAACACTCATGATTGAAATGTTGGTAACAATTTCTCATAAAAACAGACTCGTTCATCAGACCAGAATTAATCAAATGTCCAATAACACTCTTGACTCTTGAGTATCAATTTCCACATAATAATTATACGGTTAATTCACTTCGATCTTTTATTGAGATTAGTCGTTAGACAGTTACTCTTTGCTATGTTTAGAAAAATAATTATGTGTACTTGATGATCTTTAACTACTGAAAAAGCTCGATCAACCTTTGGAATGGTACATTCATGGTTATAGTTCAGAAGGCTGATGATCTATACTGGTATGCACAAGAGATAGATAATGAGCTTCTCCATAGACTGAGTAATTGCAAATAGCACTTTTATTGACCACTAGTGATAGGCGTGGCTAATCGCCAAAGCCACCTGGATCTATACTTCATGTGGGAATTTAGAGATTCTCTGATAGATCAATGTGAAATTTCCCACATAACAAAGCCCATCTGAAAGGATTTTCTGTTTTGTGACGTTTATGGGCGGGTCAATCACTAATCGTCAAAAGAGAAAAATTAGCTCAGCATCTACAAGTCTGATATTTTCGAAGAAGTAGTTGTTTTTCCAAAATTCAAACTCTTCCTGAAAAATTCCAACAATTCATTAGAATCATCAATGGAAATCTATGAAAAATATGAATTTAATAATCGTTTCATCTTCATTTTATTTGTGTTTGATAACCCACCAACAGATGAGTTATATTCACATGACTGGCACATTCAGCTCGATCAATGAAGCACTCGCTCCATGTGATCCGTGAGGTGAGGGCCATATCAGGCCTTTGTTCGATTCCCACCAATGTACATCGCTACAGGTTCCTTTCCGTAGTTTCCCTCTGTAGTTCAAAGCTGATTCCGGGATGATTTACACCACTCTTCACCACGACTCCTTCCTCAACACCATCTTTCGCATCACCAGAAACCTCTATATCATCATCTCACCATCTCACCATTCTTTCGATGCCAATAGATCTTTCAGCTATCATCGCAGAGCGTCATTGGACGTAATTTTATAATGGATATGATTTTGAGGGTGATAATGGGCAACAGGTAATGATGATACGATGAAGTAATTAAGGATGAAAGTACGCTGCAACCAACGCATGAAACCCGTGCCTTAAGGTACGTTTACACTTCAACGTTGAGCAACTTGCAACAGTAACATACAACTTACAACACGCGTTGACCAATTAGCGAGCGAGCTCCTCGCGAAATCACAACACAGCGTTGCGTTGAGTTATGGCGTTGAAAGATAAACTTGGTCGCGTTAAGTGCTGAGACTCAATCTCACGCCTGAATTCATCACATTTCATAAAGCAGTTCCTTAACTGAATAGTCCACGGGGGTTATTAGGTAACATTTGTGTTTGCTGTGTTTCTAAGCAATCTCCAGCTCATGTATGCAAGTAGAATGAAGTTTGAAACAAAAATTCGGTAGGGATCTGAGCTAACTGTGCAGAAGGAGGATCGATATAACGGAAGCTGTAGTCTAATCTTCGTAAACGACACCTTGGAGTGAATATAGGCCCGTACCATGTATGTTGCATATATATGTCAAGGTGCTTTTACTGCACGGCGCGCGCGCGACGCGTTGGTCGCGTTTGACGCGTCACGCTAGCAGTTGCATCTCTATTGACTAGCGCGCGTTGTTGGGGGTTGTACGCCTATTCGGTGTATGAACATGAACTGTCACATCATCATTACAAACTTGATACTTGGCGACGTGAGATATGCATTTGACCCACATGCATTGAGTTTGTATAGTGTTTGGTAAGGCATGTAGGCCTACTCAGTGGCATAGGGCCTAATGGAGACCTAGGCACATTTTTAATCATACATAGGATGTTATCGTGAAAAGTAATTCTTTGCTGAGCTTACAATACTAGCAACTGTGGCCCACGCAATTGCTCTGGCCTCCTTGTCCTCATAGAACAGAATGACTACTGTGATGTGAAATAGAGAAACTCTCCACAGTTTGGACGAGTTTGAGATACAATTCAGAATTCATAATCATTTTCACTGATTTTTATCCATCACTTTTGAGACAACTGTGTCAACAATCGAATGATAATTTCCCTCCGCCTTGTGAAATTCAACGTTCGATCTGAATCGAACGATCGGTAGCAGTCTAGATGGCGGTAGTTCGCGTACGACGCGTCAAAAATTGAACAGAGTTGAAGTTGGTCGCAGCAAACGCGGGGCCGCGGCTAACGCTCCAAACACGATACCTGATTGGTCGGCGCGTCAAACGGGACCAACGCGTTGCGCACGCCGCGAATCAGTAAATGCGCCTCTACATGATACAGACCCACCGGAACTAATTTACAAAATTTCACTTTCTCAATCGGTGAAATAACTACACCTTTGAGAAATTCAGGAAGATACATTTAATAATTGATGCTTATTCTTTTATATCTCCAATATAGGCCCACAAGATATTTCAGACGGAATATATAGTAGACAATATAGTCATTCAAAAATATGTGATTCCATTTCCGACTCGGTCGACCTTCATGCTCAAGATTTTTCGTAGTTTCCTCTAGTTCTCAAAGTTATCACCGAATTGATTTCATCCCTTGAGTTATTTTATCTCATAATTTGAAATCACAAATTTCTTATTCCCATCGTTTCGACAGACCTATAATAATAATGATGATATAAATAGTAATGGTGATGTTATAATAATGATGATAATAATGGCAGTTTTTTCATCCTTGGTTAATTAATGAGTGACATGAGAAAAGTCATGTAACATATTCACATTAAAGATAGAATACACATATTCGTAACAATTGTTGAAAAATAATTATTGAGAAGAAATCAGAATACAAATTGATCATTCATGAATTCATAAGAGTTAATTCTTGTCATCTGAAATCTCTTGAATGTAGTGAAAACATAATTCAATAAGTAGTTCTTTATTCAAAATTTCTAGTCAATAATCCACATGCCTAGATCAACTGGAATGGAATGAATACGTTATATTCATTTCTGATTGTTTTCATACATGTATTCATCAGGGATGGAAGGAACCTTCATCGGAGTTGGAAGTTGCTGTAATAATGTAATGTATTCAATAATTATGAATTCAATAATGTATCTAATGTGTGACCTATGAAAAAAATAGTTGGAAGTTGCTCAAATTTGGTCGACCTCCTGATAAAGTTTTTTTCTCGTGACTTACATCAGTTTCTATAAGGTGTTAAAAAATGTCACAATTTTCAAATTTGAATATATACATCTTCTTATCCTTGCAACATACTGAAAACGTTAATGCAGACAGATAGCTTCACACTGGTCAATAATTTACAATCAACACCAAACTAAAATGAAAAAGACATTCTATGACCACATCAAAGTGTTACTGTCAACATGTATTCACCAGAGATGGAAGCTCAAACCACCTGTGTGCTGGTGCTGTGGACTGTGAGGTGGGAAAGACAGTCGTTCGGAATCTCCATCTCTTGTTTATTCAGTTAGTGTGCCATACAAATACGTGTTCACCTATAGGTGTCCAATTGTATAACAACTCTATCATAAGTAGACATGAAAAATGTCATATAAATAGTGAATCAAGATTACATTCGTCCAAGTTCCATTCTTTTTTATTATTTATTCGTCATTAGAAAGTTTTAATCGTGGTTTTAATTGAAATTCTCAGAATGTTCCAGTGTCTTGTTCAAACGGGTTTCTTGACTTTTATTATAGTGGTATCGCATCGGTGGTATTGTAGACCCACTTCATACGCAATTAACTCTTTTATTCATTCGAAAAAAATCTTTCAACGATTCCTAATACTACGTCTTATACATTCATCAATATGTACAGTATGGAGAAAAAATGTTTTCAGTTTTATGGAGAGTGGTATAAATCAATCAGAACGCATCAACGTTTAACATATGTAATTACACGTTCATTTTCATCTCCATTTATTTCATTCTCTGTATATATAAAGCACTCAAATTTCATTCGAGGAGTCTACAAGGATGTGCATCATGGAATACGGAAGTGACTTGCTGAAGAAAACACCATATGTGGTATGTATCTCATTCTATTAGAATCGAGAACTTGATACATCATTGGTATCTGATTATGTAACTGAGTGTGAAGAGGTGGAGTAATTCGAACGGAAAATCACGTAGGCAAGGTTGTAACCCAAGATTGACTGAATAATTCCAATTTTACTCACGTACCAAACTGTAAATTTGATCAAATTGATCGATGCAAAATCTGAATGAAAATTTATTTCGGTGTGAATCGTTTTTTTATGCAGTGATCCTGTTGTTTCCTAATCCTCTCATGTCCTCATTGCAAGTTATCTTTCCTCCAGAATAGTTAGATGAGCGTAGTGAACATTACATTTCAAATACCGAAAAAACGGGCTTCGTTTTTTTTCTTCAATTTTGTGCGTGGCATACAGGTCAGGCAGAATACCAATCAACATGAAACTTTTTCTGAATATTTCTGTAATACCAGAATAGGTTTGGATTGTTTCAAGACAAAAAATTGGTGAGGTTTTCCCGGAAAAAAATCGGAAAGTTTGAGAAATCCTCATAAAAATAACACTGATGAAAAATACTTGAGATGTGGAAAATTTTCACTGAATATGCAAAACATCATCAGTGATAGTTTCAGTGACTTTCACAACGTTCGAATCACAAATAACAATGAAAACGCGATAAAATTATCCATTTTATTGAAGGTTGAGATCAACTAGTTTTGCGAAGTGTATATGCGACAAATTGCAGCACTATGAATATCAACAAGTGGCAGGCAAGATTTTGGAACGTTTGGAGTACTTCAAAGTCCGTACATGTGGATTGATCTGACGAAATATTTCTCATTCCAGATTTCCATACTTCTAAGCTCATCTCACAGCGCAAATCCCACGTTTTCCTAGTTATCAACAATTGCAAACCAAGAACTCGGCGAATGTAGCTGAGAAGGGTTGAGGTGGTTTTTGACCAGACAAACTTACCAATTATTTTCTTGTCGGTGATCAACAAGAGGATCGTTTTCAATCATCATCGAAATCTTCATTTATGATAACTGTTTTCTAATTGGAGCTGAGAATGAGCGAGTGAGAACGTTTTGAAGTGACGTACACCTATTGATTGTGTCAATACTTTGATGAGGTCTTGTCACCGATCGATTATTAATAGACTATTTCGAATGCAGAACACTGAACTTGTAAAACATGACTCCACTGTATGAGATTGTACTTTTCTGCCGCAGATCTCAGTTTCCAAAAGTAAGGACACATACGTTTGAACCGTTCTGACGATCCACTCGTTTTTGTTGTCATCAGATCGTATTATAGTCTGATGAAGAACTGCGACTTCGTATCTTATCACAACATCCCTCAGCGAGAAAAGCAAATGTAAAGCAAGCTGACTTTATGTGATATTCTTCAAAACGATGAGAGCTCATTCGGAATATGAAGTTACAGTTAACAAACTTCTTCGTAAAAAAAAAACAGAGCGTCGATAACATCATTGAATCTAGAATTGAGCAAATTCGAATAGTATTCCAACATTATGTGTATTAATAATTACTGCTATATTTAGAGAATCTGTTTTTCAGGCGAGTAATTATGTTTTTTTTTTTAACTTTGATGATAATGTATCATGATCATACAAATATTTGATCTCAAGTGACTCGATTCTCCATTATCTTGTGAAACGTTGATAGTCAGAATCTCAAACTTTCAGAACGGAAACTTTCAGTGAGTGAAGATAAAAATGATAAGATGTGGAATCAATTCGAGAATTTGCATGAAGGAACTGATGTTGAAAAAATCATCAAAATGAATGACATACACACTCGTGACTATCATAGGAATCACTAAATGAATCAAATCAACGAATAGGAACATCATTATGAATATCTCGAATCTCTCAGAATATTTCAAAATCTAGAATGCTCTACCCATGTTAGTTTCTCAACCGAAATAATCAGAATCAGAATTGAAAATGATGATCATATTTTTTCCCGTCTGTGATAATGCGTCCCAACTGCCGAAAATGGCATTCACAAGTCTGACATCAATTCTAAACTCTTTTATCATTCGATGATTCTATAATCGTTGGTAAATGATACAAGAAAGATCATTTCCTAAAAGCATATAAAAACTGTTCACCTCGATGTGAATTTGTGTACCTCACAAATGATCGATATCGACCGCCTATGTTTGTATTGACGACGTTATAAAAGTTTCAGTAATTTTCATGGGAGGTTGTCAATTGATTATTCTGAGAGAGCTTTTCATAAACTTAATTCTCACTAGCGTTTCTTGAAAGTGAAACGTTACGGTGCCTAACAAAGTCCCACATTTATTTCACCTTATACGATCACTTGCCCTGCTACCTTCTACAAATACGGAACACCGAGCTGAAATTCAGTAGGCCTATAGCTACTGAACATGAATGAGAAAAGCTGTGAAAATCTTCGATGCTTCTTTCTATTGTCATCAATTTTTCACACGAACTGGAAAAACGCGGGATTTGCGTTGTGAGATGAGCTTAGAAGTATGGAAAACTAGAATGAAAAATATTTCGTCAGATCAATTCACACCTGCGGACTTTGGATTACTGCGAACGTTCGAAAACCTTACCTGCAACCTGTGACTATCAATCTCGTAATTGATAGTCATAGCTGCAACTTGTTGCTATTCATAGTGCTGTAACCTGTCGCATATACACGTAGCAAAACCAATTGATCTCAACCTTCAATAAAATGGATAATTTTATTGCGTTTTCTCTGTTTTTCCTCATCCGCATGTTGTGAAAGCCACTGAAAAAATCCGTGATTATATTTTCCATCTTCAAAGAAAATTTCGAAGTTTTTTAAAATTTTCCACATTCCAAGTGTTTTCTATCCGTGTTATTCTTATGAGAATTTCTCAACTTTCCGAATTTTTCCCGAAAAACCTTCTGAACTATTCCTCCAAATATGACAGGAATATGAAGAAAATTTTTCGAGTCGATAGGTATCTTTTCCTGACCTGTATGCGGCACAGAATTACAAAAAAAAAAAAAACGGAGCCCATATTTTTCGGTATGTGAAATGGAATCTTCGCTACACTCGTCTGATAATGAATACACATCTTGCATCTTAAATTGCACTGAAGACATAATTACGTTGTTCTTTCATCAATACATCACTATTACTTGCATAACAATATCAACCGAGGAACCAGTGAAAATATCCCGTGTATTCTCTCACTGGCTATATTATGTTGCATCATTCCCTGCAATATAGATTGAAGTATATGGATGCAGACTTGAGAGTTGTATAATGGTTGTACAAAGTGCAATGGTTTACTGTTCAACAAGATCTTAACGGCAGCCGCAGGTAAAGAATATGCATGATGGTAACTTATTGTAATTCCAGTTTGGCTGATACTGAATTTTGATGTTTTTTCTGATGGTCACCATGGTTATAGATTAAATTGTGAGCCGACGCATTCTAAAGCGTAATTGGTAAATAAGTCAACATGCAACTCATGTCAGCCAGCACACAAGAAATTGTTCTCTTACGCGGGTTTCTGAACATTTCTTCCTCTATATCTATCCGATATCAAACACCATCACTTGACTGTATTCACATCCCACATTGTATTCAATCATGCTTTCAGAAACACAATATCCTCATTCTCTTCATTTTCCCATATCTGCTTCCACTTCTATCTGATATTCATGTTTATATTCATATTCATTCAACCCAATAATAATAATAATAATAAAAATAATAATAATAATAGTTTATTCACAGAATACTCATTTACAAGTTATGTTTCGTCAGGATAAAATGTTCAGGCCTTAAATTGTAGTTCATCAATATCATAAATCTCCCTGTCCAACAGATAACGCTTTATATTAATTTTAAAAAGATTAGAAGATTCTATACATGATAATTCTTTAGGAAGAGCATTAAAAATTTCCACAGCATTATGGTCAAGTCCCGACTCATGAAGGGCAGTGCTATGACTAGAAGTTACAAGATTATTTTTATTGCGGGTGCTGTATGCATGGGTAGTTTTACTTTCAAATATGCTAAAATTCATTTTGATAAAACAGACCAGTTCTAATATGTGAACAGATGTTATTGTCATGATATTAAAATTCTTGAAGAGTCCTCTGCAACTATCACGCCTACGTTTTTCCAACATGACTCTTATGGCATACTTTTGTAGTTTAAATATCTTGTCTATGTATTTCTTCGCTGCTTCACCCCAGAATACTAATATATTATTCATATGTATGCGTAATGTGAATTATGTATCCATGTGTGATGAACAGAATGAAAATGAAAACTGTACATAATTTGTTATGTATGGAATAGAATGATTTTGAAATTTGATGGATAGGCATCAAGTCTATATTTTGGTGCTCAGAGAAATATCACAGTTCTTTTCTAATCATTTTCATCGCCTTATTAGGCCCATGATAACCTGAACTCGATTACTTCCTGCCTATGATTCTTGAGCTCCACAATAGTCTCAAAACAAGCAGTATTGAATATGCGTTCTGCTGTCGCTGATTCAGGAGCTTGCTTTAGTTGAAACTGAGAGTTAGTTATGGTCATTTCATCATACATTATTGTCATTCGGATGGTTGTTGCACTTTCTACCAGGATTATAGGAGAACTACACGAAATGTTTGCCACTAACCATGATGTGCACTTGAAATGAGTAATATGAACATGTTCAGATTTTTCCAGCGATATGACACATTTTTTTTTCATCAACATTGGAATTTTGACACAAAGCCATTGTTTCTCCTGATAATGGCGAAGGATAAAAGTCCAGGTTCTTTTGGATGGAGTACCACAAGAGCGATCTTACCACCTCGAATGAATAATCAGATTTAATGGAGCTCATTCAACACACTGAAAAAACTACAGTGATGAGTCAAGAGATAACGAACTATCCAAGAGTCGTTTTGAGAAAAATCTATCCAATCTTTTTCTCAATATATCTTCTCATTCTTCGATTTTTTTTTTCATCTCGATTTCTTCGTTTCTCCCGAATCATCCCTGGCTTCTACCACTTGAGAATTCACTCGTGTGGGAATAAACAATTCCCGGATCGGCACAGTAGCTGAAAGGTAAGCTCACTTGCTTCATGTGACCCGGGAGGTGAGGGGACATATCGGACCCGGTTCAATCCCCGCCACCGTCCATCTTTACAGGGGTTTTTCGTGGTTTCCCTCTGTATAGTCTAGGCTAAATGCCGGGATGGTTCCCACAATATAGGCCACGACCGCTTTCTTCCCACTATCCTTTCCGTTACCCATGAAACCTTCATCTCATCATCCCATCATCTCATTAATCATTCATCCGACGCCAATAGATCTTAGTAATCATTACAGTGTGTCGTTAAAAACCAATATGAAAAAAAAATCACGGTGTTTTCCCCGACGTTCATTTCCATTTTATTCAATCTGCTTTTGTCTATTTTGAAAATCTTCCTCTCTTCTCCGTACATTTCTTATTCATGTGTATATTCTCAATTGTATGTTATTCAAATGTCATTGTTGTTGTGATGAGTGAACCACATTGTCCCACAATTTGTGTTCTTCAACTCAACTATTCTTGTTGCTATGGTAACCTGACAAACATGTTTTCTTCTATTGTTCGTCTCTTCTAAAGAATAATGTCTTTAAAAATTCGAATAGTTCAATGGCGTAATGTAATGATAATTCAGTCACTCATAAATTGCAGCACCGGTGAAATGATAGTATAAACTCGACAAAGCTTTTCAATAAAGTACTGCACAGTTTGGCCATCTCGTCCATGACATATCCTACCTCACGTATAGTTTTACTGAAGGTAGAACGGTTATGAATAACCTTTGAAAAACCGGACTGCCCGCTGTGAGTCTATTCTCTAACGGCCTGTCATAACCGTTCAACAGAAAAAAGTTTTGTTAGTTTTTTAATCGGAACTCATTCGCCATACACATTGACTACGCGTTAAGGGAGACTATCACTGAATTTTCTTGTTATAGAATTCATTTTCACCATGTCTTTACGTTCTTACCATTTATCAAAAGACATCACTGCCCTAGATTATAACGGATTAAATCGATATTGATTTTCCTGATTTCAGAGATGATTATAGATCACCATCTCAATTTGAAAAATTATGATACATTTTTTTTCCTCTGGGACTTGGTCCATTTTCTGAGTCGTGACGTAGACGCTACTCGATTCTGTTCATGTTTCCACACAGAATCAGTGATGCCTACGTCCTGACGCATGGTAGCTCTGGAAAACATTGAAATGAATTTCAAATTCTGAGATTGAGGTGATGATTTCTATCTCCATCTGAAATTGGAGAAATGAATATCGCCACTATCCATAATGATCCAGTTCCAGGGTAGTAACAATAGAAGTTGAACCATAATCATAAAAACCAATCAAAGTCTACATCGAATAATTCGAATCATCATATTCTGAACATACGCATTGAAAATAAGAATCTAAGCAATTCACTCTTTGATTGTGAATAAATTATCACTTTTATGCGGTCAAAATACGGCGATATGTTTGTCAGGGTAATTTCTCTGTATCAAAAGTCGATAATAATGCAGACCAATCACATATGAGGGATATACCTATTGTATTGAAATATTGAAAATATGTTATTATTTTGGGGTGGCAAGATTGCATTCATGGTGCCCCGTGATTTGTATCAAGGTACAAAGAAAATGAGGAAATTATATTATTACTCTATCGACACTGAATTTCCTGATACGATTCATTTTGTTCAAATAATCGGAATTCCATCGAATATATCCAGCTCATGGAATTATCAAACATTCCATCAACATTATATGAAAACATCAGCCAATAAAAAAACAGAGTTTTCAACTTTGAAGTGACAAATTGACTTGCATAAAGCGAAAAAAATCTGTTATCTATCACAGCTGTCGCCTAACACAATGACGTACTAACCGTAGTTTGTAAAATGATAATAACTCAAGCGTCGAGGAACATATGACGTATTACTCAGCTCCTGGTCGTGACAGGAGTTAAGACGTATTACCTTTCTTCTCACTCTCTCACTCTCGTCGAGTCAAGCCTGCTAAGCTCTCTATCAGACAAGGATAGCGTATAACATTGGTAACTATGAGATTCACTTTTCGCTTTTGTGTAGGCCTTAATACCAAGGTAAGAGAATTGTATCCACGAGATGTGAAGGAGCGAACCACCCGTGCGATAGTGGTGTGGGATGGGAGAGACGGTCGATCGGAGGATTTATATCGCGTGGTTACAAGAATATGGGAGATTAGGAACACTTAAGAAGTAGTGATAGGAAATGTCATGCTTATCGTGTATTTTATTATAACCAAAAAGAAACGTTGACATTATTATGTCTCACTGAAATGGTTTGTACTAGATGAATAATTATGTAGCATTTAGTTTACTATTTCTTATTAGAGTTGGATCTCAGGTATGAGTGCTTTCTATTCCAGTTATTAGAATGGTGAATTTCTGATTATTTATACTTCTCGAATTATCACATCGATATCATTTGACCATTGTGTGCCATGATTGAAACAAAAATTCAAGTGGAAGATTTTTAACAATTCTTGAATATATCATTGTTGGATTATATATGTTTTTCTTCAGAATGTGACCTTTTTTGAGAATATTTACGAATTAAGGAGATGGCATGGTCAAACACGATGAAATTTCAATGTGATAGTTCAATAAGCTTATGATTATGATCATCAATGGAAATTGAATGTGCGATTTTGCTTGGTGTTATAAATCTGCAGTTAGGAGAGTCTATCATTATATGATTTCAACATGGAAGCAACTTCAGTACCGTGCTACAATTATGAGTATTTAAAAATAACTGAGCAAACGCTTTATGTGTTGCCGCGTTGATGGATGAGCTGGAACATATCAACTAATATATATATATATATATATATATATATATATATATATATATATATATATATATATATATTTATATATATATATATATATATATAAATTTATATATATATATATATATATATATATATATATATATATATATATATATATATATATATATATATATATATATATATATATGAATATATATATGAACCTTGAGATTCTAACCATTACTTCAATGCCATCTTATTTTTCCTCATCAATTTCTATTATGATATAAAGAAGGCTTTGTTCAAATCGTTCACAGTTAAGTGGTGACACCTGTGGCTTGGATTTAATTGGTATCTTGATCGTTTCGAGTTATTCATAAAAATCACATCATTCATTCTTCATATCAAAACGGCCGATCCGATTTAGGTAAAAGTTCGAAGTTATTATATGGAAATTCTCTGAGAATTCGAATTGTCTCGGATGAAATTGTTTTCACGCATTTTTCCCTCAAGGTTATTCTCATGGGATTTTGGAAAACTTTGAAATGAGTTTTCGCAGAAGTGGTTCAACCGATTGCGCCTCAAAACCATACAGTATAGAATTAGAAAAGGACACTTGTGTACGCCAATTAAGTTTAAACCGATTTTGGATTTTCGTTTGATCTGTAGAGCGCCCAAAAAAAAACAGTCACTTTTTTTCGGGTATGCTGAAATTGAGTGTTCGCTTCGCTCATCCAACCAGTAGTTGTCACATGCTGGAATGACCAACGCGGTGACAGCTCTAACCGACAGTTTAATGTTCTCATCACCTTGGCTACCCTTGCTGTGAATTTTCGATATCTTTCAGAATGAGGATAACACTGGAACCTGACTCAATTCGAAAACTATATGGCAATTAATTTCTCATTACCGTATATCAATCAAAATCACAAGATCGAAGAAATCTCCATCAAAAAGTACCAATAAAGAGATCTCATTAGTCAGGAAAATGCGTGGTTGAACCACGATGTAGTGATAACAATCTATTCCATCATGATATCAAGAATGTGGCCCAACTACCATATTGATAGCATGGAAGGCATTTGTGGTTTCTTGCGATCAGTTCAGAGCTGAAGGTCCCGATTGTCTGTCACGATTCAGCGGATTCCCTTGTGAACCAGATGAGGATAAGAGTGGCTCCGGTACTGGTGGCATTGTAGAACTCATAAAATCTATAATTTCCTAAAAAAAACATATGCAACTAGTTACATTCAAATTCAACTGGGCCATGTCCAGCATTGTTGTTTCATATAGTTCGATATAAGAGCGATAGTTGCGCTACAGGCAATCAGTATCATGAACTCGGGAATTGACCCCGGAAATATTTCACTTTCAGGACCCGAGTTGGGTGTCTCTATGGTATGATAGAATAGGTTGGCATTACTACATCGTGTTTCCGATACATTGTTGTGACTTATCTTTTTTTTTTCACGGTCTTCTAAATAGCCCAAGCCTCTTAGGCCCTCAGCCTTCTATATAGTATCATCATTACAAACTACAGTAGATCTGAAACTCATTCACAAAGTCCATTGAAATAATCATGAGAATATCAGAACTTCGGTAATTGTGGGACCTACGTACTATACACCACGTTACGTCATTCTATGGCAACACTTCCAATTTCCTCATATCAGAGTCTTTAATGGAAATACTTCGGGTATTAATGTTTTCTAATCTAAACGACGGAATCCACTCACTCGTAAGTGTACACTCACGCTATCTCTAGATAGCTAAGAAAGCTCACGTGTGTGAGAGAGTGAGATAGATGCTAGTAGATACGAAATTAGGATTAGTAGCCATTGGTCCAATACATGAATATCATAATAATGTTATTAATAAAGGCTTTCAGGAATCCGATTATGGTCAGTGTATGGCCATTCGTGGATTTGGCTTAAAACATTCTGGATTGGTGAATTAGAGAAATATGTGAGATGTTATAAATTAGAATTTCCTACAGTCTGGTTCAAATAAATACATATATTATGAACAGAGATGGGAATGTACAAAATTCTTGTTATATCCCGTTATTATTCATTACTCAGTGGAATTAAAATATGAACTTGTGTGAACTTAAGATCGGTGTAAATTGATGATGAAGTATTAACGGATTATAGGAACGCATGAGAGCGTTTTGTAGGAATATCTATCTTTTGTTGATACTATCACAGATAATCGAGCTATATGGTATATCATAAATCTAATTGAATACGGTAGAAGCAAAGACTTGGATAATACCTTCAAATTGATGTTGGATAGTTATTTACCTCAGTTTCTAGCATTTTCAGATGTATGCAACTGAAGAATGTGTATTTTTGCAGTATAGCCCGTAAAAGTTATATGCGATATTGGTATTGTTCAGTTCCATTTTTTCACAGTCTTGAAGGTGTTCAAAATATCTGTGAGTTTTTTGTATCAGAATTCTTATTTTCTCATACCGTTCGAAATAATCATCATCCAGAAATGTTTGATCTTGCTTAATTGACTCACATGCACTCAGTGACATAGCGAGAATATATTTTTGAATCGCCCTTTGGTGGCCTCTTCGAGAGCTAATACCTTGTCATCTCCATAGTTTCGATAAGAAGACAACGACCTTCTATTGAATTTAAAGTTGATATGACAGAATATTGGATCATCATCAATCATTCACTTTTGATGATCAACTTCCGAGTGTCAGGTTTACTCATGATACCACTGTTGGTGATGTCCGGATATACCACAGGCACGGTTTACTCATGAAGTGTTTCAGATCTTCCGATATTGATAGATTTTGAACTGTGGCGTAGAAGTGTTGTCCTAGACAGCGCAGTCCTGGTGTCAAAGTTCTTTTTTTTCATTCGTTATCAAAATGAATGGGTGGTACAATCGCCCTTGTGGTGCCCCAATAAAACTGTTCTACTTTCATGCATGACTCTAATTGAGAAGCAATTATCCATATCATGTTTTGATTCTGATTAAAACGAATGAAACCTGATTATCAAGATGAATAGTTCAAAACAATGAGGCGCATTTCAATATGGGCTTCTATCAAGTGACCTCACTCATTGTTGAAATTGACAGACAACAATATTCATCAGTTGGAATTGACCAATCAGAATGTTTGGTAGTTCACAAGTTCGCTATATTGCTATGGCAACGATTGTTTGTCAGTTGTCATGTGACAGAATCTATTGAATGATGATGAACCATTGGGAGGTGGAAGTTCTATGTATGTACATGTACATGTTGCGGTGTCAAACTGAGAATAGTAGAGTGTAGTAAAAAAATCTAGCGCAAATTACAACAATAAGCATAATCAATACATTACCATTGTTTGAAGTTTCGTTACTATATTTCGCCGACCACATTGTTTACAGCGTAGGAATATATACTATAATGTCTTTGGTTTCCAGAGCATTTTGTTATCGATTCAATCGTTCAATATCGACTATTCTGAATCAATCAATCAATCAATTCAATTTCTAGTTACTATATTCTCGCTTCTTGACACATAGTAATGCAACACCAATGAATATTCAAGATGAAAATGATGATATACGGTAATGAAGAATCAATTGATTGATATAAAACAATGATAGGAATAGTATGAATCAAGTTTATGGAAATATAAGTGAGAATTTTGTATATATACTCGTTACTTATAAGACTTCGCAATTAAATTTCGAATATTCTTAATTTAATTCCAAATTCGTCTGTATTTCATAAAATATACTGAATCTCATTCTGAGACAAATTCACGGATCGTTAGTTTCCATAGGACATGTCAATTCCAACCATTAGCTACTTGAAATGATATGGTAACGTTTCATTATATTCTTGAAAATATATATGTATATATTATATTCAATTGGCAATGTTGTTCTGAAAACATATTCAAGATATAATTCCATTGCTCTCGTCAAGTCACCCAACTTCATCGAATAGTTATCCATGAATAAAATGAAGGAAAGCTGGGTTTTCTTTTGTCTCCGTACAAAAGTAGCTCACTATACCTTCCTTGTGACGCCATATATGTCTGCCATTGCAGTGGCTTTAGCCGTGTTGGTCTATAGGTGATGGTGAATTATTTTCTATCTCTTTTCCTCATCTCTATTTCTTCGGCTCGGTTCTTTGTTGCTCATATTCTCCAGGGAAGACAAAAGGCTATCACGTAGCTATAGATAAGGCATGCAGGCGAAAGGGAAGTACATTCGGTGTAACAAAACTTTTGTACTGGCGATAATTAAAAGGTGCGTCGTATGTACGTTTTTTTGTATCAATGTTCCAATGTTGATATGTATGAGAATAGGAAGGTAGGATCATCCGGATGGATTGTCACCAAGGTGTTGTTTCCATTCCATAACATGTGAGTAATGAAGAGGAAATAATAATTTTGAAAAATAATTCACAATATCTGGTTGATCTATAAATAATTCTGGAACTTTCTCTGAGTGGTTTTAAAAAATGCAGTCATTTGTATTTCATACTAATAATGTTCGAATTTTTTGAAGTACGCGTCTCAATTTATACGAATGTGTATCCCATCGGACGATCGCATCGGATTCGCATTGTGTCAGTTTGGTCGCCTTTTGTAGCTCAGTTAACTGAGGCACCACTTCAAAAAATGAATCCACCGTTGGAGGTGGGCTCTAATCACGCATAATAAGCTTTTATAAACGTCCTTCAACTTCGGTTCATGATTTCATCATCACCTGCCAACCCGTAGGTCTACTTGAAAAAACAAACACAGTAGTTGGCCAAACAGAATCGAATGAGTCAGTCCCTCCAGATTCAATAACGCAACTTGATTTAATTCAGTTATTGATGGAATATAAATCTATGATAATATATGGGCCTCTTTCACGGCTCATTTAGTCAGAGTCAGAAGTGTGATGAGAAGGAGGTGAAATTAATTGAAATTGAAAGCTTGCAACAATGAAGAAATGACCAACAATGGTGGTCAACAATGGGAATAATTCCCATTTCGTGTTCACAATGAAGAATTTTTGTAGAGAATCATCAGGAACATATTGTTGTTTTCGTATTGGATTCAACCGTCGATACCGATTTTGTTCTCTGAATATAAATCTCCTCCTAGGTGTAAATGCCGGATGATTGTGATCAGAGGAATTTGATGATTGAGAGGAGACTTGGAAACCACTGTGAGATGGATGCTGTTGGAAAAAGAGAGATAGTTATTTCTTCATCTCACTCCGAGAAAAAACAAAAGATATCGCTCTTCATAAATTTCTTCATAATCGATTTCTTCCACTAAATTTTGACATATTTCAACCGTGTTGATACGAACCATTCTCCTTTTCGAGAGTCACTCGAGGTACCTGAGAGGACCAAATTGGTCTCTCTTATTGACCATTGCATGCGAATTCCAATGGAAGGGTAGAAAAGTAAAGAAAAGGCTAACTCATTGAATCTAGAATTGTTTGCTTGTATTACAATTTCAAATTACAATCCACCTACATTTTATCTCATCGACTGCATTCGTCATTCATGCACAAAACTGATACAGATAGCTCAGTTGCTATAGCACACAACTCGTCATCCAGAAGACCGGAGCTCGAAAGTGAGTATCGGGGTAGTTTCTTGAGAGCTAGCCACGACTGCTTCCTTCTCACCATCCAAAAACTCAATGGAATAACTTATAACGAATACCTTCTAGTCGTACCATCTTATTCATCATTCATTACCGCCAATTAATCCTTATCATCATCACATCAAGCCGTAGAAGTCAATATCAATATATCCATGAATATAGGCCTATTAAATCAACTCATCGTCAGTACACATAAAATCTTTGAAATAGCTTTCAATTTTTTTCATTACCAATTCTCATTGTGCTGCGAGCTTACTCCCCACATGCACACGTTTACTGAAGGGTACTACACACTGCACACCTCTTCCAGATAACCTCCGCACCTCCAAACCACCACCTGATAACCTCCGTGTACGGTAGCTCGGCCGTAGCTCGATGCCTATTATACTCCATTAGCTATTACGCCATGGGTGGAGATGTGGGCGGGAAGGGGGGACTGTCGATAATGCATCACATATAAGCATCCGAGAGGGTGAAAGAAGAAGAGTTGCTTGGAAGGATTTTTATTCATCTGAAGGAGTGAAATTCTCGCCTGAGGGAATTAACAGATGTATGAATGATTGTAGAACGATAGCATTGATGGATAAGTGATTTGAAATCGAGCCATGAGGCGTAATTGGATGAGCAAGGCGGAGATTCAATTCCACCATATTCGAAAAAAAGTTTTTTTTTCTCGCGCTCCACAGGTCAAACAAAGATTCAAAATCAGTTGAGACTTGGCATTCACAAGTGTCCTCATTCAATTTGACACTGTATTGTTTTGAGGCACAATCGATTGGACCACTTCTGAGAAAACTAATTCCAAAGTTTTCAAAGTCTCATGAGAATAACCCAGAGGGAAAAATTCGTCGAAAATATTTCCTTCTGGAAAATTCAAATTTTCAGGGAATTCTGATATGATGATTATACACATTATTCCGAACTTTCAGTCGAATCGGATCAGTCGTTTTGAAGTAAGCAAATATTTAATATTCTCTTTTCAATCACTCCAAGCTATTGAGAAACCAATTGGATCCAAGCAACAGGTATCACCAATTGATTGGATTTGATTGAAGCAAAGCCTTCATTGTCATGGAAATAACTTGAGGGATGAGATGGCAGTGACGTAATTGTTCGGATATCGGGGTGGATATAATATATAATAACCAATACAAACATAAGTTGATATGTTCCAGCTCATCCATCGACGCGGCAACACATGACGCGTTTTCCCAGTACTACAACATACTGGACGATAGCATGCAGATTATCTTGATATTAACTTCTTCGAAGAAATGACTCTCGATATCAGGTCATCCATCTTGAATGCTTGACCCACACATCATTCGAATATCCATTTCAACTATCTCATTTTTTTATCATTCTATTTCACCATTCATACTTTTGACTGAATTAATTCCTACACCACGTTTTTGATTTGTCCATTTATCGATATTTGTGTTTTTTCACCGTTCACGTGCCTGTGTGAGTTCTATCATTCAATGTTTGTAGATATCATATATATATATATATATATATATATATTATATATATATATATATATATATATATATATATATATATATATATATAATATATATATATATACAAATATATATATATATATATATATATATATATATATATATATATATATATATATATATATATATATATAAATATATATATATATATATATATATAT
>OZ023328.1:14702949-14712949 GCA_964007535.1 Brachyptera risi | reverse complement strand
AGAAAATGTTGAAAAATAAAATCTCTCCAAATGGAATGAAATTCTCTCTGAATGTGTATACATGGATTTTACACATTATCACGATTTTTTAAGCAATTCTGATCAGTCGTTTTGAAGAAAAAAAATAAAATGACTGATAATATTCATAAAATATATCATAAAAATTGTGACAGAATTAAGTTGTCGAGATTCACTGCTTTCTAGATTCAAGAGTTGACCAACAATGAAGTATTTTTTATATGCGTCAAGGTGTGTAGAACACCAGAGTCAATGAAGTGGCAAGAGTAGAACTACTTTAACGACTTTAGTAGCTTATTCAGATATCAAGGTGTGTAGAATACCAGAGTCGATAAAGTAGCAAGGGTAGAACTACTTTAAGAACTTGTATACCTTATTGAGATATCTCGCTCATCTTACAACGCATATTTCGCGTTTGACTAGTAATTGGAATACTATGAGCATATATGTTTTGTTCTTTGTCTTTACATCGAAACTTGATAGAAAATCATCGTTTCCCAATTAAGGCTATGGATGAAAAGTATGATCGTTGGGACGGGGCATCACAAAGGCGATCTTACCACCCCATTTTAATCATCCAAAACAAACAAGGTTCAACACCAATTCAATTCAATTTCAATTTCTGAATCATTTTATTCTCGATTCTTTTGAATAATCTGATCCAAATAGTATGGGTAACATGAAATCATACATTCATTACACTAATGGTAAATTTACCACTCATAAATGGTCGAAATAGTGATGATAATATACAGTGATAAATTAATATGATAATATATGGCAAGTAGCAATAATATGAAGTTTATTGATGTGATATGGTGGGCCGGCCTACTAATATTTTATTATTATCACTTATTTAAATTTTGCAACCAGAACTGCACCGACTGTGACCATAATTTCACGAAATATCCTGATGTTGAGAATGATTCATACGTGAAGCATTTCAGATTCGAATGTGGGTCTAATCATGTCACTCTCCCTTTCATTCAACGACCACTTACAGTTGGTTATTCTTACAAAAATACTGTATGATATACTCATGTTTGAACGACTCGGGTGAGTTATTCCATGATCCAGTATCATATATTCTGATATAGGTTGCATATTTGTTAGTGCGATGATGACACACTAATCCAAGATGATTAGATCGAGCCTTGTGTGGTGGCTGTGAAGGTTCATTGAGAAAGTCAGCTTTTCATAGAGATATGTTGAAGATTTCTTAGTTCTCACTCAAAATGTATGTACATTGAATCTGCGAGAGATTTCATCAGAATGTTCCACACTCTATCCTTGATATTCTTGTATATGACTATTCGTAGAACTTATTCTGAACATTTTGACAAATTAGGTGGGAAAAATGATAACAATCCGATGGGAAACACACAAAACCTATGTGTAATGTTCAATACGATGCTGTATTTGATGATTAGAGACAATTTGCCAGATTGTATTTTATTTCAAATACCGTTTCATCTCATTTTTCTTGACAATTCAGTATTTCTTGAAAATCTATATGGCTGTTTGGCTGCTTAGAACCTGATGACAAGTCGGACTTGAGTTGGATTCCTGCATCAGCCATTGGTTGGTTCAGCTTCAAAAATTCCCCAGAAATATTTTTCTGGAGATATGAAATTCGAAAATCATATATGAAAATCATATAATATATATCTCATCTGGAATATCGAATCATTCATATATGTCCATAATTTGCAATATATTCCAATTTCTGAAATATCACAACCAATACATATTCAATGTTCGTATCAAATACATGTTTATTTTAAAAGTATGAATGCAATGCCTTTCCTCTTTGTTTCAACTGTAATTATTTTGTTTATTGATGTTATTTGATATTTTCTGCCTGGCACCTCCACCGAAATGTATGCCGACTTCTCTGAATCTATGTATATTCCAACACCATTTGATTACATCAGATTTCCTGGTCAAAGTCTAACACCCGTTTGGTCAGCAGAGTCAAGAAGTAATTTCGAAATTAATTCTACATTGGGGAAATTTGAGTAAAGTTTTGTTGAACATGTGTTGTCTTGAATTAAAATCACATCAGAAACACTGTCATATTTTTTTGGCCAAAGTTACAGCGCTTTAATGAAATATTAAGTTGCTATTTTGACTTCATTTTAGTGAAAAATCAACTATTTTTCCTCTTAAAATGAGTGTGATTCATAAATGAGAACGGGTACCTATATTTATTTCTGCATAATTCTATTCGTAACATCTTCATTTACAATAAAACAAGTTTTTTGATTGAATGTCATTCCTTTTAGTATATTTTAATGATCTGTTGAATAATGAAAACGCATACAATTTGAAGGTTGTGTGTTAAATGATAGGGAAACATCCAGTATTTGAATTGATATATCTCAAAATTTATCCCGGTTAGCCTATCATCTGTTTTGATATTATTATCGAGCACATCAAAACAAATCGACTGACAAAAAATCATATTTTTTCATGACCATGAGGTAATGGAGGTTAGACCTTAAACATGCTGTGATTAATACATCTCTGATAATGACGATCTTGGTATAAAAAAAAGAGAAATCAAATTGTATTCTTGAAAGTCAATTGATTGTAAGAAATTTCATGCTACAATCATTGTGTACCGTATGTTCATTCGAACTGCAACCAATTTATGTTGCCAACCTACGTCGTACTCAATTGTTGGTGAATCATCATTTCGTCAAGTAGCTCAAATCGAAAAATGCTCAATGACAATGGACAGTTCTGATTGATCGAATGCAATAGTTGAGAATACATATATTTAAATTTCACTACCATCATATCTGCCAGATTGATTGCCAATTCACATGGACATTTATCAACTGTTCAATGATAATTGAGTCGATTCAATCTATATGTACAATTCTATATTCCAGCTCACTCTTCAATTTGGTCCAGTGATTGTATATGTTGCGATTACGCTGTCAGTGGTGAACAGTAGAACTTGTTGAACATTATTGAATGAAGCGCGTGCGAATATCAACATTGATTTCTTCGAGTATTTTCGATTGTTGACAATGAATTGGTGATATTCCATCGACCATGTCGAGTCTCAGAAGTGCATTCTTTGGTTATATTTTAGTGTAGAAAACGGTGTAACAATTGTGAAAACGGACTATAGAACAAGGTATATATAATACATTTTTAATTGCTCTTGTCGACTTACCTCATGAAGGGATGAACATCGAATTCACATTTTCATGATTGGGATTTATATTTGTGAATAATAAGCTTCCATTCAATTTTTTTTTTCAATATTCAGAGAGAAAAATCTGAATTCTGAATCACGAGATCAATTTAACACAAAAAATGTATAACAAGAGAATGAACTCTCAAATGCCAATATATTCACCTACCGATGGCCGGAATAATACCATCAACAATAGATCTTTTCTTGACGAATTTTGCTTTTGGGATATGCTTTCGCTTTTGAGTCTAATGTGTTGCAAGTTCCACTCTACCTCTCATGGCGTACCTGCAACTTTTTTCATGGAACACAATTCGAAATGAAATTTTCACTGTCTTAAAGAGCCTAGATATTCACTCGTTTTCTTTAATTCTTCCACATTCTCCCGCCGATGGATATATCAAATAATTTGATAGAATATATTATATGTGTGTATATTTCAACTGTGTAGCATATCACATAATTCACGGTCATTTCATACACTGAGGAGGTAGACCTCTGGGGGTGCATTCGTGTTCAGAATAGACCCAGTTTAAACTCAAACCCCAGATCAAAAGTGGCTGTGACAATGCAGATAGAATAGGATATTATCGTCTTTCTACTGTTTTTTTCGGTATTATCTTTCAAAACAGTTTTGGATCGTACACGAATGCCTCCCATTGTGCCTGGAGATCATATAGTCAATATTTTCTCCATTTTCTTTCCGTTTGGGAGATTTGATGATAACTAGATTGAAAGAATGTTCCAGCTACGGACATCTCTACCAAAAACGGAGGAAAAAACGTCGGTGCTGTAACGATCAAGACGTAGTTTGTATGAGTGGTCTTCTCTGAAAAATACCTACTTCTTCGGTGTTGTTTATTGACTGAATCATTCATCAAATTATTTTAAAATTCACTACAAAACATTGAAACGGAATATTAAAAATTCAACTGTGATGTATGATCTCGCAAATTTTATTATTTTCGCAATCATATTTGCATCAAACCGGATATAGATTCATCAACGGAGCGATACATATTCATTTCAAATTATCATCAATTCGAATTATCCATTAGATGTTCATTCATATCGAATATATATCGTATTCATTCTGGTGTACATCTGATCATTTCATATTTCCATTCCATGACAATTATCGATAGTTATTTATCGATAGTGGCTTACTGAAACTCGCGAATTCCTTCGAAAAGTTACTTCCAAGATATTGTTTTTCTATCACACTTCCACCTCGTACCATCAGTCATGAATGATAATTGATACATATATCAATACATTTCTCTCACCACCAAAAACAGCAGAATTTGAAATACCAGAGCCACATCATTCTTCACAAGGAGCTTCCAGCATCCAATCGCGAATGGTTCGATGGCAATTCAACTGCAGACAATATATTCATCTCGACTCTTCCGCGACGTCAGTTTTCAATTCTCACTATCTTTTGTCACAACTCACAGACGACAGAAACCTGTTCATAATCTGTTCCAGATATCGATTCCTGTACTCGTATTGTCTTCCTCAAGTCCGTGACATCCTTTGCCGTTTTCCATAGCTATTCTTGGATATGATATACTCCCAACCACGAGATGAAGATATCACCACGAGCATGTGGTTGATTCTCTGTCGACTTCTTCTGTGGATAATTATGATTATGCATCATCAGAGTTAATTCATTTTTGTGTGGTGAAACTGACATCATAATTCAACAATAAGGCAATTATTCAACG
The DNA here is from genome assembly GCA_964007535.1 of Brachyptera risi. Classification (NCBI taxonomy): domain Eukaryota; kingdom Metazoa; phylum Arthropoda; class Insecta; order Plecoptera; family Taeniopterygidae; genus Brachyptera; species Brachyptera risi. Next base: position 14,707,996 of record OZ023328.1, on the reverse strand, counting down.
GAAATAAAACGGAGGAGTCAATCTACTCTTCCACCTGAACTTACATCCAGAATACGGAGGAGAAATGAATGAGAGAAACTATAATTTCACAAATGGAAAATGAAATGGAACGGAGAGAGTGAACAGATGGAAACTTAATTGAACATGGTCCTTCAAAATCATCTCTGATAATTTATATTGATAGGGTATATTTTGATTCACGGAAAAAACAGGCTGACTTGACAAGCAAAAATGTCACAAGTCGATGCGCCTCAAAACCCTAATATTCATTCATTCAAAAATGTCACAACTTTTTGTTTTTTTTATTCTTCAATTTCGACATTGTTGTTGAGTGAAAAACAAAAGAAATGCGAGTGCAATAGTACCTTTGAAAAAAACGATGCATCTTTCAATTCAAACTGCAACTATACGTGTGTATCGAAGTTTTTTCTCATTCCTTCTCTTGTAGACGACCTTTTTATCAAAGCTTCCGCCAGGACAGTTGGTGATGCAGTTCTCTGTATTGACTCAGGTCTTCTTGTATTATTACGAATAACGTTGAATATGTTGACGAACTGCAGGGCTTGACAAAGTTCCGTATTAACTCTGCTGATGAAAGTTTCATCATACTGAATATTTTTTTAGAAAAATGACGAAAAACATGATAATCATGGTCATGCTCTCTATATATACATATACTTCTGCACGGAAAGATGCAAGCGCGTTTTCTTCCACGAGTTGGTCAGGAAAGAAGAATTAGAATCGTGAGAATATCTGTGGAAATGAAGAGTCGGATCTAATTACATTCAGGACGGAGAGGAAACATAAAACCAACCTAATTACATACAGAGAAGAAAATACTATATGGTGGAGATGATTTAATTTGCGGTTCCATAATTACTCTCATAAAGTAGGGAATTTAAGCGTTGTAAAATGAGCCAGAATGTGTTTCTCGAATTCAGATGCATTTGCGTTGGATGAATTACTCATCGTGAATGAAATCATAATGCTGAATAAGACGATGAAATGATGAGATGTGAGTGAATTTCTCAGGTGGAGGGTGAGACAGTGACAGTGACAAAGGAGCGGTTGCTCTCTACATTGTATAGTAACCACCTGAAATACAGAGGAAAAACACGGAAAACCTTCGTATGCATGGAAAGACTGAGGCCCGATCTTTCCATTTCTCTCTGTCACATAGATCGAGCCTGTTGGTACTGATGAGCATGCCACGTCAAATCCACTTCGAAGTGATACCAACCTATTTGAACATGATATAAATAAGGTGACCCAACTCCCATATTGATAACATGGAAAGCATTTGTGATTTCTTGAGGTATGTTCAGAGCCGAAGGTCTCGATTTCGTGTCACCTTTTAGCGGATTCTCTTTTGAACTAGATGCGAATAAAAGTGACCACGGTACCAATGGCATAGTTGAGCTCACAAAATCTATGATTTTCGTGAAAAAAAAATGCAACTGCTGGCGTCATAATTCTACCTAGCCCTGTATTGCTTTGTTGAGCATTGTTGTTTTATATGGTTCGATGAATATATTTTTTTCATTCGCTGATAATGGACATTCATACATTTTCATGCAAAATATACACATAATAAATCACAGCGAATAGGACAACCACTAGATCCGCAGTATCCCACAAAACCACAACGTGTAGTTTATCTGTGGGTTGAACAAATTTCATGTTGTCGGTCATATTCATAAACAAAATTCAATATGGATATAATAATTGGGAAAAGAACAAAGTGATTGATAAAGGATGAATATAAGATAATGAATACCGATATGGACATATAATTAGGGAACAACATGGTAATTACATCCCTAATTACATCTCACTAATCACAATTTTTCACAAATTACAATTTTCACTGATTTTCTACAAATTAGGATTACTAATTATACCCCTGATCATAATTACCCTCAATTGAATCTCATAGATTAAATCAACCAAAAGCGATATTTGCGCTACATGCAATCGGGATCTTGGACTCGGAAACTGACCCCGGAAATAATTCACTTTCAAGATCCGAGTTGAAAACCTCCTTCATATAGTAATAAATTAGGTTGGTATCACTACATCGTGCCAAATCCGAACTATTTTGACCACATTCATCATATATAAAATCACTATTAAAACTTGTTAAATAGTTATCTCGCATGTATTCACCCATTATCCAATTACGAAAGAAGTTATTCCTATAATATTATGATAAATCGAGCCAAGATAAAGTGGTGTTAGTCTGTGTACACAATATCATGGCGACCCCCCATGAGTCGGCTCTCACGATATCCTGTCATACCTTGCCTGCAATAAACCTCGGTGGGATTATTTGCGATCGGCTATGTTCATGACTCACACACCAGCTAACAACAGCTTCGAAGACGCGTTCTTTTGCAGCTGTGGCGAACATCACACTTGCGAACCGGTTGTTTTCTGGTGGTTTTATTGTACCATACTGAAATGAAGTGTATGTGGTTATTGAGCGTGCAATTACAACTGCAGGAAATACAAGGAGAGTATTCCTATATCAAGGATTCTAATGTGCCAACCAAAAAAAAACAGATGAGCGTATAGCAAAGAATTCGTTTCAAATACGTTTCATATTTATAGTACAGTTCGTCGTTGAACTCGATATGAATGAATGGGTGCCAGAAATAATCGGCCTTGAAGTTAGTTATGTTCTCTCCAATCTGTCATGTCGTTCTTCTGTACCGATGAAATATTATTCTTATATTTTCATGGAGAGAAAATTCAAAATTCCAACTTGAAACTTACAAATGGTACAGATAATTCAGAATTGCGGCGGTGAAACAAGAATTTCAACACTTTCAGGACGAGGATCAAGGTGATTGATTGAATCATTCAAAATAATCAAACCCAGATAGAAACAGCGACTTGAATTACGGGAGTTCATATAATTATTCACTGGTAAAACGAACGAACTTTCGTGGATACAAGCTATTGTATCGAAAAAACAAATATCACAAATATTGAAACGTCTTTTCATATGAATTCTCATTTCAATGGACTTATGTCAAGTAAAAAAGGACACACAATAGTTACCATAGCAACACAGCGAACTGGTGGACCGCCAAATATTCCAATTGGTCAATTCCAACTGATGGACATTGTTGTTTGTCTCTTTTAACAATGAGTGACGTCACTTGACGGAAGCATTTTGAAATCACAACAATCAGAATTTAATCAAAAACTCATAATGTTTCACAGAGCAATCCACAGCCTCCTTGAACTCCAATCGAACCAAGGTCTTGATATATAGGCCTACCACAATATCTCACAATATTATGCATATAGTGTGAGTTATGAAGTACGAATAGAAGTGTTATGAAGCCACTCGACCGATGGAGCTGAGAACGTAATGAAAAACACGATTCTTGTTCTCGTCTAGTCACGATTTGATCAGTTTTGCATGGCCGTGAAAGGTCAATATCAGAGGTCAATAATCCGTGTTTAATGACCGCAATGAGTGATTACCGAATTAGAGCCAATACGTTCTCTGTGTTCGGCTGAGTTATTGGCTATAAATCCTTGTTGGACTCACGTTGTTATATACGAGCTGTGCTCTCGACATGGGGAAGGAATCGGAATTGGATTTGGGACATTATTCAGAGTGAGTTCAGTAAAGTATCCATCCAGGTAGACTAGTGAGCACAGAGATGTATTCTGATGATTAGATAACAATGTAAATACTCTGATAATTTCAGAATATCGCTTCTTTTTTGAGAGTGGTAGTCTATTCAGTGAAATATCTGTTTTCTAGTGAAAATAACTCAAAATATATATATCAAAATTTATATATCGAAATTCCAGTGTGTATAAGTTACATAATTTATATATTTATATATATATATATATATATATATATATATATATATATATATATATATATATATATATATACATATATATACATATATATATATATATATATATATATATATATATATATATATATATATATATATATATATATATATATATATAAATATATTGCCGGCCTCGGTGGCTTGGTCAGCTGAGGCACCGCTTCAGAAACTGAAGTCACCGTTGGGCGTGGGTTCGAATCCCGCATGAGGCATGGGTTTTTGTAAATGTCCTATCACTTCATAGTTTCATAATCACCTGCTCAATCGTACCCCCGTAGAACCTAGCTGTTGGTGTGGTCGTTAAGCAGACAATAATCATCATTATCATATATATATATATATATATATATATATATATATATATATATATATGTATATATATATATATATATATATATATATATATATATATATATATATATTCAATATATTTCCACCTGCAAGATGGTATCTTATATTGCATGAAAAAGTAGAAGTACACATTTTCCAGTAGTATTTGATTCGGAAATGGAGACATAATGCGATTATGAATACAATTTGGCCGACTAATTGTTGCAAAAGATCGGGCAATAGTTTTACATTTCAACCGATGTGATTGTTGAGAGTAGGCCTATGCAAGTAGGTTATCTCGTGACTCGACACTAGTTCCACTTTTCAGCACTGGATGTGTACCGGTAATTCTTTCTGTCGGAAATATGTGAAAATCTAGAATCCAAGTTCATGATTTTGTTCCACATCAATTTGAAGGTGGAAAAATATATGTATTCCTCTTCTATTTCAATTTTGATATCTCATACCGTTCGAAGTTATCACCAAAATTCGTGATCTTGTCGAACGACTCCTATTTACTCGATAATTTCAAGTTATTTGAATAAGCAATTTTGTTTATCATTGTGATGAGATGGAAGAGAAGGAGGAGGAGCATAATCAGGCAGATGAGACGTAGGAAGAAAAGACTTGGGGCTGGCAGAATCTGGTCGAAATGTTGTGCCCTTGTTGAGTGTGCTTACCTGATTTTGATTGAAAAAGTAGTTGGAAAAAAATGTGATATCCAAAATGACGAAACCCCAAATGTATTACATTCCATACATACAACTTAGAAATTTGTGTTCGATTTGTTGGTAGATGACATTTTCCTCTCATGAATACAAATATATACA
>OZ023328.1:14680449-14697949 GCA_964007535.1 Brachyptera risi | reverse complement strand
CACTCAGTACACGTTCTTATACTATGATGAAGTATGTTGGTATATCACCTCATCGTGGTATCGAGTTAGATGATTACATATCCACTTGCCAAGTCTTCAATCAAAATGTGTGCTTTCGTCAGACTTACAGAGCATGAACACACATGAAATTGTTTCTTTTAAGTACTGTGAAATTGAGTATCCACTCTTACCCATCCGAAAACAATATTCCCAAACTTCATATCGATTCAGGATGAAGTCTGGCCAGACAATAGGTTATTACTGTTCAGTATCATGTATGAGCTACAGCCTGCATGTTCCGGGCATGTTTACGGCTGAACAGAATGGTGCGCAGATTGGCACATTAAATACGGCACTCCAAAACAGTGCTTAGAGGTAATCGATAATCAATAATGATGAAGCGAACTACTATGCGATATGTAATCGCCCATTGAAAATGCCGAACAAGGTGAAAATCACTGTCAACAATATCAAGGTATTTTTTCCGATCTTCCCTCAGATTTTATTTTGTGTGTCGGTTGATGAATGGGAAAACGCTCGGCTGTAAGCGTTTAAAGCTTTGAAGGATGAGTGGAAAAGTGATGAATTATGTATTTTCTTCAGTTTCTGTGTGGGAGTGATAATTATTCTCTCAGACCCCGATCACAATCAATAGATGCTCTGATGAAATGAATATCTGAATATCTTATTCATTCCGTTTTTTTTTTAATGGTGTCAACAATGTTCATGGAACTCTGCCATTCAAAAACTTGTTGCACATTGTTGTTCCGCGGGGAAATGATGCAATGGAATGGTTTCTTTTTATTCATTTGAAACTCGAACTCATCATGATACTTGTAATATCCAGGTGGAACGTGCCTGCCTCTGTTTTTCTTTCTATCTCATCATATCATTAATAATTCCTCAGACACCAATAGATCTCGCTCATCATCATAGTGCGTCATTGAACCCAATATAAAAAAAATAAGTAAATCTTTCAACATACTCTGGAGATGATATTTTTCCTGAATTTTCTCCTCTTTTTCTGTCCCTAGCACGTCATGGTTTTTCACGTAAGTGGTTTGACCGATCATGCCTCAAAATTTCACAGTATCGAGTCAATGATGACAATGTGCAAACCAACTTGAGGTCCATCTAAATATGTGCTTCCGTTCCACTTATTCACGTATCTTTGAGTATACTGTGAAATGGTCAACTCCACTCAACCAATCATGTTTGCTGCAATTGTCATGTTCTTATGTATCATGTGGAAAAAAAAAAATCAGAAAATTTCGAGCTTTTTTTTAACCTTTGTGAACTGTTATATCACTGGTTCTAAAAAACAAAAGAAGTAACTTGCTTTGGTAGTAACAATACGAAGCAATGAGAAGTGTTGGAACAAAGAATGATTCAATCAGCTGAGTTCAATTCAATTACTTTATTACCAACAGATATTATATACCACTCCAACAAATTGTTAATGTGTATATTAGTCAATAGACTATAGTTTCCTAGACGTAAGAAAGCGTGAACTACCCGCGCGTTAGTGGTGTGGGATGAAGGGACGGTCGATCGATCGGAATCTTCTGCATTATACTAACTCATCCTCTTATACCACATGTGTAAATCACAATGATGGATTAATGTACAGAAAACCAATTACAATTGCTTCAGTCTGGAATAAACTTGACATAATAAAAAAAAACATTTTTTTCCCATAATTTTTTCACTAAGTTGTTACCGATATAGAAGATTTATATGATTTTAAATACTTCAAAACAACCATTATAATTAAATTTCAGAATACCGTATCACATTAAAATTTCAAGATCCAATATCGTTTTTTTTTTTAGCGGCACCGGTATGTGTACACTGTTGAATTTTAAATTTATGTTTCGCTTACACGTAGATATTAAATAAAATAGGCGTTGCTCCACCTGTGCTCGCATATAGTGTGTGTTTAAGACAACTCGTGACTAAAACGTTAAAAGCTCGTGTGTTGTAATAACATGAATCTAGCCGGCTCTGCCTCCGTCGCCTCCTCTATTTTTCCCACCTTACTGGTTGTAAGTTGGCGTCCGGAACCACTGTTCGGTTCAGAATAACAGCGTTGACGGTTGGGTGTGTCGATCCGGTAGAGCACAGCTGGAATGGGGATTGGAAGCGTGGATGGGAGTGCTGGAAATGCAGCGTGATTACTTTCGGCTGACCCTTTCTCAGAGTGATCTTGAATTACCCTTTTAAAATTAGTGCGCTTCGTTTATTTAGGTGGAGATTGGCCCTAGGTGGAAACTCCTGAGATGTGAGAAATATATCATTTGAGATTAATTAGATGGTGACTCAACTGTATCTACCTTCGAAAGTATTATACAAATTTGTTGAGCTCATATTGAACAACGTGAAAACTTGGAAACTCATCCAGCTGAAGACTGATCTGGATGGAGACTCCCTCAGATGGACCCTACTTCATCTGAAGATATGACAATTTCTAAGAATAGAGGGTATGGAAATGAGAGATTCTACGGGACATACAAATATTTTAGGATGGACGAGTCATTTTGAAACTTCTGTTCATATTCGATTCCGTTGAATTTTGTGATATTTCAGCTGTGGAAATCCATAAATGATGAACTTGGAGAGTTGTTCACAATCAGAATATTTCATAATTCATCGAATCATAATTGATATGGTCAAATGTCATCTTCTATTCTCATTCGAAAGGAATGGATGAGACACAAAAGAATGGGTGTTTCGACTATGCCTGATCTGTATATATATGAAATATTGTTGTATGTAAGAGAACATATAGATGACTTGACTTTTAACTCGGACATTCATAACTATGACACAAGAAGTAAAAATAACATCAGTACTCGTTCAAATCATAAGAGAGCAATGTATGAGCAGGATTGTTTTTATAGAGGTTTAAAACTGTCATAATGAGTTACCAATAAGGATCAAATCACTTGCGAGTTTCAAGGCTTATAAGACCAAATTAAAGCAGTACATTCTAAATGATCCTTTTTACTCAATTGACGAATTTCTATCTAGCTGCACATCTCAACAATAATCACTATGCAATAACTTCTATCCCGACTTCTAAGTCATTCATTTTTCATTCATTGAACAATATTTCAATGTGGTTGTATACAGGTGCAGAATTGTGTTTGTCTAGTTTTGTATTACATCATTGTTTGTCGTGGGTCGGAAAAGCTTGGTATGCTTGTATCTTTGTTCATATATTCATCATTGACTTGCCATATAATTGCATATTTAATGCCATTACCCATGAATGAATAAAAATATCAAATATCAAATTCATCACTTGACGGTTCGAACTATTTCACTAAGGCCGGTATTACCAAGTTCAGTTGGCCTCTATCTGACAGTTCAAACTTGTTATCACCATGGTTACCTGTGGTATTTGTTTTCACCAACTCTCAGATAAATACTAACTAGACTTGGTAATTCTGAGCCTAAGGCCGGTATCACCAAGTCCAGTTAGCAGTTACCTGAGAGTTGGTGAAAACAAATATCACAGGTAACCATGGTGATAACAACTTTCATCTGCCAGTTGTAGCTACTCCCACGTTGGTAATACCCGGCCTAACTGACTCACCCATTTCAGAAATTATAGTTATTCCAACAAAAACTACACTTATATTTTGATGCAACAACCTATAGTCATGGTAGCGCCATGAAACCCACAATTATTATTATACAACTGAAACTTATTTCATTCATTTCAAATAGTACTTTTAGTTAAAATATATATCTCTGAATAGTATTTGCATGAAACTGTGTCTTTATAATGTACTTCTCGAACAACTGAGATACTTGGATGAAGTTTCATGGAACGGCAAAATATACGCTAATTTTCATGTACGTTATTTTATGAAAAGATTGTGGGTCAGGGAAATGTAGCGTAATAATTTTACATACAACATAAATGTAGAAATGAGAACCATTTTCCAAACCGGATGATGAAAGATATTGAGATTATCATTTTCACATCCGGTTTGGAATAATCTAGCAATTCACATATTTAATTTGAAAACACAGTTTTGTTATCGGAGAAACCAACTCTTCATTATACTCTGAAAGTACGAAATAATATTATCTTTTCAGTCTTATGTTTATATGAAAGAGAATCTACTTCTTGTTTCCGTTATCCTCATTTTCTTCATTTTCTACGTCTCCGTGGTTTCATACCTTTGCGGTCGTTCATAAAAGGAACCGGAAACTGTTTGAACAACGATAAATTCAATTATTAATTCCTCATCCTTCCAAAATGGTCTGTCACGAAGTGCTATGGGCGTGTTATAGAATGAGATGAGTGAGACAAAGACGGAGAGAAGCTTTAATGATGCTTTAACAGCTTGGATAAAAATTTTCTGTCAATTCAGAACTGTGAACGTTGATGAGAATGATGGAAAAGTTTGGTACGAACACCTTTCATTCCAAATCGTAAAGGTTTGTTGAGTTTCAATCATAAAAAAATTATATAATGGAACAAGTAACTGTCGGTAAATGCTGTAGAAATGAGTGAGAAATCAATTGAAATTCAGCTTCCAGTGAATGTATGGTCAATTTCTCAATCTCCAGATTGAGAATTATCACATTCTCATTTTGTTCAACTTTAGAAGGCTACTTGATAAGTGAATTTTGATATTTTGAAATTCTGAAATGATCAGTCAAATCTGAACCGAAAAATTGAGCTTGACATTTTGTGATCGACACTAATTGAAACGATTGATGTTTTCACATGAGACGTGCTCCCAACACAATATCTGTCGGATGGTATCTTTGTGATGGAAAATCAACTTTTGTTTTCAAGGTTTTAATTGCATTCGATATGCATTGTTTGACTGAAGATGACCTCAAATTGTTGATACTTGATGATTTTTGTGAGGCATAACATTTAACGGGGCTTTCTCTTCACATTCATGAACAGAATATCATTAATTGTATCTCAATGAATTAATTGAACATTGGCAAGTATTGACTTGACAGTTCTTCACAATTAACTCAATATCAGTGTTGCCATTCTCCAAGCAATGCCACGTGAAATCACATTTTTAAATTTGATACACTTCTTAATTCGTTTTTCACAATCGCTAATCACAGTTCATGATATCGTATAGACCCAACCTTATTCAGTGTTCCGCATAGATAATTGCTGAAAATAATCCGCACACATACACACACACACACACAAAACTCGATAGTGATTCACACATATGGACAAATTGATGTAAAATATTTGAAAAAATTAAACTTCATCAGCGAGAGTGTTGATCCGTAAGTGGATTACGAATGATTAATTTCCCGCCGAATTAAACTATGATTGCATTCGATGAACGATTATTTCCATTGATCGGCCCCGTATTGAGCATTGTCCAACCAATAATCACGGGTTCGGGCGATGAATTGATTGTATTTCAATGGCTCTAATAGCATACGCGTACACTTGCGGACAAATGAAATATTCTATCAGAATCTACAACTTGTGTTTGAATTGAGTATACGTATTCAACATCTGGGGCCGAAATCACAGAGAGTCATAATTGTGTTCCGGCTCAAAGTTACGACAATTTCTAGAGATGATACCTATCATCTATCATTATCAATTTTCTAATTTCGATTTTCAATTCAATCTATCATTATTATTGATCTATTATTATTATCTTTGAGACCGTATCAAAGTTCATCGGTATATCTTTGTAGCAACTTTGATCGGAATCAGAGTTGATCCCAATCAGAGCTATGACCTTTTGTGAATTCGGCCCCAGATTTTGTATGAACTGTGTGCGAAATGCGCATGTATATTCTGACTGAGGTTCAATGTATATAGGTTTGATGACTATGGGCTCAAGTACTAGGTTTAACCGACGCCAATAGATCTCAGTTATCATTATGGTCCATCGTGGACTCAATATATATATATATATATATATATATATATATATATATATATATATATATATATATATATATATATATATATAAATATATATATATATAAATATATGAATGTATATATATGAATATATATATATATATATATATATATATATATATGTATATATATATATATATATATATATATATATATATATATATATATATATATATATATATATATATATATATATATATATATATATATATGTATAGACATGATAGGTTTGACGTCGATTATTCGATTGATAATGTGGTCCTACTCCAATGAAACCTGATCGAACACTTTATATGGCATCGAGTGTACGCCCAGCGGTCTGGTGGATTGACATTTTATTTCAGTTCGCTTTTACTCTGTTTGAACATTTCTCTAGTCGACCGGAAAATTGGGTTTAAACGAGCATAACTAATTTGTAGAATAAACCCGATGAATGCGATGTTTTAATAGACGTGGAAGAAAATGTATTACATTATATGAGCCCTTTGTGCACGAGCAGAACGCACAGACCAGAAATATTCATTCACTGACATGCAATTAATATATATATATATATATATATATATATATATATATATATATATATATATATATATATATATATATATATATATATATGTATATATATATATATATATATAGATATATATAATATATATATATATATATATATATATATATATATATATATATATATATGGATAGATATGTATATATATATATATATATATATATATATATATATATATATATATATATATATATATATATATAAATATATATATATATATATATATATATATATATATATATATATATATATATATATGTATATATATATATATATATATATATATATATATATATATATATATATTTATATATATATATATATGAATATATATATATATATATATATATATATATATATATATGTATATATATATATATATATATATATATATATATATATATATATATATATATATATATATACATATATATATATATATATATATATATATATATATATATATATATATATATATATATATATATATATGTATATATATATATATATACATATATATATATATATATATATATATATATATATATATATATATATATATATATATATATATATATATATATATATATACATATACATATATATATATATATATATATATATATATATATATATATATATATATATATATATTTATATATATATATATATATTTATATATATATATTCATATATATACTTAATATATGTATATGAATATATATATATATATATATATATATATATATATATATTTATATATATATATATATACATATATATATATATATATATATATATATATATATATATATATATATATATGAATATATATATATATATATAAATATATATATATATATATATATATATATATATATATATATACATATATATATATATATATATATATATATATATATATATATATATATATATATATATATATATATATATATATAGATATATATATATATATAAAAAAATATATGAATATATATATATATATATATATATATCTATATATATATCTATATATATATCCATATATTTATGAATGAAGAATCTATGAATAAGGATGCTGATGATTCCGATATTTTGATTATTTCAATAACATCGAATCTTGATACAGAATAAGTGTTTCCCTGTTGAAGCAGTTTTGTCCAGACGGAGCACCACAGGATCGATTCTATCACAAAGAAAAGAATACACGAAACATCCACTTTGAACTGATATGACACGCTGGCTCGTGTCCTCACAGCGTTATATGCCTTTGTATTCGCACGCTTCACCGCCAGGATCGTGTCCATCCAACACCCTCAATAGTTTTATATATTATACTTGTGAATATATATTCTTCATCACGCGACTTTCTTATCTTGAAATGGTGTGACAGGCTCTTGGTGACTACTCAATCAACTCACTGCGTTAGAACTGAAGTCAAGTCGGACGTGATTTCGAGTACTGCTCAAGAGTAAGTCCTGTTAGCAGTTATGTGAGAGTTGGTTAACAAATATCACAGGTAACAATGGTGATAACAACTCTTATCCGCCAGCTACTCCCACGTTGATGATACCGGGCCTCAGAGAAATATCAGTCTTCATTGGTAGCTTCCGGACGTTACTAAATATCAGAATTCTGATGATACGTAGAAAACACACATATTCTCCACACTCAAGATGGCTCAGCATGCGCGTTCATGAGTTATGATCATTCCATCCACATCGCATATTTGTCGAGTGAATACGACTCAAAAAATTCAACCCCATATACAATTGACGACTCGCAGTCTCGCCCACCATGACGTCACAAATCATACCATCCAATCAACATGGCTGTTATAACTGTAGTGAGATTCAAATATCTAATCGGGGTATTTCCAAATTACTTCAAATGATATAGATTCAACTGGCCTACTGGTGAATCCACTCTCATTTCGAGTCGTCATTTATGCGACATGAGTTATAGCTATAACTCATACCATCTTATAGGTATTTAGAATAGTTGTTTCCCGTGAATTAAAATCCTGATATCCCATACAGTTCGGAAGTTATCATCATAAAACTGGTACTTCACTGAATCGACTCCCATGTTCTCTCAAGAATCTGTTTTTTGAACATCATCACTCACTATTTCTCTCGTCGATTGGCCCAGCTGTCGATGGAGTCATTGAGTGAATGCCAATTATCAGGAAAATTCTTCAAATCCTGCTCCTTTGGGTAAGCATTCAGCAGGATACAAGCACATACAACGGGATTCCCAGTCCAATATGGGTAAAAACTGCGTATTTGAAATTATCGAAACAATATGAAGTGATTCACTCCATTTTACAGGAGATCTATCGAAAACGTTTCATGAACTTATGAACAAAAATCCGTGTAAAAAAATCATGATGATACAATTTTATTGGCCAAGAGTGTTTGTGAATCCTTCCCTGAAGATAGCACGCCCTGTCACATGATATCTCCAATCCTGCTCAGTTGATCGATACATAATTTTGGTTTTCCGTGATTTATCGTTTTGGTAATGGTGAGTGGTGAAGGATTTGAAATTTGTTCCATACTTGAAACATCGACATTCCTCTCAATTTGGGTAGTTAAAAAATTGAAGTAAATTAATTAAATTATTCTGATAGAACTTTTACGTGTTACTAAGCTTATTACACTATTAGGATATTAGATTTACTTCTCACCATAGCCAGTACAAAATATGAGTACAGTGAAAATGTCGAATGATTTACTTGTATTCTACTTATGCCTCACTCTACTCATGATGTTATATGATTGAAAATTATTACACTTTTCTGTAAGTCAGCAATAAAATTCCTGAAGGATACATTTTCCACTGGTTCCAACGCTGGTGAAACCGAAACATCTGAATTACCATCGAATATACAGATACAAAACTTTGGATTGATAATGAAATCATATGAATGAACATTGGGAAAATTGAAAGAACAAATTCCATCCATTGGGGATTCTAACCCTTTTTACAACATCAAATGATAACAATGAACAACCTCATGTATTTTGATTAGGATGATGAATTACTTTAACACTGTTTATGTAGCCTCGAGTTCACTTGAGTGTCAATTCTGAAGCTGCAGTCAACTTTCCCACATGAAGTATTCCTATATTCTGTTCTCCAATTTTATGTTTCAATGAATATATCGGATTGAAAAAAAAATGAAGTTTTGCTTTTTCTATAAAATGAACCATTTTTTGAAACAATATGATGTTCTCATATCATGAATTTTTTTGACGTATGTTATGAATTCCAAAGTCAGCAGAACTGTTTCCATATCGCTGGTCTCGAGCCGGTTACGATCACGGTGGCTCCTCCGACCGGTTGAACTGAAACTAAGCTAGTTTGGTTCGTTCATCTATGGCGATCAGCGCGTTGTTTCGGACTTGTTTCTATGATTTGGAGAATATGTATGTCAAACTGAGGTTTTAGATATATTCTCTATCGAATGATCAAAATATCACAGTTTCGAAAAAATATTCTAAGGAGTGGTGACGATGAATATTCACCCAATAAGAGAGATAACTAGAAATCATCATCTCAATTTCAGAAATGAACAAATGATATATATATATATATATATATATATATATATATATATATATATATATATATATATATATATATATATATATATATATATATATATATATATATATTTTATTCTTTCTTTTTCATGAGTCGTGACGTTGTAATTCCTTGATTCATTGGCTACATGCATCCATAACAAATATAATGCGAGCCAAACCCGGCACCTCCACCCTAACAGAATATATATATATATATATATATATATATATATATATATATATATATCATCCAGGAAAGATATCCAATACTATGTATTTCTGACAGATGAAAGAGGATAATTTCGAAAGCATCTTTGATCTGTTATTAACAGACAAATCGTGTCACTTGTCACAGCGACATATACTGTAGCTTTTATTGTGTTCATCCATGTTTATGATCTGCTATATTAAATAATCCATGGTCAACTGGTCATTGAACCGATGTCTACTGTGTTATACACACTGTCATATATTTCGAAAAGAGGTAAGAAAAATAGAAACAAACAAATAAATCAAATCACCTCATAAACTTGATTTTTCTGTTTCTCCAGAACAACTTCAATTTTCCTCCCCGAACAAAACAAAAGATAACTTTTCTAGTCGATTTTCCCGACTAAATCCACTTTCCACCATTCCTCTTCAAGTTTTTTTTGTTATCTTCACTTGACATTTTGTTGCTAAGTCATGGACTCGTTCCTCCCCCCCCCCCCCCCCCTCCTCTTACGATACAACCTACAATGTTATATAGGTGTTTGGTGTTTGGTGGAATGTATCTCTCTCTCTCTCTCTCTCTCTCTCTCTCTCTCTCTCTCTCTCTCTCTCTCTCTCTCTCTCGCTCGCGCTCCCTCTCTGTGCCTACGTCACGAGGCGGAACTCGCGCCAGGTGATATATTGTTGACGTGTTGCAACTCTCTGGTTGGTACTTTATTTACGGCAACGATAACTATACACGCCTTGGCAGTGCAAAGCACTTGCCTTGTAAGACAAAATGTTCGCCGAGGTGTCGAGTGGTAATAGCCGACACTGACTGCACTTGAGAACAATAGATTCCATTACAAACGATATGTATCTCTTTTATTGATTGGAGGCAAGTACCCTGTGATCGGGAATGAATAGTATCAGGATCAAATGTATTATTATATCGGGTTTTATGACGTACGATAATGATGGATAAGATCTATTGGCGTCGAATGGATGATTTATGAGATGATGGAATGATGCTATGAAGGTTTTGTAGGTATAGGGAGGGATGGTGGGAAGGAACATTCGTGGCCTATATTGTATGAACCATTCCGGCA
The DNA here is from genome assembly GCA_964007535.1 of Brachyptera risi. NCBI lineage: Eukaryota > Metazoa > Arthropoda > Insecta > Plecoptera > Taeniopterygidae > Brachyptera > Brachyptera risi. Next base: position 14,686,549 of record OZ023328.1, on the reverse strand, counting down.
TTAGCCTTAGATACTACAAAGGGAAATCACGTAAAATCCCTGTAAATATGGACGGTGGCAGGGATATAACCGGGTCCGATGTGCCCCTTCACCTCCCAGATCCCATCAAGCTAGTGTGTTAACTACTCAGCTACATGTGCCGGTTCAGGATCACGTCTGATAAACTCTTGTCAAGATTCTGGTAGTGGTTTTTACACTGGATAATCGAATGAACTTCGGTCATTGACTCATTAAAATATGAAAATTGAAACAAAAAAACGCTTCTGAACAATGTGGTTGTGTATTCAATCATGAATTTCCACATAAGTTATCTGCATCCGTAATACCACAAATATACGAATATGAATGTATCATGTCCGTATTTTGAATTACTTTTCTCTCTCGTCTACTGAAGTATATATATATACGCATTCTTGAAATTATCATTTGAGATGGAATCCCGTTTTTTGTATACAATGTGTGATTGTGGAATTAAGGTTCAACATAATGAGGTTCATATAGTGTGAATCGATTCCATTAGAATTAGCCACCCTCCGTTTGAAAGTACGAGTAGAAATCTTGTTTTCCTCCGAAGATAGTATATGATCTGAAGTAATTCAGTTGTCACATTATTGATTGAGACCATTCTATCATTCTGTACTCATTTTCAGTGTTTAGAAGTATTCATCTTCCGATTGTTGATTGCAATGGTTCTGGAGCATCAAAATTTATAACACAGAGTTCAGGTAATGTATCCGAATTTGAGAATTAACATCTTTTTAATTCGTTCCCGAATTCTCAATGATTACGACTCAATTTTTTCATTCAAAGTTTCTTCAACTGTTTGTCGGGATGAGAAAAATATCCCAATGGGACACGGATCTCTACATTCTAAGAATACTCCGGATGATATCCGTTTCTATATTTTCAAGGTTGTGATTGAAAATATCAGACACTCTCTCCAGTATCTGACAAAACTCCTTGTGGTTGAAATGATTAGGCTACCGAAGTCACATCCCATATTAAAATGGTTACTTCAATTAACGACTCAGAACAGGCGTGGCTTCACCAGTCGGCCAATTGGATCGTATCACTTGTGGTCATTTGAAGATACTCAAATTGGATATTTGGATTCCACCACACTTCTAACAGCCCTGTTGATTGGACGGTATGATTTGTGACGTCAAGAGGGTGGAGACTGCGAGTTGTCAATTTCTCTCTGATTGCATTTAAATTAGGATCGAGGGTTAAACTCAACGTATGATTGATGTGTTGAAGTGAGAGAGAACATTTTGTAATCTGTTGAGTGTACTTGATCTTAATATGGAGTAGCCGACACTGGTAACTCAGTGCTAACGCACGTGATTCAATCCATTTGTATTATATTATTCACTTTCATCTCACACAAATTAATCTTATTTATGATCACAGTGCGTCGACGAACTCAAAATTATCGATAAGGATAAGAGAGGGGTTGTTAAATCTCTCTCTAATTAATGATTTCTCGTTCGGGAATGTTCAATAAATAATCAATTTCACGTGAAATCAGATTTGCTGGTTCATTACCACTGATTATGAATCCTTGTTTGAATATTAATTGAGATTGAGCAGACGACGCTCTCTACTGATGACTACGATCTATTGGCGTCGATGAATGATATATGAGATGATGAGATAGGATGATAGGTTCTTTCATCATGTGTTTTCGGATGGTGGAAAGGAGTCGGCCGTGGCCTGTTTTTGAGAAAACCATACTAGTATTGACCTAAACGACAGAGGGAAACCACAAAATACCCCTGTCAGGTTGGTATCATGATGAGAATCGAACCACGGCCACCTGAATGCGGTTCAGTGTAGTAACCACTCGGCCACACGTCTCAGTATGAACCTTCGTGATGGGAACCGGAAATTATTCGGGTCATTATATGAAGAATGCAAGATAACTTCTTGTTTTTACAATGTTTTGGTGTTTTGTGACTATGCATTACCTATCTGTTTTATTGCATTACTACTGAATCACTATCATTAGTATCATCACTGTACTCAGGACACATCTTCCTAATACACCCACTCACCAATAAGCCTATTTCAATACGATCAGCTGTTGAGTCGAGAAGTAACAATCAATCTTATCAATTGAGTTACTTTTTCATATCTACAATCCCATTATATTTCACTACTGTTCTCATTTTCTCGGCTTCAACGGATTTCTGCCATTCTCATTATCTTTATTTCTCTCCTCTTCATTTCTCGCTTCATCTCGTTCTCATAACAGATGAATGTAAATCAAATCCATGCTAAATTCAATCATAGCATATGTTGATTTGAGTAAACAATGAAATAGAGCCGTTCAGAAGTGTGAAGTTTAATTACAATTCACATTTCTCTCCCGTGATATTCATGTTCCATTACATTTCATATTGAACGCATTGTAACGTTTCCGAATTATGAATTTACATTTCAGTTTTTAATAACCACATAAACGGTTTAGAATCTGAATGGTGGGTTTTCAATAACGATTACGCGGACCAAAGGCGAGCTGTTTTTCGAGTGTTGGAGCGCGGTCTCCATTATTATACACACATCGCTATTGTGATATTATTCCTCGCGAGTTTTAAACTCCATCCAGACCCAGATTAGACGCCTGATTGTGTACAATACGAGTGCGGTTACTCGAGAGCGTGCAGCGAAAAGTCGTAGAGATTAAAAGATGAAAATAAATTTCCACAAAATATGATGTAAATCATTTTTTCAGTGCGGAATTTCTATCAGGAACCGAAGTCGTAAATCTACATTTCATTTTTCAGGGAACCAATATTTTATATGAAAGGAAATTGTGATTCAGTTTAATTCCGGTAGGAAGCGAGACACACTTTGTTCTCTCCGTTTTTGTCCATATATATATATATATATTATAATATTTGAAATTGTGAAGCTAGCAAAGAGCTCGATTAATCGCAAAGTCATTTCACCGGTATACGATTTGATAAACTATCTATTTGCATACATTTGTACTGAGTTTATTGAAGCGCTGTTGTGATAAATAGTGATTTCAACCATGACATCTATTGGTGTTGGTGAACGATGAATGAGATTTAGAGATGTTCCATCAGTTATTTCTCGACAGCTGAGAAAAAAATTCCGTCAACCACAAAATGAACGAAAAATGAAAATGGTCGTTCATGCCAGGGCTCGAGCCCCAGTCTTCTGAATGGCCATTTGATGCACTGGTACGGCTATATACCCGTTGGAGTAATCGAGAAATAATATTGAGTTTCACGCCATAATTTTATTTTGTACGCTGGGGCAAATTATAAAGTTCGTTCCATTCTAAATATTATATATTACAATTTCTGCTTTGAATTTTGTGGTAGATTAAAGAGACACCAAATCGACTCTTTATAACCCACTTCAGGATGAAACATGGCAATTTTTTATGGACATTGAAAACCTTTCTCATATCATTCGAATGGATATGAATTCTATATCGATTGTGAATATTAGGAGATATCTTGAAATTAAATCAGTGATAAAATGGGTGGAACTTATCAATTGTGCTTCACGAAAGATGTTGACTAATCAATCAGTACATTAATATTTTTGACAGAATCTTGCATAATTATCTGCTAGATTTTCGTCAGCTTCGAATGTTCCTCGCTGTTCACTGTTCTTTATTGTACGGAAGATACCATTTTTTCTAGGACGATGAATTTTCATCTCAAATCTATAAATATTCAATAAAACACTTCTGATGTCACAAAAATAGGATAACAAATCATGTTATCCACATTGTATAACATGTTGTTTCCGAAATTATCAAATTTTCCGATAATGGGTCTATTGTTCAAATTTTGAACAGTCGATTTCACCATGGAAAGAGGAAATAATTCATTCATCACGACTGTTCATGCATCTTCATGATGAATGGCATGGACGTTCAGCTTACTATGAATTTGAAGTTATAATTTCCGAAAGTAAAATGAGTTATGATAGGCCCTATACTGTTACAACTTCAATATTCGTGTTCGATTTCATGATTGCATTGAAGATTGATTGTTGACCAATCATTGTTTGATTTCGTTGCTAAGACGACATTATACTAAGCCTTCTAGACAAGGAAAACGCGGGATGCGCGTTGTGAGATGAGCTTAGAAGTATGGCAATCTAGAATGAAAAATAACTTGTCAGCTCAATTTACATCTACAAACCTTGACTTACTTCAAACGTTCAAAAACCTCACCTTCAACTTGTTGATATTTATAGTAACCTGCAACCTGTCGCATAAACACTTTGCAAAACCAATTGATCCAAATATTCAATAAAATGTACACGTTTATTGCGTTTTCTTCATTATTTCCCATTCGATTGTTGTAAAAATCTCTGAAAAGGTGTATAATAGTATTTTTCATATTCTGTGAGAATTTGAGAGCTTTTGAAAAATTCTTGTTTTTCAAGTATTTTTCCTCCGGGTTATTCTTATGAGGATTTTCCAAACTTTCCGATTATTTTCCGGAAAAACCTTCCGACCGATTCCTCTGAATAACAATCCCAACCTATTTTGGTATAACACCAACGTTCAGAAAAAGTTTCAAGTTGATTGATTCATTTCTCTGACCTGTATGCCGCGTACATAATTACAAAAAAAAAAAAAAAACATAAAAACGAAGCACATTTTTTTTCAGGGTGTGAAATGGAAAGCTTCGCTACGCTCATCTAATTACGTCAAAACTCTTGAGTTCATTCGGAGATTTTGTCTTGAATAATTTTTATATTACAAGTGTCCAAGAAGCCTCAGGTTTTAAAAGATGAATTGAAAATATAGTTTGAATAACTTTCTCTATATAGTTAAAAATGTTGTTTCTTCACAATTATTCTCATCAAACAGAAGGCTGCGGTGGCAGAAAATAAAAAACAAACATCTCTCATCAATAGAAGACAAATGATGAATAGACTCCATTAATCCACGCGTTTTGTCTCTTCTACCTTTGACTTTGTCAATAGGTATAATTTGTAGTTAAATAGCTGATACCGCAGTGAAGCTACCTCAGCGTTCTACAATAATCAGTATAGATCTCGCCAAGTTCTATCGGCATTGTCTAACCGTCTGATTGAATTACTGTCGAGCGCAATAACTAATGAAGCAAATTAACCATACAGGGAGTCACGTTCGTACACTTTAACAGAGTTATATTTGTTGGGAATATTCCTTTGATCGTCTTCTTTGTCGAACAAAAATGATGCGAGATAACGAAACGAAGTTGTGGTAATTTTGTTCTGTATTTTTTTCGATGTAGAAATACACTCGCCTGATAATTATGTTAAACTTGAATTGAGTCTTGTAACTTTTCGACGAGATAGTATATTCGTACCCATGAGAGAATGAAGTCGTTCACAAAATGAATTATAGTTGAAATGTTGATGAATATTCAACTGATTTATGAATTTAAGGTTCCAGTACTCATAAAAAATGAATCAATATATCGGTATATTATCGAATATATTATGATATATAATATATATCACATATCGATGAATTATATATGAAGATTATCTTATGCATCTCATCCTGCATAAAAATATTATGCCTCGAAAATACAACAACTGAACGAAAAATGTGTTATGTTGGTATGTTGGTTATGTTGGTAAATCTTCTCTCGTGAATCGAAGTATGAAATTTGAAAACAAAATATCGAAAATGAAAAGCGTCATGAAGAAATATTCTGAATATGTTTGAAAAAACATTGTAAGACTGGTTTTGAGAATCTTCGTCGAGTGTTAATCCTCTAACTGATGAGGTAAGAAAATAACATACTTAACTAATGGTGATAACAAGTTAATTCGCTAACTATCGCTTGATGCACTGGCGATCAATTGGTAGAACCGGACTAAAGGAGAATATCACATCGACATTGTCCACTGTGATCTAATATTCTTAAATCCAGCCTCAAGCAACTTACTTTAGTATCGCTCAATTTGAAGTTATTATTACAAATAGGATGTCCCCTAATTATCTCTCACCACGCGGAACCAAGTTTTTCCACAATTCACTCAATATTCACTCCAAGTGGAAACCGGTAATTTGCCACGTCCTGAGCCAAGTAGACTCTCTTGTTGTGCATGA
>OZ023328.1:14660449-14675449 GCA_964007535.1 Brachyptera risi | reverse complement strand
TCTTCAAATCTCTGAACGTTGATGTTCGAATAAAATGCAGTATGAATCTCCTTCAACCATAACTGAAAACGATATGTGGGAAGTGAATGGATATACATTGCCCAAGTGATATCCGATATTCTCAGCTCGACATATATTGGCACTGAATAAATATAAAACTCTACTATATCTCCAGAGTCCGTTTGAACAAGTACCCCTCCCCCGCCTCCCCCCCCACCCCTCGTTCACCTAACCGGCACCAGAGATGCTCAGGTGAAGTGTATTCTTTGCTCAAGGGGGATTCAGCCACACAATTTCGTATTCAGCATCAACATTACATACAAACTATCTTAGTAACTTTCCGTTTGAGCAAATTGTAGTGGAATTGCTTCGAACCATTCAACGAAGTATCTTTCGAAATAATGTGGATATATAACAAACATTCGCATCAGATTAGATGTTAAAGCTAGATAGTTGGATAGTTTCCTGAATATCCAGTCTTCCTATGGAACATTACTTCCATTCTTTTTTCAAATTCATTCATTCTGAATTTACCCAACAAGTATTTATGATAATCATCATTTATACCTAACGTATTCATTGGTACCGTATCTACTGCTAACATTACTGGATTAGCGGAAGCAAAGAATCAATTGCACCGTACTCGAAAAAAAGAACGATTCTACATTCAAAAAACATGAATGAGTAGTCAAATATGATGGTAGTAAACATTATGAGAAAGTATGAGTATGAACATCAAACCAAAAATGATATGAAAATGAATGATCATTACAATTTTCATGTGAGACATTCACAATAAGAAAATATACCACTGCAATTCTCAAAGACGCCCTCGGTTTAACTCAGTCAGCTGAGGCACCGCTCCAGAAACTGAAGTCACCGTTGGGCGTGGGTTCCAGTCCCGCATAAAGCATGGGTTACTGATTACCTATAATGATTACTAATCAATTACCTTTATTAGACGAGCGGCCTCTTTCCCTAATACAAGCGTATTGTGTATCATTTGTTGAAGGGTCGTTTCGTTCTCGAACACTCATCTAACAATCGTCATAAAAATTCCAAACAGATATCCGTACAGAAAAAAGCTATATTATCGAACAAATCCAGCATAATGTCAGATATTCACGAACATTGAATCATATTGGCTGCATTCTATCAAGAATAACTCGAAAACTCATATATAAAACATGCTTTTCTCCTATATCACATTTCTAATCTGTTTCTATTTATTTTCCAGGTAAGCACTGATTCCTGTCAAATAAATCACATCCGTTGACTTGTTTAACGACGAGCGTGGTGAGTTATATTCAAAATAGTAATTTCACGGAGAAACTATTTTCTTTTCCTGAAGTTTCTATGAAGAAAAAAATGTAGAGTACCTTTTCAAACAGTTGCATGCTATGTGCAAACAAGGAGCGTGGAGTGCATCGTATATTACGTGATGCCATATAAAACTAGCTGTGCTTTGAGAGAAACTCTGCAAATACAGAGTTGCATGTTATATCAAACACATTGCTTGACAGAAGTTCTGGAATAGTTCAAATGTAAACCAGTGTATAGTCTGGCTCACCAATCTGTAGCAAGTGTCTAAGATATTTTCAGTTTGCTCTTACATTGTGGAGCGAGAAGATTCGTACATCAACATGTTGATCATATCTGTACATTTAATTGAACCCACACATTATTGCATTCATTTCAATATATTGAACCCAAGTTGACCAAAGTCAGGATTGATCAGCAAAAGTTGAAAGTTTTAATAATCTACGAACGTGAGAATTCAGAATGGAAACTACATTTGCGATCATTTATACTATTGTCTTTAGAAGAAAAATTGATATCATTTTTTTGTTAAAATAACATCGAAACTTGGTACAAAATCATTGTTCTCCGATTGAGGCAATGAATGATGAATATCAATTGATGACAATGGATATCAAAAATGACTGAGTTCTCATAAATATATGTCTGAATCAATTTGGCGACGTCGCACCAGAACTCTTACATAATTACACATTTTTCCTAAAAATACGTGAGAGAAGAGTTCCTTTGTTACTGTTGAGTGATGATGGATATTTCTACCCACTTAGCAGTTGAAATAATCTAATTGATATGAACACTTGCTACGGATTGGTGGGACAGACTATACACTATAAACACGAGAGAAGAGGGTGCGAAACATTCGTGCATTGGGAATGTGGGATAGGTAGGACGGTCGCTCGAAGCCTTCCTATTTCATGTTCACCAATATACACTATAGGCCTGATGTGGGATAAGGGGGACGGTCGCTAGGAACTTTCTTATTCTTTGTAAATCGGAATACTTTCACAGCAGGCTCATAATATTATTCATGAGAAGATATACAAATACACAAAACGCGATCATATTGAATAAGCAGGCTTATCACAGGTGATGTCACACTGTAACGAGAGGTCGAGTGGCTGGTACACTGAACTGTCATTCACGAGACCGAAGTTCAATTCCCGCAATGGTCAACCATCCTGACGGGAGTTTTTGTGATTTCCCTCGGTCGTTCAGGCCAATATTAGGGTGTTTTTTTAACAACAGGCCACGACCGACTCCTTCTCACCATCCAGTACCACCTGATGGAATAAAACATTTCATTCTTTCATCATCTTATAATCATTCAACGACGCTAATATATCGTATGTCATCAGTACAGTGCGTCGTTGGATTCAATATGAAAAAGTGACGTTACAATTCGTTGTAAGGGCAAGATGCATGCATTTTTTCATCAAATTTGAATCAAAATAGGATGAACATTCAATGATGTGCTCAGAATATTACGAAAAATAGATAAACCATCCAAAACCTGTTGATTTCATTTGAACACGTGCTCCACAAGGTACTATTCTGTTGATAACGATTGAATGTTGAATGGTATGACTCACATTCCAATGAGATACTTCATGCTGGAAGTGGGGCTATGAATGAAAATGCAGTTATATTTTGTTCAGCTTGCCCAACACCTCCACCAACAACTACTTTGTTATTTTGGGGATACGGATGAGCGGGTGATTATAAAAGTTTCGAGTGATTTGAAGAAATACGATCCTCTTTGCAGTGCCCCGTCCGAACAATCATACCTCACATTTAATTGAGGAATATTGTGCCAAGTTGCGATGTTATTAAAATAGGTGAAGTAATGATAGGTGGAAGTACATTCACAGAGACGGGTCTCGAACCCGTGCTCGTATTGTTTCGATTAACAAAGCATTGGCATTGAATATTTATGTAAAGAAAACTGACTAAATGTTTCGGTTGTTGTTATCATCAATTCATCAAACCCAGGATGATAATTATAATGATAATGATAATTGAATTTAATTCTGATAATGGCCAAGGTGATATATTTATTATAACCGCGGTAATGTGATGTCAAGGTAAATAGAGGTAGATATCAATAGCTTCTTCTTTCATCTCGGACGATGATATTCAATCAGACCTCTCGTTGTAATTCAAGCACGTACTTGACTGAGGTAAACTAGTTTTATGTTGGCTGCATTGACGTGGGTAAGAGTAATTACGATACACCTAATTGAAATCACTTACCAACTTGACAACGGGGAAATAAGTGAGATACATTGCTGTCACGAAGTTGTGATGATATATTATGTGATGATGTGGAACATGGAAAGAAATCTAACAAGAGTGAATATATGAGATGAAATAATAACGTCCTGACCTGTCTTTTGCATGACCAGGACATTGCATTTTCACAGATAATCGACACGAGGAGTAACAACAGGAAGCGCAATAAATCTCGATAGGGTCGAAGAATGGTTACAAGGTCAACAATATGATATTCCAATCAATGTCATTGTTGAAATATGTGCGCGCTCTATTTTTTTACTTTTCTCTAGTTTCAATTTCAAACACTAACAGCGTACCTGCAACTTCTTCTGGCAGATTCGCAGAGCATACTTGGAGTAGAGAACAGGGTTCATTGAAATTGATTCGAGAATGATTTCTTGATCAGAATACAATATATGAAACAATCAAATGGGACACATCTCTCAACATTCTGAGAATATCGAATCATCACATTTCATTCACATTCGAATGAAAATGGGCAAGTTGGAATATTCTTCAAATACCATACTTGAAATATACTTATTACTTAAATTTGCATTATCAGGTGAAAATCAATGGTAATCAAAAATACCTTACACTTTCGTCAGTAGAATGTAACAAATCACTCAATGTTTTTCTTTTTTTCTTTTTACTCTAACTACCTTATCACTTTTAATGTTTGAGAAATACCTCCGAATTTGAATTGTACTCATAATTCACTATTTTAACTCACAATTGAGCACTTTTTCAAGGGCTCTGTGGGTGGTTTTTGTTGTAATTGTGTTTTTATTTCTGTAACAGTGTATGTGACCAAAACAAAAAAAAAGTTGTCAACGTGATGATTTATAAATATCAGCTGTTTTTCATTGGACAATCATTACCTCTATGTTTGTCTGGTGACGAACATTCAGATGGATAGAGCGAGGAAAAAAGTACCCGAAGTCTTTGATGGTTCATTGGTGGCCGTGATTCAACCGTCGATACGTCAGTATTCTTAATTTCTGAAAGTTATTATTCTAATCTCTTCCCGTAAGAAATGATTAATTGACAAATCTTGCACAAACAATCGACCTGGTTCATCCATACGAACATATTTTCGAAATATCATCGGAACATGTCTTGAAATGATTTTCAAAGATGAAGAACTTGAAAAATGAGTGTAAAATTATCTTACTTACCGTTTTCAAAAGCAACTTTCGGTTAAAAGATTCATAAGTCACAATTTCATATGAGTTCACATAATCCCTGCGAAAATCAGACAAATTGGACGATTCATCGATACGACAGTATTCTTCATTTCTGAAAGTTATTATTCCGATCTCTTCCGGTTGAAAATGATTGATTGGAAATATTTCGCACACACAATCGATCTGGTATATCCATACAAACATACTTTCGAAATATCACCGGAACATGTCGTGAAATGATTTTCAAAAATGATAAAAGAACTTTAAAAATGAGTATAAAATGACCCTACTTCCGCTTTTCAGGAGTAACTTCCGGTTGAGTGATACAAAAGACACAATCTTATATATTTTCACATACTTCCTGAGAAAATCAGACAAATCGGACGATCCGTTTGGCCAAGTTCTTACGTGACGACGGAAGGGGGAGAAGGAGGAGGAGAAAAAACTGAAAGAGTAGTATTTTACAGTGCTATAACTTCTTGACATTTATTATGATATATATTACATTTAATATGTTGTGTCGTGTATGGCACCTCATTCCATCACAATGAACTAGAGGTATCTGGGTTTGTTAGTTCTGGAGATACAGTATGCTCAAAACCGCCTGGAAGTACTTCGTGTGAACAGTGTAAGCGTGTAGCTGAGACTTCGCACGAACTTGGCTCTCTTTGAGCTACCGCACGATCAGATATTACTTTGTTCAACTGTGTTTCTGTATTGGCAGAAGAAATGCTCTCTTTGTTTATAGAATCAAGATTCATGTATAATTTGTTGGATTCACGCGTAAATGATGTTTCATCAAATCAAACAGCTATTAAAATAGGTATATTGCATCCTCAGCATTCTGAACGACATCAATATTTAATTTAATTCCTCTCCGGGAAAAACTTCTTCGACACACTTGATTCATTAATTCAATCTGATCGATTGAGTTTCAATTCGACTCATTGATTTTGAATTGAATTTTGAGTTTTCTATTCGTTCAAATGTCATCAGCAGGAAATATTAATAATTCAATAGAACGTCGTTTCAATGAAACTTTTTCTATTTTTCTACTTCCGGAAGTAAAATACACCTCACCGAGATATTTATTCAGTTTCAAGTGATGAAGATTGTCCGATCATGTTTGAAGTATCGTTTGGCTTCCTCTCTTGAAAGTACTCGGTATACTTGTTTTCACGAGAGAAAAAATTCGCTTACCAACTGAATGATTGTGAAATATTCCCCCAAAATTCCACCAGAACAAGTACATACAAGTTATTGGATGAGCGAAGCGAAGACTCAATTTCACCATACCCAAAAAAAGTGCCAGTTTCTTCTTTGTTTTATGTTCGCGCTCCACAGGTCGAAAAAAAATCGAAGTTTAATATATATATATATATATATATATATATATATATATATATATATATATATATATATAAATATATATATATTTATATATATATATATATATATATATATATATATATATATATATATATATATATATATATATATATATATATATATATATATATGTATATATATATATATATATATATATATATATATATATATATATATATATATATATGTATATATATATATATATATATATATATATATATATATATATATATATATGTATATATATATATATATATATATATCCATATATATATATATATATATATATATATATATATATATATATATATATATATATATATATATTTATTAACCGAACCAAAGATATAAGTTAATATGTTCTAGCTCATCCATCAACGCGGAAACACATAACGCGTTTGCCCAGTGTTTCTGAACACGGCACGATCATTGAATTCGAATGACGAAGATCCAACAATCATTCTGACGTCAAATACAACAAAAAAATGAGATTTCATCAGAGATGTTTCAAGCGAAAACTGTCGTTATAGAACAAAATATCTGAAAAGTTGCGCTCTATTGTTCAACCTCGTAGTACATCGTTTTTCTCTTAAACATGGAATATTATATCCACATATATCAGTCCACAGCCATATATTTCATATCATCTTGGTATTTATCATACGATTCGATATGGGAAAAACATTGTTCGTCTAATATTCGATGATTTCTCCTCTCAATAAATTCAATTTCAAATTTCATCTCCAAAAATTTGTATGATCATTTCTGTTTCGAAATTGATCGCGAAACGGTATGATTATTTCATATCGGTGGAAGTGCCGTGTTTTCACACCGATCGAGCTACCGTACAGCGAGTATAAGAAACCGACGATAGATGTCTCTTGCATTCGAGCGTTTGAAATCTGTCAAGAGGCGACCACGTGTTCGACAGCATGTCTTGTGCATTCTCAACATGATCAGAAGCACTGATTTTTCAGTTATGAAATCATTTTCTATTGCAATAATACTTTTAGGTGAACTGAATAAGTCTGAATGATTATTGATGAAAGTATTCATTGATAACATATTGATTGATGAAATAATTAGGTAACGAGGGGTTCCAGGGCCCCCTCATGCCCGGTGCTACCGTGGCTACGGCAACGGGGCCCGTGGGCCAAGGGGCCCGCAAGGACTGTGAAAAATTTTAAAAGTAGAACATTATTTCTTAATGAATCATAGAAAGAAAACAATGATTACATCACTATAGGACTAGATTCATGTGTATCAATGATTCAATGAAATATTACATCAGAGTGATATGAATTGGTGCATTGGATATGCAGTGCGTTGCGTACATCAGAGCCGGAAGAATGTAGCTCTCATCCTTTCAATAAATTATCAGAACTCAAAAACACTACAATGCATCATATAACCATGGTTTTCAATGCATGGTTATTAATGCATGGTTCATAATTTAACCAACAATTTCTTACGACAATTATTATTTTATCTGTGTGAATATTAAAATGAAGCAAACAAAAATATTCTAGAACTCATTTGTTCAATTATGTATTTACCAGTATTTAAAATAAATTCACGATGTCAATCTAAACACTGTCCAAACTCTTGAAACTAGTTTGAATGTGTGTTTAATGAAAAATAATTGTGATGAAGGTTAAAAAATGTATATTGTAGAAAAAGGCCAAAATTTCTTCTTTTTGTAGTAAGAGGGGGGCCCATCATGACTTTTAGCAACGGGGCCCAGGAAATGATGTGAGGGGCCTGAGAGGTTCTCTTGTTCTCCGAACGGACTTTTTTTCTACGGCTTGAATAAGATATTGATCGATGGAAATATCAAGTTACGAGAGGTTTTCTTGATTTTCGAACATGAAACGATTTTCTCCTGCTTGAAGAATGAAAAATGCTGAATCAAGCTTTCAAAACTTTCCGTGAGAGAATATTTTCACATCATCGACATCACGTCACGTGTTGATGACTTGATACATTGTAGTGAATCAGGAGATTCATTCATGCCTACAATTAAGTCAAATGAAATGAGTTATTCAAAAACTGAAATAATAATTGTATCATATATTTCGGCATTTTGTATCGATTATTGGAGATTCATCGAACTTTTTCTCAAGATTTTGATGACCGAACAGTCGTCAATGAACATATATGAAATAACGTAACAAAATGAGCCTGTTCTCCATTCTTCGACATGACAACATGAAGAGTCTCGTTCCGATACGAATAATTTACCTTTAATTCTCATTAATAGTGATTTTTTCAAATATCATGACACTACATCGTTTGTTATCAATCCTCATTTCAAAATACACGACATCGCGTTCAATCGAATCAAAATCGAAATATCAGTGATTACTATTTTCATTTGCCACCCTCGGTAGCTCGGTCAGCTGAGGCAACAATTCAGAAACTGAAGTGACCCTTGAGCTTGAGTTCAAGTCCCGCATGAAGTATGGGTTTTTGTAAACGTTTCATAGTTTCATAATCATCAGCTCATTCGTACCCCCGTATGACTTATAGTTGTTGGTGGGGTCGTTGAGCAAATATTAACCATCATCATTATAATCATCATTATCTGAGAAAATACTCCATATTTTTTTCGTTTTTGATCTTCATGTCCATGAAAGTCCATCCAACATTGCGTTAGATTGGGATAGAGTCGAAATATCATATGTATTATCATTTCATATGAAATGTATATTTTTTCAATGTTTCATCAAACGTCAACTGTTTCACTGACCGAGCCAAAGTTGTTTCATGGTCACTAATTGTGAATATCACCGGAAGATTGCACTGCATGCATGTTCTGTTACACTTGAGCATCGTTTCCAAGGCGTCGCGATGCTTTGGTGCAAGTATTTCCCACTAGATGTCTCGTACATCGGGAATCAACTCGACGTCAAAGTTTGAGGAAACATAAGAAAACGTATTCCTTACATCCGTTATTATTTTAACTATGTGCAGAAACGTGAGGAAATTGCTGTTTGTTTTTTCTAGTTTGGCACACAAATTTGCCTCATTGTATTTGTGGTGTAGAACTACGTGAGGATGCACGAGTATGAATCCAAATATATCATTCTCTTCAATTCATCAATCAAAAAACTTGGGAATAAGTTGAATTAAATATGGATGTATATCATTGGATCATCGACATATTTATTCATTCATTGATGATGATTATTGTTTGCTTAACGACCCCACCAACAGCTGGGTTATATGGGGGTGCGAATGAGCTAGTGATTAGGAATGTATGAAGTGATGGTTTTAATAGGACATTTACAAAAACTCATGCCTCATGCGGGACTCGAACCCACGCTCAACGGTGACTTCAGTCTCTGAAGCGGTGCCTCAGCTGACCGAGCTACCAAGGGTGGCTTCATTCATTTATTCATTCATTTATTGATTTATTTATTCATTCATTTATTCATTCATTCATTCATTCATTCATTTATTCATCTATTCATTTATTTATTCATTCATCAATTTATTCTCATTCATGTCCAAGAGAATGAAAATAAAGAATGGAACATTTCTGTGTGAATCATATGGACAATCGAGGATAGAATAGAAAATCATGAAATGCACACAACATACAAATAAGAAAATATACATGAATCGATTTGAATGATAGATGCTATTTTTTATGATTACCTAGCAACTACCAAGTCAAGCATTGGAATTGAGAACAAAGTATCAACATCGAGTCAATATGAAAAGTACATTACAATATTGAAATCAAAAAGTCATAACCCCATATATATCAATAACTCAAATTAGCTAACATAATTACACCATGTATTTTTCCATGGATTCCATGTATTCTTTTGAAATGTGATGAATGAAATTCGTTCCAATTCGAATATCATTTCACCATATTTCCTCCAGGTTTGTTTATGGAGCCATATTTGAGATTGAATGGGTGTCAATTCTAGAAGAGCAAGTTAAAACATGGCACAGACAATCGTACTCATTTTTCCCATGATACGAGAAATTGTCTCGATTATCTGTGATACTACGCACACTCGATTATTCATTATGCAATTCTACATTTCACCATAGAAAGAAACATCAAGATCTGTTGAAAAATTCAGTTATATCTATGAATAGCAACATGCTTTCAGTACTAGGAAAACGCATTTGTCTATAATCAATTATTGAACTATTCAGAACGAGAGTGATAGACCGAGACGTGTGGCTGAGTGGTAACCCACTGAACCGTCATTCGGGAGACCGGAGTTCGATTCCCGCCATGGTCGACCATCCTGACAGGGGTTTTGCGTGGTTTCACTCCGTAGTTCAGGTCAATACTGGGATGGTTCCTTAATAACAGGCCAAGACGAACTCCTTCCCACCATCCAAAACACCCAATAGAATAAACTTTCATCTCATCATCCCATCATCTCATTCATCATCAACCAACGTCAATAGATCGTAGCCATCAGTATAGTGCGTCGTTAAAACCCGATATAAAAAAGAGTGATAGAATTTAGTTGAACTTGAGGTTATTATTGAGATTGAAATTGAAGAGTTGAATGTTGAATGATTTGATTCGAGTGGTATGAGTATAAATATAAGTTGAGCTCGAAACAAGTATCCAAGGATGTGTAAAAAAATGATATCATATGTCAATATGAGATGGGTTTATTCAAGTTCCATAATAGAGACATGTGATATGTGCCACTGACTTTGTACGAGAATTTGAAGAAAAAATAAAGTATCATTCAATAATGAAGAACAATTTCTAAAAGGATCTTCAAATTTCACAATGCTCTCATTCAATAAGTCTCTAGACTATTGTTAACGCGTCTTTCATGAATCACATTCTGTTCTACTCTCATGAAGAACTCGTTGACAGACTATTTGAAGAGAGTGATATAGACACTTGGACAAAGCAGTCATGTGCAGCTTTCGAGTTGGTTCTCTGATATAACTTCATTGATATTCAAGTCTGAACTTTTCCGATTGAAATTAAAGTTTCACAAGAGTTATAACACTCTTGAAATGAAGTTTCATCACAGAGAAATTGTCCGGATATTTATTTGATATTCTCTCATATTTTTTGGGTGGTGAGATCGCCATTGTAGTGCCTCGTCTATCACATAGCCTCGATTGAAGAGCAATGATTTAGTATCAGATTTCTATGTTGATGAAAAAAACATTGTTCGACGTATACTTTTCACGATAGTAACACTCCAAATATCACAATCAAACGGAAGTACCTGAATATCACAATTTGAAAACGTGCTGAATGACAATTTCGAAAATTCATTTTGTGCCCGAATACACCCGTTACATGTTTTGAAAATGATTCATTTTGTTATCACTATCAATGAGTTACATTTTGTCTTATTTTTCTCAATCAACATCTAAACTTGAACCAAACAATTTTTCTCCAATCAAGACAATGAATAAAAAGAAAACGGGGAACCACAGAGGTGATCTTAATATTATGCTCCACTAGCAATACTGGTATCACGTCTTGAAGCAAGAGAACCGCACCCACATAAACCTACTTTTCTAGGAATGAGATTTCATAGTTGGTTTTATTGGGTTTAACGACGCACTGCAATGAAGACTGAGATATATTGACGTTTCATAGATCGGAGTATAATTCAAATGAAAGTTTGATGAACGAGATTGAACTGTTCGTCAATACATTTTGAAGATTGAGCTTCTTCAAAATCGAAATTGTTCTATACTCAAGAGATCAGATACTGTTGTCTACAAACATTGTTGAACTTGTATCGACGAGAGATAGAAAGTCTTCGATCGACCGTCTCCCCTATCTCACACCATCAGCGCACGAGTGGTTCGCGCCTCCATCCTCCGTGGACACAACTATTACATATCACATACACATACATATCACATACATATCACATACATATCGGTATATTTGAATTCACGAGATATGGCAGTTCCGATCGACCATCTTCCCTATCTCACACCATCAGCGCACGAGTGGTTCGCGCCTTCATCCTCCGTGGATGGACACAACTATTCACATACATATCGGTATATTTGAATTCACGAGATATGGCAGTTCCGATCGACCATCTTCCCTATCTCACACCATCAGCGCACGGGTGGTTCGAGCATTCATCTCTCGTGGATACTACTGCACAAACAAACAATGATAATATACTTATCTATGGGAGATGAAGTTAACGATTGGCCGTCTCCCCTATGACACATCACCAGCGCACGGTAGGTTCGCGCCGTCATCTCTTGTGGACACAGGACAACTTCTGAGGCGTGGGTCAAGGGGACAAAGCGTGTGGTGGGGTCACGCAACGACGGGTCACCGAACAAAGTGAATTAGCACCTATTTGGTTTTCACTTCAGTAACTCTTCAGGGAAATATTGCGGAACTTCCACTAAAATCCGATTACGATGGAATATACATGGTGAACCAAAACAATAAGAGATTGCATGAACCTGCAATTTTGAAATATATTACTTGTTAGCATACAAAGGTTATGGACATGAATATGAATATCGAACCGTGGAAAGCTTGACATCATTGGAATGCAACATCTCCGTTTTTTTCGCGTGTGAATATTCCTAGGTGAACGTTTTGCGTTCATGTATTTATGGAGACTCTGTTAGAGCCCATACAGACCAACACAACTCAAGTTGAAAAAATACAATATATAAAAACTTTCGGCCACAGGCTGAGGGACTGTCTCATTTTTTTCAGAAATGGAAAGAGACAAAGACAATTTCGATGATATGATAAGTGAAAATAGTTTCCTCTCCTATTAGGACCACATGTGGAAATAATATCGGTTTCTTTTTCTCACAGCTCAATAAAAGGTGAACGCGTATCTGAGATTATCGTTCGCTGAATGAGCTATATTATATCCATAATAATACCTGTGGAATATATAATATATGATACATAGTAGCTATATTATCATCAAGTTTTTTTTCGAGATGGTAAGATCGCTCTTATGACGCCCTATCCGAACGAGTCTACCTCTCACTCTCAGCATTCTCGGGATAATATGGGGTAAGGGCAGAGGACTATTTGAGATTATTCTGATAACAATAGCTCTATATCAATTTTTGTTGTTTATTAGAACTAACGCCGTTATCGAACCGTTTATTGAATTTGGAAAACATATCGCTCAAGCATGGAAAACTAAACTCAATCAACTCAAGGAATATTGCGTATTATTTTACATATTATTCGACAGGAATGAGATAAAAATACATGGTGTCCAGATACAGCCTCTGAGTTTATTGGATGAGTGAAGCAAATATCAATTCATCAGACTCGGAAAATATGACATTTTTCTCATTTTGTTCACGCTCTATGGGCCAAACGGAAATAAAAATTTAGTTTGAATGTGGCAAATACAAGTTTCCTCACCTGATTCGATACTGTCTA
Organism: Brachyptera risi; assembly: GCA_964007535.1. NCBI lineage: Eukaryota > Metazoa > Arthropoda > Insecta > Plecoptera > Taeniopterygidae > Brachyptera > Brachyptera risi. The sequence goes on along the minus strand of OZ023328.1, from coordinate 14,661,880 downwards.
ATTTTGAGTCGCAATCGGTTGAAGCGCTTCTGAGAGAACTCGTTCCAAAGTTTTCAGAAATTTCATGAGAATAATCCAGAGTTAAAAATTCGTGAAAAATATTTCTTCCGAGAGAATTCAAATTCTCAGATAATTTTTAAATAACTTTGATACAGGTTATTCCGAACTTTCACTCAAATCGGATCGATCGTTTTGATGTGAGAAATGAATGATATCTCTGATGATATGATTTTTTCAGACCACTCAAAGCTCTCACGAGACCAATTGAATCCGAGCAACAATAAGTGTCACCAATCAATTGGAAACGATTGAAACAGGGCCTGCTTTATTATTGCAGGGATGAATCAGGAAATAGAAGAGCAGTGACGTGATTGTTTGAATCTCAATGTGAATATATATATATATATATATATATATATATATATATATATATATATATTATGTAACCAATCCAAAGATTTCCTGATATGTTTCGGCTCATCCATCGAAGCGAAAACATATGACTTGTTTTCCTAGTATGTATCATTCATCTTCTAAAAAACTTGTTCAAACGTTTTTTCAGAGTTTGAGATTTGTTCAAGTTGTAAAATGGCTGGAATATTATGTTATATTCAACGATGTATCTCCACCGAATAGAATACTGTGAAGCATGACAATTAAGAAAGATCCTTCATTCATGAAATTGTTTCTACCAAAGAGCGGGTTCGAAGCTCCCGTTCGTTGGTGGTATGTGATATCGGAAACGGTCACTTGGAACCTCCATCTCTTGTAGTACACTGTGTAGACTTAAAGTACTTGGAATGTTATTCTGTTTCCATGTAGAGGTACTTAGAGCTTCTTGTCAGTGGAACTTGAGATCGCTAGCAGCAGAAAATAGATCACACTCAGAATAAATCCACTCTCACGAAATATTCTGAATCATTTCTGAATCATTGTCTAGAAAGTTTGAACTTTGTGCTTCAAGGTATACTTATATACGATATTTATAACTGTATTGAAATTAACCCTCAAGTTTTAAATCGTGTATTTCCTACGTAGCATAGCTCAGCACTCAAATAAAGAAGGACAGAAAACAATACCATGTCTCCCCTCAAGTGAAAAGTTTCCAGAAACTTTGTATCTCCCAAATCCGATTGCGTCGTCACCGGAAACTACTGCTACGAGGGCGGGTTTTTGACAAGAAACTTTGAGAAGTATTTTTTTTATCAGATTGCTTGGGAAAGATATTGATATCACTCTCGATATGGTATTATTAACTTCATTCTGTGGATCATGACAATTCATGAATCATATTGTGACATGTGTATCTACGAGAGTGGAAGATTGTATATACCAACAAATTATTCTCAAATTGTTGAACAGTTGTGTTATTTTGAATAACGATCATTCTGCAGCACGCTATTCACTATCGTCAACACAATGGATGACTGA
>OZ023328.1:14620449-14655449 GCA_964007535.1 Brachyptera risi | reverse complement strand
ATGTGGTTCAAGCCAATAATCACGGATATATATATATATATATATATATATATATATATATATATATATATATATATATATATTCACTCACCAGATTTTGATTGAGTAATTGTAATGATTGTAATAATCATTGGAGTCCAGTATGAGTTCAACAAGATACAACTGATCGTTTATCATAGTTCAGGTCGCGTTTCATTTTATAGCGATATATCAAATTTGCATATGAATAAAATCACGTTCCATTTTGTTCTCATCGTAGATAGATTGAATGAGAGAAAATAACTATTGAAACAAACTTCATTTCAAAGTATCATTCATTACTTGGCTCTCTTCATGTATCAAACTATTATTACACTGTGGACCCATGTGTACATTTTCATCCCAACTTGAAATACAGTCACATGACATATTCAATCATCACATATTGAATGAATCGATGCATTTCTTTCTGCTCCGGCATCTTTAAGGTGTGTCACACTCGAAACTTTTCATAGAACAACTATCAATAGAACTGGCCAACACTTGATCACGTTACGCGTTGGGTCAATTATTCTGACCGGGTCAATAAGAAGTGTACAATTATTAATTGAACGTAACTACGAATTGGGAAATCGTTTGCCTGACGCCCGCCATTGACTCGTAGATTGTACGCACGTAGTCCTATCAGCGTGGATCTACGCATGTAGTGAGCCACGACTGAGGAAAACGCTATACGTCACCGTCTCCTAAGTGTAAAAATGTAATCGATCATCTCAGGAATGTAATTGAGATGATCAAAACGCACTGAATAAAAACAATAGATATCAAATTTTCGGCCTAATCTTGATAAGGTAATATGGAATAATCATCATTTCATACGGACATGAGCATATAAAATCAATTATCCGTTTTTTGGAATTTCCAATAAAAAAAAGATTCTCAGGAAATTATTGGAGGCTGGTAGCAAATAAAGTAGGCTTTTTTAGCACGTACATGGCTAGGTTTTGCACAAAATCTCATACCACGTCACGATACGTCATACGACATTTAAGTTGGAAGACTGGAAGACGTCTTCCATCTTCCAGCTTATAATCTCATGGCGTTAATAATAAAGTCAGAGCCTTCCTCAGTCGAATCAACAGGTATCGAATAATCTACCTATTTCACAAAACTTTTTTTGACGCTGCATTTAATAAAAGAATAACACAGAGATTATTAATATCTTAATAATGGTGAAATTATATAACTTACATCGCTTAAAGTATTTCATTATTTCATTGTTCGTCATGATGTTTAACGACCTCTCCAACAAGTGAGTCATATCCTAAATCTGAGACTGAATCAAGGACTGAATCTTGAACCAAAACAAATCTAACACTGAATCTAGAATGTAATTGTGTGTCGCCCATGCTGACAGATTGAATATGAAACATGACTTTGTGTGGTCTGATTGAGAAATATCTGTTCCACAGTTGACTAATTTGTCAAAAATTTGAAATCTTCAGATTATTTTGTGATTATTCAATGAAAATATCAATATTCCTGTATCAGGCCCATAGCTAGCATCTTCACATATACCATATATGCTAGAGAAGGAGAAGAGAATATCAATATGTGAAATATCAGGCCTGATCGCATGATTCATAGAGATGAACTGGAATGCTCGATAATTTTCCCCAAAAATCACTCTCGAGGAGTATTCGAAGGTATCGACTGAAAGTGTAACCCTCCATTAGATGATGAATTGAATCTAAAAATGAGCTATCTGTACAATAATTAGGGGTGAGTAATTTCGATCAATGGTTCAGATTATTTGACGATCATCTGGCGAATAAATTTTGAGTTCGATTAGTTCAACAATGACATGAATATGACAATTTTCATAAAATATAGATCATCCAAATTTGTGTAAGTCTCGTTTTTCATGAGGAGGCGGAGGGTTACTGACGAAATATCGACCGATTCAACATTCCATGGTCTTCTGTCAACGTATATAAATTACAGTTCACAAATAATAATCTCCATCATCATATCTGGTTTCCAAATTCGATCATATACCACGGAAATGAAAGCTACTGCGACCAAATCAGTGTTCACAATTTGTTTTACCTTTCTGGAATTTCCAATAATCATTGATATATTTGGTTTGAGAAATGAATTATCTACCGATAATAATAAGAAAATGTATATAACAAAATGAATGTACTCACTTCACGCGTTCGATAGTTCACAGGAGAATGTCACTATAGCTCAGTCCAATCGTTGAGGTCGTCTTCCTAGATTTGAGAACATGAATGGTAATCGTTGGAAGAAATCTGTGATGAATCCAACAGCGCATGCCCCAAGCTTGGGCGGTAAATCTGCCTAACCAGTATTACTATGGAATATATTTCATTGTACATATGAATGAAATTGAACCGTATGACTGACTCAGCCCATGCTCTAGTGCTGTTATTGTTGTCTATATACCACAAACCAAAATCGATCAAAATCAACCCTACCTTATCGACCTGGAATCAACTTTTTCTAAGAAAGTAACACTTCCATATTCCAATCGATCATCAATCACAGTCACGATATATTTTTTTTCATAACATTGAGAATGATTACAAAATCATTGTTCCCAATTGAGGCAATGAATGAAAGATATGATTGTTGACCGGGGTATCACAAGGGCGATCCTACCACCCCAAATGTATCAAATTGTTCTCTATTTTCCATTTCTGTTGCAATGCATATCAACTATTTCATTCCCACAATATATCTTCCTTCACTTCAATCGATTTGAATATCCCACGGTGATAATACATGTCTCCATCTTTTCTGTAGTGATTTCCATTCTCAATGTTTCTCTTTCATTTTTGCAAGAATTATTTTTTTTCGGGGGGAATCCAGAGTAGTAACAAGAAAGCAGTGGAGAGGGTGAACTTTTTCCTTTCAAATCTGTGACGGCTTACCACAGTGCTGTTTGCTCAACGACCCCACCATAAGTTGGGTTATTTGTGATCCCAGGTGTTTGTATGGTCCATGGGATTGTTCAGCAAACAATAGTGTGGAGAAGCGATGGAAGACCAAGAAAAACAAATCGTTCTTCCGCTTTCACCAATTTCTTGTTATTTCTCCATGGGTAAAATGGTGACAGTTCCATCCCAAACTTCCTCAATTCGAATTGGCCATTCGTCAGACGAGAAGTATAGGTTTCAGCTCAGTTTCAGTCTCGATTGAATCAGTTTGGAATATTCATCTGTTTTTTTTTCATGTTAGGCTGGATTTCCATACACGCGATTCTCATGTCGCGCGATACCATGTCGCGCGATACCATGTCGCGCGATACCATGTCGCGCGATACCATGTCGCGCGATACCATGTCGCGCGATACCATGTCGCGCGATACCATGTCGCGCGATACCATGTCGCGCGTCATGGCGGCGCGCTCGAATGTCAGATTGAATCAGATCAGATTCAATAGGCCTGTGGTTTGAGGGTCTCCAGGTTGGTTGAGGCTGCGCACAAGAACAACAAAAACCACAACGTCCACATGTGGTTACATAGACCGATGGGCAGATGAATAGCGGCTGTCACTTTGATTGAGAAATTGAATATTGAAGTAAACTACTTCAAGACGATGTGAAAAAATTCTGTTCCTTTATTTTTATACAATTGTTGCCATGGTGATACACCACACCAGCAGCTAATTGTTGTGATTAGTTGATATTACTTGAAAGTCATTGTTGTTTGTCCATTTCAACGATGAGATATATCTCTTTCCACATCTATCAGTAAATACAATTTCGAAATGATTATCCATGAAATATAAATATTTCGAAGAAAAATTGTTTCTTTACTTTATACACAGTACGATTATGAGAATGTACTAATGGCCATGTTTTGATATATCGAATCAATCTTTGAATGATTTGAATGGATTTTCCGTATGATTGAAGCAATTATTGTTTTGTCCATATACCATGATTTCAGTTTCCCACGACTATATTGTTGTATTTCATTTCTGATGGCGCTGCGACGCGAATTGATAAGAAGCTCATACACAAAAACACATGCCTATGGCTACTATAGCTGGAGACTCAATTGTTATTTCGTGCCAATAATGTGAGTGATTGAATCAAATGCCTTCTTCAAAATGCCCGAGTCATCACTTCATACTAATTGGTTCTGGAACTTGAAAGCTTCCGTATTGACATTTGAAATCAACCCAAAGTCATTGTAATTGGGACTTGGCTTGACAAGAACGGATTGTTTGGACAAAGCACCACTGAAGTGATCTAAACACACTTCCACAAAGAAATGAGTGATTAACAACTTCATTTGTCGACTGCACGTTACGTGATTGACCACTGGGATCAGCTTGATTATCCATATGAAATACAATCAAATTACAGACATTACCTATATGAAATGCTTGAGTTATATTTATACATGGAATTAAAGGATTTACAAATCTGACACATTTGAAACCAACTGTGAGTGATACAATATTGAGTTAGGGAATAATTGATAATCGATGGGATTCTTCGTTTGTGAAGAAAGAAACCTCTGATCTTCGGGAATGATCACGACAACTTTATTTCCAGGTTTTTGTGTTCTAATGATGTTTCTTCATCGTTCGACTGAGAATGAACGTTTGAAGCCTTGCTATATCGATAGATTCATGCTTTATCCCGTATGATATAATTCCAGTCAACAGTTCATTTCTCATTATTTTTGCTCGAAGATTTTTCAATTTTTTTTTCATGAATATCCATCAATATGACATCTTATCAGACGAGCTTTAGCAAGGATTCGATTTGACATACTGAAAAAAATCGGTGTTCGTTTTTACGTTTTTTTTATGTTCTTTTGTCGGTTCTCCACAGGTCAAACGGCTACAACTATCAACTTCAAACTTCTTCCACTATGGTTCCTCATCCAACTCAGATTCATATAGTTTTGTGGCATCATCAGGTGGTAACTTTTATTCATGTGAATCTTAGAAATTTCAGAAATACTCATTAGAATAACACAGCGGAAAAAAAGAAAATATTTTTATTTATCCAAAAAATTAAATTTCGAAGTTGAATTACATTTTGATACACATTAATGGAAACTTTCAGCTTGATAGGGTCAGCCATTTCGAAGAAAAACATAAAATGTTCTAAATTGTTACCACTCGATGCAGTTTTTACCCATTTATAACTTAAATGTCACCCAATTGGTGAATGTGGGCAAAAGTTTGTCAAAAAAGTCGACATACTATTACTATCCGCTCGTCTAACAACGCATATATGACGTTTTCCTCTTAGTCTAAATTTCTTTCATAACGGAAGACCGATGTCCATGACGTGAAAAGACAGCAATGTTCAGCAAGGACCCAGATGTGCTTGTTTCAACCCTGGAACAAGTCAAGACGTCAGCAAGAATCTCGCCAATACATTTCCCTGCGTCAATATAACCAGAGAACTGATAATTATTGATGATTATTGTTCGCTTAATAACCCCCTCCAACAGCCAGGTTATACGGGGGTACAAATGAGCAGGTGATTATGAGATCATGAAATCAAAAAAATATATATCAAGTGATGGTGAGTGAGGGGATGTTCACAAAAACACATGCCTTATGCGGGATTCGAACTCACGCCCAACGGTGACCTTCATTTCTTGAGCAGTGCCTCAGCTCACCGAGCTACAGAGGGCGGCTATCAGGAAACTTCCAACACCAGGACAGCGCTGTATGTAATCATAATTTTCCGTCGTGGATGAAAGTATTTCAGTTTCCGAAAGTTCACAACACACCATGAGTGAAAACCCGTCTGTGTGATATATCCCGACATTACCCGCATTGGTATCAAGACTGAACAGAACACACGATTGTTGATATCTTCCACTTTGAACTGAGTCTTTGGGCAATGATCACTCCTCTCCATTGACAGCAGATGTGAAGTGTATCAAAAAAAAGTATATATATATATATATATATATATATATATATATATATATATATATATATATATATATATATATATATATATATATTGGAGTTGCGTTTGATTTTTGATTCGATTTCGATATGTACTTTTCGACTTTCGATTCGATCGATATCGGAAAGTTTTCGAAGATCGAAAGCGTACAACAGTACAAGAGTGGAGCGAGACGTCACGAGTAACGCGCTCGCTTCCATTGGTAACATCAAACTTATATATATAGCGCGTCCGGGGTATATGAACATGGTATCTTGCTACCTTACATGATTTTTTTCGATTCAATTTCGATTCGTCAATTCGATTGATTTTTGATAAAAATGCAATCGATCTCGATTCGATCGATTTTCGATATTGTGAACATCGATTTCGATCACAATTTTTTGAACGAACGGCAACTCCGATATATATATATATATATATATATATATATATATATATATATATATATATATATATATAGTTCATATATGTTATAGTCTAGACCCTGATAAGGACGAGACCATTCTAGTAGAAACGTTGGTCATGAATGGATATTATCACGATTCAAAACAGCACAATTTTCCTCGATTCATTCATATATATATATATATATATATATATATATATATATATATATATATATATATATATATATATATATATATATATATATATATATATATATATATATATATATATATATATGTATATATATAAATATATATATATATATATATATATAAATATATATATATATGTATATATATATATATATATATATATATATATATATATATATATATATATATATATATATATAAATATATTTATATATATATATATATATATATATATATATATATGGGCCTATATATATATATATACATATATATATATATATATATATATATATATATGTATATATATATATATAGGTATATATATATATATATATAAATATATATATATATATATATATATATATATATATATATATATATATGAATATATATATATATATATATATATATATATATATATATATATATATATATATATATGTATATATATATATATATATATATATATATATAAGTCATATATATATATATATATATATATATATATATATATATATATATATATATATATGTATATATATATATATATATATATATATATATATATATATATATATATATATATATATATATATGAATATATATATATATATATATATATATATATATATATATATATATATATATATATATATTCATATATATATATATATATAAATATATATACATATATATATATATATATATATATATATATATATATATATATATATATATATATATATATATATCTGTGAATGAGTGATTGAACCGCAATGTTATCATTATGCCTATCACACTTCACTAATTGAAGTTCGTAGTGATATGACGAAATCCTCAAGTCTTACCTGCATGTTGACTCGCAGCGCATTCAAACAGACAAGGACTGTAGTACGTCAACATATCGGTTCCACACACCGGCCTGTACATGTACACACAAGTGGTGCCACATGATGACACCACTGTTCGTATCTCATCCGTGTTCGCGGGATAGGCCAGCGCTACTGACAATAGCGCTAGGAGGAAATAGATACACCTCATGCTGAAACCTCAGGACTGGAACAGCTTTTGATGTGGAGCGTATTTGGTGTCATAGATTGATGCATATATATATATATTACCAGTTATTGGTTACTCACACAATACGGCGGAGGAAACAATTGGATCACAAAGTACTAATAAAATTTCGATGGAATGTTATTGTGATTATGAAAACAATGGACAGTTAAACTCACTGGATTCTCCATATAAAACACGATAAGTATTCATTAATGATAGTCGCTATTTATCGGACCAATGGTCAATGTCACCACATGCGGACGTTGTTGTCGTTGTTGTTGTTGTTGTTGTTTTTGACGTGGTTGTTGTTGTTGTTTTTGTTATTGTTGTCGTTTTTGTTGTTGTTGTTGCACTCAATCAACCTCAATGACCCAATCTAACACATTCAATGAATTTGACCTATCCAAACCAACCTGAAGTAACTGAGCTAACAAAACAAACATCTCGAACTAATCTGATCTGAACCAGGATCAATCTGAGACCTCTTCCGGTCAAACGAATAGCCTCAGCGTTCAATTATTATGGCGGTCATATCGACGATGAATGAACATGAAGTTCCAGCCTGCTCAAGATGCAGAATGGTCGGAAGTGAAATTGGGTAATGAAATCATCGTAATGGAACAAGAAAATCGATTATAGTCATATGATAAAAGGTCAAGGAATGAGGAATTTGATATGAAGTTGATTCGAGAAGCGTTGAAGGGATGTTTATGGAGAATATCATGAGGTGTGCATGGAATTGAAGGAACAATCTCTTGAATGAGTGATCAGGATCAATTGTATTATTCTGTGGACTTATTGAAAATTATGATAATTATCCTTGTTCGAAAAAAAAGTTATGAAACGTCTACATTTTACCGCCGGAATTCCTCAATACTCTGTAAGGCCAGGAATATACAGGTACGATGAAAACGATGAAAATGCCTAGTTGTGAAATATGTGACTCTGTTCATAAATACCAGAATACGGTCGGTCTCTGATAACACTATATCACAATATAAGTACTGTCTAAGAATGGAATCATATAGTGTACATGATCTTGCTCATTCCACAACGCAAAATCTGCTACATTTTTTTTGTAAGTAGATCTGTTCAGGTTCTTGATCAAATTTCGAAAAGTATTCCTAGTTGTCGTTGTTTGCACACACTGATATTTGGAAATTTACTATTCACACTCACATCACATCACATGTTCATGTTCATATCAGTTATACAAATTATGAACCCGAACTTCATATTTTTGCCTCTTCTTTCTGTATCTAGGCCTATAATCTGTTTCTTCCAGAGATATCATATTCTCATCTTCCATCTTCTCTCAAGACAACTAATAGATCTTCTGTTGATTGGTCCATGACTACCTCCACCATCCTGACATCGTCCATTCTACCAACTTACTCATTCCATTTTCTCCTCCTCTTCAATCGTCAGCTCATTACCATTCCATATTCTGTGATACTGCCACAATACTTCACATCTCACAACGAAACGTTGTCAACTAATTTTCATGACATTTCATGAAGAAACTTGTTATCAGTATTTTTACCAAACGTTTCAACTATTTTGATATCTTATTAGTACCTTTTTTGTGTGGAAAATATCGACATGTCGATTTCATTATTTTCTTCTCTTTATCGACAAATCATCAATATACTTTTCTAACAGAAGTGCCTGTTGCTGATGCTTCTCTTCCTATTACTGGTACTTCCACAATCGGACAATTTCCGACATTTCCGAAAAATAAATATGTGACCAATAGATTTATGTAAAATCACAAAGTAACGAACTGAATGTTTATTCATTGGAATTCTCAGTGATTATGTGACGTCATGTGAATACCTCGTGACATGGCGTATCAAGTGAATAACATTCGACACCAAAAGTCCCAACAGCATGCTCGTCTGAATGCCAATAGGGCCGACGAAAGGTTAACAAAAAGACTGTCAACAATGTTACATTATCCACATTTGTCATTGTTGAGTTGTTTGAAGTTCCACTGGTCACCACCAACAGCGTATCCGCAACTTTCACTGTCAAAAAGCAATGTTGTGATTGGTTGGTAGCCTAGTCTCTGTCCGGCAGGAAGACAAACTCGTTACCCAAGGGAAGAAGTCGATGACGCACTTGGCCACGCCGGGATTTAGAACAACGTCCTTCGTTCACCAAAATCAAACCTGTGAACGGAGAAATAAGTTGTGATTGATGTATTCAAGTAGTCCACAGTTTTTATGGGTGAAAAAGTTCCCACCAGAGGTATTTTACAGATATGAACGATAATGAAACTTGACCGTGTAAGATACAGAATCAATAAATACATTATTTGAAGCGGGCAGTATTCGTCTTGAATACTAATCAGTCGAATGTGTCGATGACACAAGGGGAAAGATCATTTGAATGGGACAATAACTCACGAAAGTATTGACATAGATTTTTCCTCACAGCGTACCGTTACATACAAGTAACCCGTAGTTTATGATAGATGTTCATTATGGATCATTATTATTTCAGAAAATACTTTTTCACACTTTGTGAAGCAGTTTCACTACAATTTATCGGAGTAAAAAGTTCCTATGATCGCTTATATGCCATGTTGCCACTTGAAATGTGACGCTGATGGTAGATCCTCAACCTGTGTTTTATTATCCTAGGTATAGCAAACATCTGATGTGGAAATGTCTGGTGAGTAACTGAACGTCACTGAATGATCCACCATTAGCAGATCTTCATTGCATTGAGAAGTGAATCAGTGAGATCGGTTCGATAAAATCATTATGATATTCAGAAGACCTCAGTAAAAATAACCCGGTGAGGAATGGTTGGCATGTAATTGATCGGAATTGATGATCTTTATTGGATTCAAACATTGATAATAAATTATCACAGATTCTCTTCATAGATTGGATCGATGTTTCGATTGGGTTCAAAGTATTTACGAATATTCTCCTCTTGTTTTTTGATCAGGTTCATTCAAAGAAGACTCACGCAACATTTTTTAAAGAGAAGATTCGATATTTCTTCGTATATTTTGAAATGAGTGAATGCGAGTGCAGATCCATTGAAGCATTCAATGATTGTGAAAACGCTACCATTCAGTACTTTCCCAGATGAGCGAATACGAAGACCTCCATCCCACTCTCACGGAGCTTTCTTTGTGTTTTTTCTGCACGGTTTGACTAATAAACATGGAACTTTTTGTCTACACGTATACGTATCCAACTTGAAACGGTAAAGTTCTGGGGTCATTTCGATTGGACCATTTCTGAGAAATATAATCTCGAAGTTTTTGGAAGCTCCATGAGATTTGGCTGAGTATGGAAATTCAAAAAATAGAATCTCTTAAAAAAAAAATCCCCTGATGTGAACACAATAATGATGCACATTATCACAATTTTGTATGCAACTCGAATCAACCGTATTCAAAATCATGATTCAATTAATGTTTTCTATTCAACCAGTGAATAGAAATGATAGCAGAACCATTGCTGAGATTCACGGCTTTCTGGATTCGATGATTCACGGATAGAGTTTATTTTAAACAAATCAATGGGCGTACAGAGTTTTCGATACTTCATAAAGATCTAACGCTTATATCACAACACATATGCTGCGTTTGCCTAGTACGCCAATTCCTCATTGCACTCGTTCCGTAATAAATTCCCACGAGATGCACTAACCTTCCAGCATTCTCGATGCACAACCAAACATGCACTTGTTCACGTACGTCACCCCGTCATTACCGCACACGGGTCCCGACTCGGGAGGGCATCGACAAGTCGGTGCCGGGGGAACCGGAAACGCTATTCTAACTTTATATTCTTCTGCTCCGATCATCCTCAAAATCAGAACACAGTTCATAATCGTCCAGAATAAACTTCTGAAACCCATTGTGGTGGTACACTTGTCAGTCTTTTTCCGGGTGTCCAAAGTTGTAATTATGTTTCGAATTACTTTTTATTAGTTGAAGTACCAAATGAGTCGAGCATTATCACAGGTTGATTGGTAATTATTGCTCAATTCACTAATCATCACGAATTGTCTTGGTTCCCCATGAAATATTTAAATTTGAATTCCGCACTTGACGATTATGAAAAATGTGACACCTTGTTCAAATATAATCGATATGACAGATGATTTTGATCGATGAGTTTAGTTTAATCGTTGAGTTTATCATTACACTTCTCTCTCATGAAAGTTTCTATGAGAGTGAGAGAAATCTTCCATGCACTCACTCGATCGATGATATATTGGTATTTGAGGAATGTAAACACTGTAAAACTGCCATTTTTATTATCAATTGTACAATAAGATTTTGTAATTAAATTTCATATCGATTAACTTCCATATCAATTCGAAGATGTTTCGTTATTTTTATTTCTCGAGTATGAGCTCTTGCATGTTCAATAATGGACTGCTTGAATAATATACTTCATCCACGTATTTCTCATAATATTTGTCTCTAAAAGGCCCTTTACACGATCAACTAAAATAGCAATGCATTTCGGCAATGCATTTTCCGTCGTGTATAGGATCCTAAAATTTGTATTTTCTACCGTAGCGGTGCCAGTAGCCTGAACCTTGAACTAGCGAATGCCAGTAGCGCAACCTAGCGCTCAAATCACTAAAACATAGATCGACAGTTGCGATAAAATTGCTACACCTATTAGATTTTCCTCATCCTCACGATCCATAACATCTGTTTGAATTATTGGAATTTGGCGATCAATATAAACATAACCTAGAAGTAGCCTATATCACTGAAAAAAGTTAGTCGATCGAAAATGGTCAGTCACCAATCTTCGATCCTCTCCCACTCAACGATATGGCGTCAACAGAAGCTAAGCAGTCAACGGAATGTGACGTTTCACTTTACTGGCCGCTGATTGGTCGGCTACTGGCAATATTGCCTCGAAAGTTGAGCGTAATCCTACTCGAGGCAATACGTTGACAGCAATGGCAATTTTTATTGTAGTGTGAACGCGAGATAGGAAAGGCATGTATTCTACTTGGTAGCGATACATTTTGAAAATGCATTGCTAGCAATAAGTTGATCGTGTGAAGGGGGTATTACAGTTCGACGGATTTTTATCGAAACAATTATGCAATGAGCCTACATTGAAGAACGTTGTGTGTGAACAATTAATGCGTCAAAGAATAGAATGGATTCAATATGTTAAAATTTTTTGAAAATATTGAGAATATTGAGATTATTTGAGAATATTTGAGAATAGTTCAAAATATTCGGCTCAAACATTATGATTGTAAAAGAACTCAGATGAATTGCGTTATCAATCCGCGGAATGAATCGATCAAATTTGTTGATCCAATTGATTCGGAAAAGAGTTTGTTATGCATGAATCGAAAGAAAAACAATCTCAGTCTGATGATAGCACATCGAGATGAGTGGTTGAGTGGCTAGCATACTGAATCGTAATTCGTGATACCGAGGTTCTCTCGATCACTATGGTCAACCATCCTGACGGGGTATTTTCATGTTTTCCTTTCGTCATTTAGGTCAATATACCGATATGGTTCCTTAACAACAGGCCACGACCATTCCTTCCCACCATACAAAAACAAGTATAATGAAATAACCTTCCATCTCATCATCCGAACATCTAATATATCACTTGCTGACTTCAATATATCGTAGTCCAATAGATCGTACAGTGCGTCGTTAAACCCATTACGAGTGTATAAAGAAAAACATACAATTTAACCTCCACTAATTCTTCAATAATTGAATGATCACTCCATTGTTTCATAATCATCTGCTCATTCGTACCCCCGTGTAACCTAGCTGTCAGTGGGGTAGTTAAACAAACAATAATCATCTTACCAATCGACACATACCTGGAAATGACTTGGCCACACAGGTTAGAACGCACTTGTTACTATACGTTATCCCGTCGTTCCCACATACAGGTCGGAATGAGAGGGGACAGCGACAATGCGGCGGGTCCGACACTATCATCGGCAAATCGCCATACTGCTCGCCATTCAACATTTTCACAAACAAAATTCTCCCAATTGTAATCATCCAGAACAATCGTGAGGTGGATTTCATCGTGACGTACCACTGGAACACGCGGCTAAATCAAGTGAAGCTGCACGCCTTGCAAAGAACACTTCGACAAGTAAAACCATAGACTAGAGAATAAGTAGTAGTATTCTTCACTCTATAGTGAAACCCAGGATTTATTGATCGTGATTTTTAGTGAACGATATTATAGTGAATGAATATATGAATATTTTTAATGAATTGTTCAGGAATGAATGATGGAAGAACGATTGAAGAGCTCCACCTCTCGGTTCAAATTGACACTATTACTGTCGATTGTACTGCAATAGTAATTACTTCGTCAAATAATTGTTTGGACTGTTAACTGTGAGGAATGTATTCACTTGGAGATGGATCCCACTGAGACAAGTGGTCGAGTGGCTGGCACACTGGAACGGCATTCAGGAGACCGAGGTTAGAATAGCGTAATAATAACGGTAAATAAAAGAGTTGCAGAAGCTAAGGCCTGAGTTGAGAAATACTTTGAAGATGCTTCGGTGGAGAGAAGGTTATGTGTATTAGTGATATTGATGAAATGAAATATCTATCCTGACTATCCTGATAGGGTGTTTTCGTGGTTTCACTCTGTCGTTCAGGTTAATACTGAGATTCATTCTCAACAAAGGTCACGACGGAATTATTCCCAATATCCGGAAACAATTGTGATAAAATAACCCTCCATCTTATCATCTGGTTCATATTCATCAGTACGGTGCGTTGTTGAACTTGATATGAATGAAATCTCAATTTAACCAACGAATCCATGTGATATATTATTCAAAAAGGATAATATTTTTTTTTACGTTGAAATTTGATACAAAATCATTGTTCTCAATCAAGGCTCTATATGAAAGGTATGATCGTTTGAACGTGGCAATATAAGGGTGATCTTTCCATCTCATCTTAATTATTCAGAAACAATTCAAACTTAAGAATCAGGACTGCGCTTTATGTGACCATAATTTCACGTCGCTAATGAGAGTATTTCAGCGTCTAAAAGTCCGGAACACATTATAAGTTTGAAACGTTTCTGTGCTTCATCCAGATATGACCGGCATTGGTATCAGGTGTACACAGAACAAACGGATGTTGATTTCTTACACTTTGAACTCAGTCTCTTGAGCAATGTTCACTAATATGATGAAACATTATTGGATGAGCGATAGTGAAGACTCCATCCCACTCTTATAGAGCTTTGTCCGTGTTTTATTTTTGTAAGCACTGCACAGTTTTTACTGTTTGACTAATTAACATGATACCTTTTCTGTTCACGTAGACTCATTCAACTTGGAGCCGTATAATTTTTGAATCACATCGGTCAACCATTTCTAAGAAATATCACCCCAAAGTTTTTAAAAACTCCATAAGATTTGGCTGGTTGGAAATTTTGTAGAAATACAATCTCTCAAGAATACATACAATTTGCCACGAATGTAAACACAATGATGATACACATCATAAAAATTCTGTATTCAATTCGGACCAGCCAATTTGAAAAAACTAATTGAATAAATCTTTTTCATTCAACGAATGGATGGAGATGATAGCAGAACCATTGCTATAATTCACTGCTTTCTAGATTCAATATTCACCGAACTTTTCATGAGAGTCGAGATGTGTGGAGTTTTCGATCATACCAAAATCGATGAAGTAGCAAAGATAGAATTACTTTAACGACTCTGATTAAACCTGATTCAGATATCTTAGTCATCTTACAACGCATATTATGCTGCGTTTACCGATTATAATAATAATATGATGATAATTGTTTGCGCCAATCCTATTATGACGACCAACTAGGTCTTTCCCCCTTGTGTTTTGTTTTCGCATCCCTTACCCCTAGTTGTAATACGCAATATGCCTCCAGTTATTATGTCGTCATCCGTTGACCTTTAGATACCACAAACAGGCACATCATGTACCTGTCATTGCAGTTCGATCTCAGGTCACTTATTTGTCGTCTCTCGTGTCGTATGGTTGGGCCTATATTGCCTGCGTAAGTCGTCATTTCGGACACCCGTTCGTCAGTGTCTTTTCTCGTGTATGCAAGTTGCATAGTGTATCTCCTCGTAAAGCAGTGAAGTTTATTTAGTTAAATCAAGCCTTACTATTCCTTTTCTATCATTTATTCATCACCAATTCCCAAACCATTTCGTTAGTTCCAAATCCAACCTCCAATACGTACGTACTTCTTTCTCCCACCCAACGTCTTCACAAAGTGCATTCTCTCAAACATCGTCGCGACGCTTCAAGACGCTTCAAGACGAATACCTCAGGGGAAACACAGGTATCGTGCTATTTATTATAAACTTCTTCCCAATTACCCTACATACAGTCCACTCATCAAATTCACTCGTCGATAGTCGTAAGATTATCATCCCGCGTCACAAATAAATCCTATTGGACTTATAACGGCGCCAACATTTTGGTCCCTCGAGTCGGAGCCTTGCATCAGCTAGTTTTCGCCGTGGAAGTTTCAGTTTCGTGATACATGCTCCCCTTGACTTGTGTTTTCATTCCCTGTGGAATTATTTCGGTGCATTCTCATTATGCACATTTTCGTACTAGCTATGTTCTCTGATCTCCTGATCATCTCAGCTTATTTTCGACGCTCGTGAATAAGTCTCGGTAGGTCTAGCGTCGTTGTAGCCGTGTCTAGCGTCGGTTTAGTCCGTCATTTCACATTGCTATGCCATTTCTTGTATATACCACGTCATTCTCGTTGGTTTTTCGCTAGGTGACCTCGTGATAGTCACTACCCGCATTCCCTCTCGCTTGGGACGCTCGACCGTTTCGTGTTGGTTGTCCTTTGCCCTATTCTCGTGCATTTTTGCATTAACGTTGATTCACGTGTCTGTTTCAATATACGCTCGGTTATTATTAAGAAAGAAATTCTTTCATTTCGGTTTTCGTCATGGATGAACAAATCCGTGCACAAAGGTTGTTCATAGTTCAGCGTGAAGAACTGTTTGCTGAAATTCAGCGAACCTATGACAAATTCAAGTCGTTGAAGCTCGACGATGTAAACGCAGTGCGGGATAGGTTCGAGCGTCTTGCCGTGATTCGAACCGAATTCAACGCCGTGCAGCAAAAAATAATGGAGCACAACGTTTCGCTGGACTCAACCGTGAAGCCACTCGACGTAGTACAGGTTAATGCCAGCTTCGACGATTTGATATACGCTGCTCAATCAGCCTTCAGGAAAGCTGAATCCAAGGTTATTCCAGTGGTTAGTCAGGCCATGCCAGATCTTCACGCAAGCACGGCAATGCAAGCAGTCTCTTTGCCTAGCATCAACATTCCTAGCTTCTCTGGTGATATTGTTGAGTGGACCGAATATTATTCCTTATTCAAGTCTCTAATAGACGAGAATGAGTCACTGAATGCCATTCAAAAGTTTCATTACTTGAGGTCCACGCTTCAGGGAACTGCGTTAGCTGTTATTTCTGGTCTCCCAATAACTCCAGTGAATTATCCACTTGCTCTTCAAGCACTGGTAACTCGCTATCAAAACCCTCGCGTGATAGCAAGTTTGTACATTCGTCAGATTTTAGAATTTACGCCTCTAAAGTCAAATTCACACTCTGGCTTTCAAAGCTTTCTACGAGTTCATAAAAACTCGATTAATGCGCTCAAAGCGCTAGCTTTCCCCGATTTAGCGGATTATATCCTGCTTTCGTTGACAGCCAGAAATCTCGATGTTTCTACGCGTAAGGCTTTTGAAGCCAAGCATTAGTCGCAAAGTGTTCCTACGTGCGCTTCTTTGATCGAGTTCATTGAAGATCACTCTCGGACATTAGAACTGTGTGGCCTCGACGTGCCAACTTCAAGCCAGCATCAGGCTGGTACCTCATCGCCCGTCAAACGGGTCAATTCATTGCTTGCATCTCACTCGAAGAAAACGTCACCTCACTCTGGTCAACAGCAGAAGTCATGTCCGTTATGCTCGCGAAGCCACACCCTTTACAACTGTGACATGTTTCTCAATCAAACTCGTGATGAGAAATACCAAACTTTAAGGCGTCTTCACCGATGTTTTAATTGTTTAGGCGCACATACACGTGAGCAGTGCAAGTCAAAACGGGCTTGTACAAGTTGTCAGAGCAATCAACATCACTCGCTATTGCACTCTCCTCGAGTGAAACCCCTCCCTACCCCGAGTGTCAGTGCCGCAACCGCCGTGGCCACCCCCGCTGCGCACGCGAACCCTCTAGTGTTAACCTGTCAATCGAATGACACCCCAGTTGTCAAGACTGTGCTATTAGGTACTGTCCGCGCATTTATCAGTGACGCGGAAGGAAACCTCCAACCCTTTCGTGCCGTAATCGATTCTGGATCTCAGATCTCGGCGGTCACTCAATCTTTAATCAAGAAGCTTGGCCTGAAATTTGAATCTAAGCAATCTCAACTGGTCGGCATCGGAAACTCGGCTGCGCGTGTCTTTGGCACGGTTAATTGCAAGATCACCTCTCGCGTCCTCCCCCACGAACCTATATGCGTTCAAGCTGTAGTGTTATCATCAATCTCGACCGAACTTCCCAACAGCGATGTTCCTATCGATGTCTACAACCAGTATCGTGGTCTAACTCCAGCCGATCATCAGTTTCACCTTCCCGGCAAGGTTGATTTTCTCATAGGCGCTGATCTCTACCCGAGCATTTTGATGAGATCAGGCGACACGCTGATAGGACACGCCCCCTCAGCTCTCAACACCCTATTCGGCTGGGTGGTGCTTGGTCCTATTCACTCTGAGAAGCCCACCTCACCCCCTCTCACTCTTCTCGCGTGTTCGACTCCGACGTTGGACCGAACACTTCGTCTTTTTTGGGAATCCGAGGAAGTTCGACGTCCTCCCCAGCAAAGTCCTGAGGATGAATGGTGCGAAGAACATTTTGTCGCTACGCACGAACGTGACGCCACCGGACGGTATTCGGTAGCGCTTCCGTTTACATCATCCCCCCCTCCCCTCGGCGATAATCGGGACGTTGCTATGCAGAACTTTCTTGCGCTAGAACGTCGTTTGAAACGCACTCCTGACCATGCTGACGCCTATCAGAAATTCATGACTGATTATTGCCAGGCTCGACACATGCAACTCGCCACCACTTCGTCGTCGTATGTGATACCTCACCACTGTGTGCACAAAGTTGCCAGCACCAGTACGAAGCTTCGAGTCGTTTACAATGCCTCCGCTCCCGATAAAGCGGGAGTTTCGCTCAATCAGCTCTTGTTGAGTGGTCCGAAGCTTCAACGTGACTTGTCCAATATTCTCACCGGTTTTCGCACTCATCCCGTCGCCGTCTGCGCGGACATACGTCAAATGTACCGCCAGATTTGCATCTAGCCGTCTGATCGCCATTATCAACACATATTTTGGCGCCCTACGCCTGACTCACCCGTTCAGGAGTACGAACTGAACACAGTCACGTACGGTCTTACTCCTTCCGCATTTCTCGCTCAGAGAGTTCTGCGCCAACTCGTCGCCGACGAAGGAACCCGGTTTCCGCTCGCATACCTCGCTTTAACTGCACACACGTACATCGATGACGTCGTGTCTGGTGCTGAAACCCTCGAGCAAGCACATACCTTGCAAGAAGAACTGACAGCTCTCCTCTCCTTAGGAGGTTTCGAGCTACGAAAATGGTCTAGCAATGATCCTAACGCACTGCGCAACCTTCCGGCCGATCATCTGGAAACTCCCCTCGTATTTTCCAACGACAACCTGGGCATCAAAATCCTCGGTCTTCTATGGGACCCTCGTGCGGACTCCTTCTCGTTTAATACTCAATCCTTTGAAGGAGCCGTCACCAAACGTTCAGTGCTATCCTACATAGCCCGAATCTTCGACCCGCTCGGCTTTCTTACGCCTTTCGTGTGCTGGATGGAGATGTTCCTCCAGCAGCTATGGCTCACTCCTCTCGCGTGGGACGACACTCTACCTCCGCATCTCTGTGACGCCTGGTTGCGTGCCGTCGCCGAAGTGCACGAACTATCCCTCTTCAGGATTCCGCGCATCTTCTCCAACGGCACAGGACTCCGTCGACTGATCAGGTTTTGCGACGCCTCCGAGAAAGCCTATGCAACTGTGTTGTACGTGCTCATCGAAGCCTCGCCAACCTCTTCGTCTTCAGTCAGCATCTTGCGTGCCCGAAGTAAGGTAGCCCCTGTCAAAACATTGACAATACCCAAGTTGGAACTCTCTGCCGCCGTGCTGTTCACTCGGCTGTTAAAGGATGTCTCCAACTCTGAAATCGATTTGTCCATCTCTTCGGTGCATTTATTCACGGATTCCACTATTGTTTTAGCCTGGTTGGCCACCCCTCCTTACCGGCTCAAAACATTTGTCGCCAACCGTGTAGTGGAAATCACCGAAGATTCGTCTCTCGACTCCTGGGCCCATGTACCTTCGGCTGACAACCCAGCTGATTGTGTTTCTCGTGGTTTGACACCCGCAGAATTGATGAACCACCGCCTGTGGATGTCCGGCCCCGCTTTCTTGCACGACTCATCGGCGTCGTGGCCACGCTTTTCTCCTTCACTCGTATCGGACACTGCGCTGCCGGAGGTCAAACCTGCTACGGTCAGCCTCAACGCTCACGTCCCCGTCGACACTCTACTTGACAATCTCTGCAAGTTTTCAAGCCTACGCAAGGCCCAACGCGTTTATGGTCACGTAGTCCGTTTTGCTCGTATCCTACTGGCGACGCGTTCGCGAACAGCTGTTCCAACCGGCCCGCTGTCACCTCCGGAACTGAATGATGCCCTCGACCTGTTCATCCGCGCAACTCAACGACGTTACTACCTCATCGAGTTGCGTCAACTAGAACACCATCAGCCAGTCAAATCCAGCCTTGCAGCTCTCAAGCCTTTTCTCGACCCCTCCGGGTTTCTCAGGGTAGGCGGCCGTCTACGTCACTCGTCTCTACCCGCTGACGCTCGTCACCCTCTCCTCGTTCCAAAGGAAGCGCATCTTTCAGGCACGTCTTTGCTCGCACCCCCGAATCGCACTTTTCTGTTGACAAGTCGATCTTGACTCGTTGGGACCGCGTTCGTCATTTGCACCAAACGTTCTGGACCCGCTGGTCCCAAGAGTATTTGAACTCCCAAATGCAACGTGGGAAGTGGTTGCGCGGCTCCCCCAATCGTCAAATAGGCGACGTCGTTTTCCTTTTTGAACCCCAACGCTCCCCTCTTTCATGGCCTATCGGTCGGGTAACTCATGTACATCCCGGCCCGGACGAAGTAGTCCGTGTGGTGACCTTGCGCACTCCTACCGGAGTGTACAAGAGACCAGTGAACAAACTGGTCTCTCTCCCCGTCGATTGTTAATTTGGGTGCTTTTCCCAAGTTTTTTCGTATCATTTTCGTTTTCTTAATGTAAAACATTGTTTTCCATGGTAGGCGGTATGTTTGCGCCAATCCTATTATGACGACCAACTAGGTCTTTCCCCCTTGTGTTTTGTTTTCGCATCCCTTACCCCTAGTTGTAATACGCAATATGCCTCCAGTTATTATGTCGTCATCCGTTGACCTTTAGATACCACAAACAGGCACATCATGTACCTGTCATTGCAGTTCGATCTCAGGTCACTTATTTGTCGTCTCTCGTGTCGTATGGTTGGGCCTATATTGCCTGCGTAAGTCGTCATTTCGGACACCCGTTCGTCAGTGTCTTTTCTCGTGTATGCAAGTTGCATAGTGTATCTCCTCGTAAAGCAGTGAAGTTTATTTAGTTAAATCAAGCCTTACTATTCCTTTTCTATCATTTATTCATCACCAATTCCCAAACCATTTCGTTAGTTCCAAATCCAACCTCCAATACGTACGTACTTCTTTCTCCCACCCAACGTCTTCACAAAGTGCATTCTCTCAAACATCGTCGCGACGCTTCAAGACGCTTCAAGACGAATACCTCAGGGGAAACACAGGTATCGTGCTATTTATTATAAACTTCTTCCCAATCACCCTACATACAGTCCACTCATCAAATTCACTCGTCGATAGTCGTAAGATTATCATCCCGCGTCACAAATAAATCCTATTGGACTTATAACGGCGCCAACATAATAATACTTTGATGATGACATTTATATATATATATATATATATATATAAATATATATATATATATATATATATATATATATATATATATATATAAATATATATATATATATATATATATAGAGAGAAGAAGAAAAAATTATATCTCCATATATATATATATATATATATATATATATATATATATATATATATATATATATATATATATATATATAAATATATATATATGGATATATATATACATATATATATATATATATATATGTATATATATATATATATATATATATATATATATATATATATATATATTTATGAATATATATATATATATATATATATATATATATATATATATATATATATATATATATATATATATGTATATATATATATATATATATATATATATATATATATATATATATATATATATATATATATATATATATATATATATATATATATATACATATTCCGAGATTTTTTTCATGCCTCAGATTGATGACCGCTATCAACAGGTACAATTGAAACGATAAACCGATGTCAAGTTTCTATGGAATCAAAAGTCTACGTCTGAGTTCCAGTTGAGGACATCGTACCCTTAAGAGAAGTACGACAATTTTTTTTTTTTTCAATAACATCGAGACTTGATACAGAATCATTGTTTCCCAATCAAGGCTATGGATGAGAGATGGGATCGTTTGGACGGGGCACCACAAGAGCAATCTTACCACCCCATTTCGATTAAATAAAAGTATTTCAGTTTCCGAGCGCTCGGAACACATTATGACTGTTTCTGTGATATTTATCCGGACACAAAACACGTGAATACAAAATCATGGAACGAAACATCACCCACATCTGATGAGAGTGGAATGGAGTCTTCGCTATCGCTCATCTAGCTAGGCAAACGCAATAATATGCGTTGTAAGATGAGCGATATATCTGGATAAGTATAATAAGAGTCATTTGTAGGCCTACATCCGCTACTTCATCGACTCTGTGTATTCTATGCACACTTTGTCCTATTTGCTACTTCATTGAATCTGGTATTCCACACACCTTGACGAATATGAAGAATACTTCATTGTTGAGCAAATATCGAATCTAGAAAGCAGGTAATCTTGGCAGCCTAATTCTGCTATTATCTCCATATTAAATTTGATGAATGAAAGCAGTTATTTTGATTTCCGAAATAGCTAACAAAATCGTAATAATGTGTATCATTCATGTGTACACATTTGAATGATTTTTTTCCAAGAGATTCCATTTTTCAAATTCACTAAGCCCAGTCTAATCTTAAAGTGGTTTTCAAATCTTTGAAATGATATTTCTCATAATCACTTCAACCGATTCATTCCAAAAACTTCACAGTTCTAAGTTGTGAAAGTTTGTTCACACAAAAAAAGTTTCACGTTGATCAGTCAAACCATGCGACCTGTGCAGTGCTTACAAACAAACAAACACAAAAAGAAGAAGAGAAGAAAAAAAAAACACTCGGACAAAGCTCTTCAAGAGTGGGATGGAGTCCTCGATACGCTCATACGATGATGATATCATCAGTATCATATCCATTATTGATAACAACTCATGATATTCGCGTACTTTTTACACCAGTTTTTTTCTCAACCATGTGCTTACTTTGTATATCTTATATTCTACTGGATTTGTATTCTTGTTCTCTACAATGAATGGATCAAAATCAATCAATTCATCAATCTCACCCATGTAATCCACCAAATCAGCATTTTCACTCGAAAGATCACAATCGACAATTACCATCAAACACTGACTATTCTTGTGAATGAATGATATATCTTCCATGTGATCAAATCACCGTCATTCTCTCTGTCTCAGACTGGAATCGAAAAAAACGAATTCATCGAAGGATAACCTAACTCGCATCCAACTTGAACACTCGTGCTGGACATATGTTATATCGATCAATAGCCTATCTGGATTCAATTTGACATACGTTACGATTAAGTTTTTGATTCAAAAACTGAATGTAATCGAGAAGATATATTCCAATATTTCGACAGTAGTTTCAACCATCCACTCATCCTATGGAATCTTAATAATATAGTACCATTAGGCAAACGCAACATAAGCGTTGTCAGATGAGCGAGATATCTGAATAAGGTATTAGTACTTTAGTGGTACTAAATTTGCTACTTTATTGACTCTGGTATTCTACACACTTTGTCCTACATTTTCTGATTCAGCTTCCATTGAATTCTACACAACTTGATGAATACAAAGAATAGTTCATTGTTGGGCAAATATCGAGTCTAGGAAGCAGTGAATCTCGGCAACCTAATTCTGCTATTAATCATTCCTATAATATATTTGATGAATAAAAACAGTCATTTGAATTTTTTTATCCAAAACGGCTGATTGAAATTGCTTACAGAATAATGGTTATGTGTATCATTCATGTTTAAATATTCAGAGAAAATTTTATTGTTTTCGAAGAGATTTCATTTTTCAAATTTTCTCACCCAGCCCAATCTCATGAGGTTTTTTAGAAACTTTGACAATATATTTATCGAAATTTGTTCAATCGATTCATTCCAAGAGGTATACAGTTCCAAGTTGTAAAACTTTTCACGTACAAAAAAAGTTTCATGTTGATGAGTCAAACCATGCGACCAGTGCAGTGCTTACAAACAAACAACCAAAAAAAAAACACAGACAAAACTGTATAAGAGTGGGATGGAGTCTTCGCTACGCTCATCTAATTATTGTATCCATATAGACCTAATTAATCATCGAACGCTCACTGGTCAATAAAATAAACACCGAAGTGATATTTTCTTAACGTATTGCCACTGCTTCTGGATGGCTTCAATACATTTCCTAGATTTGCCCGTTTCCCACAGCTCGAAGTTATTTTATTTCGAAAAAAAAAACTCAAAGTAATTCACTTAATTCACCCTTACCTCATCCACTCACATCCTCTCCCACCACCCCCTCATCGTCCAGACGAACTCCCCTCCCCTCCTTCCCCTCAATACTTGACTATAGCTTCACTCAATATTGTTTCAGTTACGTTGATCAAATCAAGTCGAGAAGAAAATAGAGTAAACTGCATCAACAGAGTGAATTTAGTAAATGCAATTCTTCTCGATGGTTGAATCCCTGCTACTTCTATCTCGATAATCCTCGTGGGATGGTTGAAACTTCAAGATCTCATCCCTGAAGTGCAGCTCGTGCAATTGTTGAAATGACGTAATGAATTCAATTTTGGAACATATAGTGTCTGATTAATATTGTCAGAAAGAACATTTTAGTAATTGTGAGTATGAATCCTGATTTTTCTGTGAAATGAATTCAGGTTGTTCAAGTTTCGATAAAAATGGAATGCGTACACACTAGCTATTGCGCTGTCACAAAATAAGATTTTGTACAATTGTTTTTTACTTTCAGGACAAAAAAATGCGTGAGACTCGAGATTTTCAATAATTTCATCGTTGAAATATAGAAAATTTGACATAATTCTTCAATCATATTATGATTTAATAAATATCGGACCGACAATCTGTTATGATCAATTTTGTTCAGACCAGTGCTATGAAAGAGGCGTGTCAATTCATTTTTCGATGTCGAGTGAAAACTAAATTGAAAAAACGACTCTTGAGTGAACTTTTGGATACCAGGATCGGAACAATCTATCGCATACACCTCCGGCAATCTGGTGAAGTATTGAAATAAGTTCAGTATTACAAATAATCATAATGATTATTTTTGTTATTTATCTTGAGCCCGGTATTACCAACGTGGAAGTAGCTCCAACTGGCAGATAAAAGTTGCTATCACCATGGTTACCTGTGATATTTGTTTTCACCAACTCTCAGATAACTGCTAACTGAACTTGGTCCAGTTAGCCTTTATCTGACTGTTCAAACTTGTTATTACCATGGTTACCAATGTTAATGTTTTTACCAACTCTCAGATAAATACCAACCGGCTGTGGTGATACCGGGCCCTAATTAATTAATTATTCATTAAAAATAGTTTGTTCCCTAATAATGCATAATTTGAATTTGAGGACCATCCAGCAATTATTACTGTATACACTCCTAAACTTGTACAAGCCAAAAAAAAATCCAGGGTTAAAATTATATAAGCCTGTCAAATAAGGCATGATTATTCAAGCTAATAAAGATAAAAATGAATTAAAAATAGGGGAAAAATAATAAGGTGAATAATTAACATAGACCTGATCTCAAGATACTATACACTACTCACAATTTAATTGAAAATGTCTCAAAGTACAGAAAACTCCCAAAGAAAAGGATACGTCTCATTTTTCAGCCAAGATCATAATATGCTATAACATGTATTTGTTCGGGTCCAACAGTCTAAGGAACGTTATTCCTCTATGAGATCTTCCTCTATGTTACCGTCTGATCCACCGACAGATTCAACGTCAGTAGTTCCACGTACTCACGTGAGAGGTTGCTGCATGTCCACCGGGCCTGTAGCCACGTCTCCCACGTGGATGCGAGCACGTGACAGTAGATACTTCGATTCTGAAATCGAAATTAATTTTAGTCACTAGTCAGATGAATGAATAGTCGTTACGGAGATACATTTTATTCTGAATGGTTTCAATTTCATCAAAATCTACACACATTCAATAGCAGATATTTTTGAACGTCAAGCGTGAAGTGCGTATGAACATTGGCTGTTGGTTTCAATGCGTATAATATTGGTGATTTCTCTTCAGAATGAATTTTGATGTGAGTTAATCGGGCACTTCATATGATTGCAACTTCACTTGAGCTGTTATTTGATGTACGTATTCAGAGATGACAGTATTATTATACGTGATGAGATTAATATTTACCGTCGAGGAAACTTCATTACTCTATGCTAAAAGCCCAAGTACATGTTACGTACATGTTATGTCATGTTATGTACCAAGTACATGCCCAAGTTGATTAATATATCTCATTACTCAAAAGACGCATAAAGACACAGACATGAATTTTACAAGAAAGCCCTTCATATACCAGTAATACATTTTGAAATGCACTATCAATACGAATGAAAAAAATGACTGGAACAAGCTTCAAATTGTTTTCAAAAGCCTGGTTCATCAATCACTGATTTTATAGTCTCGAATGATTTTTCAATCATACTGACTAATTGTGATCATCAGTAAGGCAGATTATGACTTCTCATTTCTATTGTTTATGAAATGTATCCACCTGTTATTGTATTCCATGTACTTCCACTGAATTTAGAATATTAAACTGCATATATCTCTCAATATGCTCCTTTACTGTATTGTATTTTATCACCTTTTTATAATTATGCTGACCTATCCAATATCACTTGTGATGCAATCAGGACCAATAAATTATAGCTTATCAACTAACTAATTACCTCCTGTATTCATCACCTCATTATGTGCGTTTCTAATTGAATATCCTGCACATACCGTCGTAGCGATAGTACAATTCTGAAAATACAAACAAATTTTGAGATTCAAAATCACGTCTCTTTCGCTGTATATATTTACTCAACTTGTGTTTATAATTGAGGCAAGTCTTCTCATAAGTTCACAGAAAAAATCAATTCAAGCTACACATTTTTGAATTGATCGGAAGATTGATGAAATGAATGATTTCATGTGATGAAAAGATCTTTGAGCATCAATGAACATGAGTGATTTTTGAAAATATTCGCATTTTGGGGGATTGTGATCTTCAAAACATCGGAACGAATTGAAAATACTGGATGGATGAAAAGGCCATATAAGATGCGACAACTTCCACACCCATAGACAGATGGAAGAGGTTGTTGGATGGTTGGATTTTTAAAATGCATCCTTCGTGTGACTTCTTATTGAATTGGAGATGAAGTTACTTCCATCATTTATTTATCTCCATCACATCAAGATGTTGACAAGGAGCTATTGTTCCCACATTTTCTTTGTTTTCTATCATGACTCCCATCATTGTGTTATGGGAAGAACACAATTAAAAATTGGTTTGATTTGTGAATATTAAAAAATAAAGTACCGTTAGGGATTTCCTGGTATCGAGTGTAGAAAGATACGGTGTGAATAAAGAAATGTGATTCATTTATGAAATTGTTGATGGTAAAATAACGGATAATTCTGGATTTTTGATGACTTCAATATGAAGAGATAGAAATCAATGTGAGATGAACGTTTTCCTTTCCATCTCAACTCGAAACCTAGACAAATATATTATATAACAAAATTCAAATTAGAATATTGAATACTTTGTAAACCTCTTTTTTTTTGAGGTTATATACCTGAATTGTTATTATTATTATTGAGCTGCATCATAACTCACTCGGGTTCCGCTTCTGTGCACATCTGAAGAAACAGATGTTCGGGTAGAAGTTGTCGTCGTCCGCACAAACGGGCTTATAGACAAATGGACACGAACACATGAATGTCTGTACAGGCTGTAAGATCATAACGATAACAATAGCCAGTGCCAGCATCCGTATCATGAACACCTGTAAACAAACATATAGATATGAATATATAGATACAAATAGTCGAATTTTCAATTAATCAATACCGGCACATATAGCTCAGCTGCTGATGCGCTCACGTCATGTGGCCTGGAAAGTGAGGGATCGTACTTTTAGGTCCATTTTCACAAAGACTTTTCCCATTTTCACTCAATAGTCCAGTTTTTTTTATCATTTCAACTGTCACAAGAGAAG
The DNA here is from genome assembly GCA_964007535.1 of Brachyptera risi. NCBI lineage: Eukaryota > Metazoa > Arthropoda > Insecta > Plecoptera > Taeniopterygidae > Brachyptera > Brachyptera risi. The sequence continues at coordinate 14,626,995 of OZ023328.1, read as the reverse complement.
AATAAAAAATTCATGAACATTTTTAAACAGATCTACAAAGCATTTAAAATGCTTGTCTGTGGGTTGATGAAATAATTCACCGAATTGAACGAACACAAACGACTAGTGGTGAGCAATACATAATTTCAATGTGTACATGTGTACGTAATTGAATTGGCAAGTGTATTAATATTCTTATTTTTCGGATTGTCTGATGTCCATGTTTTTCCAGTGAGTTAGAACTAATCACATTATTATTATATTTCAACTCAGAAAATGAGTCGTCAAGAACCATAAATACATACCTGCATACATAAAATACTGGGATGCTTTCTTCAATATGGGCTATGCCAATTTCTTCCCAATGCCCAAGTAATTTTCACCTCATCATCCCTTCTCATTCATCATCCATTTGACGCCAATAGAATTCAATTATCAGTTACAGTGTGTCAATATTGAACCCAATATGAATCAATCAATCGACGACTAGACCTCATACTCGCCAACTCTACACGTGTGGATTTTTCCTATTCTATGGTATTCATACCAACATCCGGCATGGAAAAAGCACAATTTTTGAACTATTGTTTCTAGTATTTTGTTTCTAGTATCACAGTCGTATGAATGTTGTCGAAACTTGACAAACAAAACCTGTATTGCTACTCAGAATGATATTCCATCTCGTTTGAAATCACGCAAGCTGAGCGGACTGAGGTATTTTGAGAAAAGTGATATTATACATTTATATATAATGAAATTGCACGCGAAAATTCGGCCATATGAATATTTTTTTTCGCAATGGAATTCAAAATGTGCTACAGTTGGAAAAATTGAGATCATAATATATTCTTATATCCTACCGGTAATGTTTCTACCGAGTATGCACGAAGTTTGTGTGTGGATGGCCTGAGTTTCAGTGCGTAATCTGCCATTCAATTACTGCGGATTCACTTCTGAGTTTACTTGGTTTCCTATTTCAAGTGACTGCAAGTATATTAATTCCTCCGTTCCTTAATTGCTCATCAATCGATCACCACATCTAACTTTATATATTATTACAGATCGTTTTGGATCTATTTTCTAAAGGAGGAGGGGGGGGGGGGGGGGAGATCCGATCATTTTAAGCGACTGAACATTTTTCACATCAGGACTGGCGAATTATGGTATCTTCTATTCTAGCTTCTGACAAATTATCACCCAATCACATTCATATCTCGTGAATGATCCACCAATAGAAGTTCAGCTCATAATCGGGCTTATTAATTCATTATCTGAATTGATGATTCATGGCTCATTCAACTCATCATTGTGGATTTTTTAAAAATCAATTTTGGCTGTCATTTTGTTTCGGATGTTATCTATGGCCCAAAAATCCAATAATACTGATGATGGATACTGTCTTGGATTATTACTAATCATTCTTATATCAATCAATTTCAATTGTCATTATTGTTGATGCCTTCATTGATTTGAACATCATCATTATTGAATCCGATTTGTATTATTATCATTGTGTCCAACTTACCTTGAACATAACAATTAGACGAGTCCAAAATCCTATTGGATTAGGTTACATTTGTATTCTGATTTCGAACAAACAAATACACTTCGAAACTCAACAAAACTGATGTAAATCCAATTCTAAACCTGAAAGTTACGTACCTCGTCCATTGGTCTACAATTCACTCTGTAGAATATAATTCATCCATATAAACCGGTCATTATTGTCGTCAAAACTAGAAATTGAATTATTCGAATAATTTATTTCATTTTGTATTTGTGATTATCAAACATCTAGTTGCTCTCCTGAATAATCATGTAGTAAAAACTCACGTACAGTACAATTGAACAATTCGTGGCGATAATTCCAGTACATGAAGTAATAAAATGTGGTCTTAAAAATATCGAGCGATTAACAACACTATTCATAGCTGAATTTGAAATGAAGTTTGTGATTCGTGGAATGTAATATGACGTCATAACAAAGTACAAACAAACAGCGTACAACAATGAGTTGCTCGTGAATAGGCCTAGCTCGCAATGTGAATACGGTTCACGGAATAAGAGAGTTCCGATCGATCGTGTCCCCTATTCCACAACATTGACACGCTGGTGGTTCGCTCCTTCATCGCTCATGACCATGATATACCCGAACTAGTCTGACTTTACTAGACGATTATAAACTTTTCTGTAGTTTGTGTTCCTGTGTTCTAGTTATAAGACTACTTGGTGGTTAGTTACGCAACATTTACTTGCTTTTTGAAAGAAAATACATTCTACTTGGACATTTTTATCAGGATTCTATTTCCATTGATCTTCACTCGATGACAGAACGGAAAATGTATTCAACTTCCATTCAATTTCTATTCTATTCAACTCCCACCAGTCATACCAGTTGGAGGTTTCACACGACTTGTTTGACCAGCCTGAAATTAGACATTTCATATTCCAAAAGATCAAGTCATGTCTTTTTCTTATTCTCATATGAATTTGAGTTACAATGATTAAGAATAATGATGAAATGAGAGAGAAATAATTTATCTGAAAAACTTTTTTCCCAAGTAACAGAACACAGTTTCATATTCGTTACGTCCCACATTCTATTCGTTCAGAATATATAATCAATTTTCATCGGTAAGATGTATCGCTTTTACCATAATTGATAATATTTCGTAATTAACAAACGGAAGAGTATTTCAAAGGATCCTTTAGTGGAAATACCCCGAGGCGTTTCGTAAGCCCCTTTCGGTTCGTTTAAGAGAATATTTTCAGTCATCCGTCGAATCATTGAATCATTGGAAATATAAAAACTCCATGAAAAATACATCTTGTCAGAAACAACGCGATGAGATATAGAAAATGGTTGAATTTTAAAAAACACTCGGAATTGTTCACTCTGATATTACGTTTTAATTCAAATGAACTAACCCCGTTTTATAGCGAACTGAAATCCTGCATCCGGATATTCAATTTCCTTGGAATCGATGTGAGTTCTCCTTCAAAACGTGGAACTTTCAACCTTTTTCACCATTTATACAAAACCCGACTTTTTTCTAAAAATGTTATCAAACAGTAAATTTCACTTCATTACAATAAGATGTATCCTATGAGAGAAATGTGTAATTGTTCGTCTATTGTATAGTATGCTCGTGTTGTCACTCCGAAGTTTTTGCACTTCCTCCTGACATGTTACTTGATATCATTTCCCATCTTTTATTACGATGTTGTTAAGTGGTTTTCTTTCCTCGCGAATCCAGCTCAGTGCATCTGTCATCTAACAACAGATAACTCGTCAGCTGTCTTCAACTCTCAGTGGCCGTTTCTTTACGACAATGAATAGAATGACAAAAGCCAGATGATTGATTGTAATAAAACGCGAGAGTGAGAAGCGACGATAAGTGAAGCCATTTTCAAAAATGGAACGCAAGCGCTCATCTGCTGTGATAGTAATGACTATGAATGAAAACATATATTTGCTCTGGAAATGAAGTCTATATAGGAATATTCTTGCAATATGGGAATCTTCATTTTCCAAATGAAATTGTTCAATTGAAATATATATACAGCGTTCAACAGTTTTTTTCACATTTTGTTTTCGCTCAGAATCCATTATTTCTGTTTGTAGTACAGAAATGATATATGCACACCAAAGACCTTAGTATCTAACTTCGTGAGAAGACGTAAAACTAAGCCTTCATTGTGGCGACAGAGCGATGCTAGCGCACGTATCGTGGTGGAGTGAATTATTCTCTAGGCGGGCCAGTTGGAATTATTCCCAGAATGATTTTTTCTCACACCTTCTTGGATAAGAATCATCCTAGAAATTTTTTTTTTAGAACTAATATATTTCATGATTCATCGATATGCCTGGGCCTATAGTTCCATTATGAGTGGACGAGACAACGCTATCTGCTATATCACTGAATGTTTTAATCATGTAATCGAGGCAAAAGTGAAGTAATCCTCCAGATTCGGGGAGAAACGGAAATGTAAGTACACCCTAGGCGTGACCAATTGAAATATCTGTTCATTCGTACATATCCATACTATTTGTGACCTATTAGGAATATTTCTATGAATGATTCACAACACAATAATCACGTCAGTTCGGTGTTATACGCATTGAACATATTGGTGGTGAAGCAGATATCTCTCTTCTAATTCACTCCACTGCGACAGGTAGCACTAGTGAGAAATGTCGCCAAGCATTACATGGTGAACACGATCAGTTTCACGTTCTCTAACGAAGTTAGATACTAAGGTCTTTGTTCACACTTTGGTGGTATTCCCGCATTTCTCTTCATCAAGAATTACCATGTAGAAAATAATTCCAAGCCTCACATTGCTTCCGATTTCACTTTGATGATATTTAAATTCTTGCTTTCAACAGAATGCTGTGTATTGATTCTCAATAATCGTATAATTATTCTGCAATATTCCATAATTTGTTTTTCAGTTATCGAAATCCTACTCTACTTATTTTGAAACCAGTTATGATGGTTGACATCATTCTCAAGATTATCAATAATTTTAATCTTACAATAAGACAAATGCAGTGAGCTTAATCGAAATCTATATCTCCAATCATTTGATAAACACTTGAACTAGATGCATCACATATGTTATATGACTATATGATGAAATATTTCAAAACTACAAAACACGGCACCTCCACCGATAATTGATCTTCACAGGACAAAAATAATATTTCTTATTATCGGCTGAGAAGAACGTGAGTGGACATATCACGTGAACAAGGAGAGAAAAATTATCATGTGGATAATAAATATGGGCCCTTTCACAAGTGAATTGCGTTCGATTGCTATGAATTGTGGCACTGATTTGGACAGAAAAAATCAATTCAGATACGAATTCGAGTCCTGAATAGTCCGGGTACTTTATGAATATCATTGATCTCATTGAGTTATTCGTGAACCCAAATGAATTTACATTTTAAGAGATGAATGAGCGAACAATCATCATTATCTATATCAGTTGTAAATGCAATTTCCCAGAGTATTATTCTGATTCTGAACTCCCACCTGTTGTTCCAGTACATGGGGTCGTTCTCGGTGGCTGGGCCGGATCAGGCAAGCAGGGCCGAGTACATGAGAAGACAGCTGCAGGAGATGAGGGTGAGTACGAGAAACTGGTACACAAGTACACTAGTACACTATAGTCTCTAGTACACTAGTACACTAGTACACTAGTACACTAGTCTCTAGTACACTAGTCACTAATACACTATTGAAACTCGACCCAGAAAATGAATCAATCAGCCAATTTTGTGATGTTTAGAAATTTACAGGTATCAGATGAGAAGAAAATTGATCATGGATCTTTTTTTGTTCGATCTCCATCCAACTTTTCATCCATTCACTCTCCATTGAATCCTCACTCTATTCTGTATTTTGTCTATTCTATTCCAGTGTTGAATGTCATAATTCTAGTATCGACTTGATTAGTTCGATGGCAGCTAATTCAGATGCCAACAAACAAACAATACAAACAAACAAAGTAATACAAGTAATACAAGTAATACATACAAACAATACAAAGTAATACAAAGTAATGTTACTCATGTGATATGTCCTATTATTTCCGTGATGGCAATCCAAAACTTCCATTATCCATTCATTTCCATTCAGTATCGCCATTTCTCACATTTTTCATATCCAGACATCAATTCATTTCAATCATATTGCCAAGAGATGTATCAGCTCGGAAATTTGCGATGAGCTGAAAATGGCGATACAAATAGGAGAAACATTCGGGAACCTGTTGATTTGTTGAAACATGGGCTTCAGAATAGCGTTATCCTCATTGATGAATATCGTGACGTATCTAACAATTCCGTGCAGAACCGAGTCACGTGGATGTAAAATCCAAACTCATATCTACTGACTTTTAGTGAGCAATCGGAATCCATTGAAAATCGAAAAATGTGAACGGATTGATTATATTCCAGTTATTGATCATCATCATGTGAAAGAATACAAGTGTGATTATCATGAATGCTGTCCATTATATACGCTTTCTCAAAAGCTTCGTTCATTAATCATTGGTGGAGGTGCCGTTTTCTGAAAATTCACATTATTGATCATAATATTATATAACAAATACGGTGCATTTAGATCGAGTGTTCATCAAATAATTGAGGAAATATATTTCCAGTGATCTCTTCATTTGTGATATTTTGTGAGATCACAATTCCAGACAATCTTTCGATGTCAATTTATGTGACATTCTTCGCTAGTTCTCTTTTGTTACTAAAAGAAAACTGAGACCACTGATATCCCAGATATGGACTTCCCCCAAACATCACCAATTTATAATTATTATAGAAGGAAACTGCTTGACCCACTGACCCAATACGTCATCTGACATACTCATATTCACGGTCCACGGTGTTGTATTGTCCACTAACTATATCATTTTAATAACGCCGGAGATGGCGGACAATTAACTCACACAAGCTTTGAACATATATATCAACAATTCATGGAAATGTTGTTGTGTTCAGGACACCGGATCTCGTCCTTGATACCTCATCGACCCACATAATAC
>OZ023328.1:14547949-14615449 GCA_964007535.1 Brachyptera risi | reverse complement strand
CTGTAGCAAATTCAGCTCCAGATGTTTTTCCAAAGAGAGATTCAAGATGAGAACAGCAACCGCATCTCTCAAAAGCGTTAAATTCTCGAAGTTGTAGTGAGATATATGATTATAGTCATTTTTACAATTTAATGGATACTTTTTTTCGGAAAGGATCGATGAATTCACCTCTGAACTTGGTAGGAATTTATAATAGAACATATGAGAATTATGTGAAAATTCAACGAGAAGAAATTCAAAAATTCTGGATTTTTCATCCCCGTGCATATTATCATGGAGATTTTTTCAAATGTGTGAATAATTTTCGAAATAACCCTCGAATTCATATTTCTAAGAAACAATCCTCACTTATTCAAGTACGACTCAATATCCAGAAAGGTTTCAAGTCTAGTGGTCATTCTGCCCGCCCGACTTCTCATGTACAACATGCATTTGTTTCCATTCAGATAGGCCTATGATTATATGGAACAGCATTTTTCGCCACGTGAATCTCAGAGAACATTTGTTCTCGAAATCTATCGAAATTGTGTTCCTTTTAAATATATATGGTTACCAGATGCACAATACTCCTAATACTCTCCGGTTATTTCAATACTTCCAACACTATTCACTCATTTTCCACTCTCAATATCAATGTTGGTGACTTCCGGATATATCATAGAAACGGTTCATATTCTTGATGTGTTCCTGACTTCTGGAAAATAACAGATTTTCATCCGAGGCGGAAAATCATGGTCACAGACGGCGCAGTCTTGATGTCAAAGTTCACAGCTTCTGATTCAAAATGATAATTGATCAAAATAGGTTGGTGAGATCACCCTCGTGATGCTTCGACCAAATGGTCCCACTTTCATTCATAGCTTTAATCTTGGAAGAATGATTCTTTCATCAAGTTCAGATATCATCAAAGAAAAAAAACTGAATGAACAAGCTAGTTTGATTCCAATTATCAGTTTCGATTGAACACACCTAATTTACGTGAAGCTGATTGGCAACGCGAACGATAAGGTTCATATTACTAGTCAAACGCGAAATATGCGTTGTAAGATGAGCGAGATATCTGAATAGGGTATAAAAGTCCTTGAAGTAGTTCTACCCTTGCTACTTTATCGACTCAGGTATTCTACACACCTTGATATCTGAATAAGCTATTGAAGTCGTTAAAGTAGTTCTACTCTTGCCACTTCATTGACTCTGGTATTCTACACACCTTGACGCATATAAAAAATACTTCATTGTTGGTCAACTCTTAAATCTAGAAAGCAGTGAATCTCGACAACTTAATTCTGTCACAATTTTTATGATTTATTTTATGAATATTAACAGTCATTTTATTTTTTTCTTCAAAACGACTGATCAGAATTGCTTTAAAAATCGTAATAATGTGTAAAATCCATGTATACACATTTGAAGAGAATTTCATCCCATTTGGAGTGATTTCATTTTTCAACATTTTCCGCCCAGCCAAATCTTATGGGGTTTTTAGAAACTTTGAGATGATGTATCTCAAAATCGGTCCGACCGATTCATCCCAAAAACTATACAGTTCTAAGTTGGATGAGTTTGCGTGTCCAAAAAAAGTTTCATGTTGATCAGTCAACCGTTGCGACCTGTGGAGTGCTTACAAAAAAAAAAAAAAAAAAAAAAAACACACAGACAAAGCCCTATAAGAGTGGGATGGAGACTTCGCTACGCTCATCAATCATGAAAAAAAATCACTCACATTTCATCTCACCGTACATAGACTCTTAAGAGTCCATGGGAGTCGATTAAGCGAAATATCAGTATTTCGGTGATGGCTTCTGAACAGTTATCAAAATTCTGATACAAGAGATACACCAGGTGATCATGAAAACTCCAAGATTGTATAAGTTATAACCATTCAAGTCATGTCGCATAATTGTCAAGCGTATACAGCTGATTTTTTTTTCTTTCAGCTGTATACGCTTGACGGTCAGGTGTGGGTGACATGACTCAAATGGTTATAACTTATACCAATTTGAAGGTATTATATGTGTTTCCACCATACCAGAATTTTGGTATCTCATACCGTCTAAAAGTGAAATCATCAAAAAACTGATATTTCGTTGAATCAACTCTCATGGACTCTTAAGAGACTGTTCGAGTTACATGAGTCATGTATTGTGTTTACCACTTTGCATAGATTAACCATTTCACCACACTTGAAGTGACGCGATCCGATGTTGAACCGATATTTCCTCGTGAAATGTCGTGAAATGTCGTGAAATGTCGTGCCTTGCGAGAAACTTGTTCCAACACTGAGAAATGTGAAGCTGTCGACACCAAAAGGGAACATCATTTAGCGGTGTATGTGTATGCTTTTATCGGCGATAGATGAGCGTCATTTACCAACCTAACACACACTCATTTCACCAAGATATTTGAATAGCCGTGATATGTTCATATGGTATATAATTTTTTTCGAGACTGAATTCACGATTAAAAACACAACTTCATCTTCAGAAAGCGTTGAAGGTATGGAATTTCGACAAATTTGTCTGCATTCATCAACATCCTCACTCCTATAAGGTTGGTAGGTGACTTTCTTTTATGGAAGATGTGAGTATATTTCTTATGTACATTCATCGGAGTACTAAATCGTCGTCACTGGGAATCTTGATTTGATATAAAAGGTTTTTCTTCGGCAGCACGATTCTTTTGAAATGTGAACGAGTTGATAAAAAATGAGCGTCAAGTAGTAATTCATGTTTTTCAATTTCATAAATCAAAATAAAGACGAATGTAGATTCTCAGCTTGGTCTCACAACACACTCCAGAAAAAAGACTCAGTATTTTCAATATAGAATAAATTGTCGAGGGAGAAATCATGATGAAGATCTGTGTGGATCAGGATCTGCGTATACTGATTGGATCTCATTGAGTTTCTATTCCGGACTGGAATTTTTTATATCACAGAGAAAAGTAATTGTCAACCTATAATTATATCACTCATGCTCTGGGCTCATATTGATATTGATATCGATATACTATCATCCATACTCATATTTATGTATGATTAAACGATATTTTGCATGATAATTTCCGATTCATGAAATCAAGATGCGTAAGTAGGTATTTATGATGATATACTTCACTTCAATTTTGCTATATGCAGTGCTATACATTCTGTCGAATTTCATCAAAAATTTGATGGATCCGCTTAACCTCGGAGTCTAATATTCTCTTGTCACCATATATAAGTAATAATATGACACGATGAAATAAACTCCCAGAGCAACCACTGGTTGAACATGACACAAAACCTCATCCGATCCCCCGTGGGTTGCACCATATCTTCTGTAACCTGTCTCGTGGGTTGCATTATATCACGTGGATCTGTAGTTTCACGACTTGTAGTTTCAAGGCATGTGCACTTGATACCATGTTGCCCACTCCAACTTAAAACCAATTTAATTAACACGCCGGCTAACAAGGTATGGCGCGGTCGAGTAACGAGCCCCTCAGGGGCTGCTTAACGCTACCCGCACGACACATGGGTGTGAAACCTCTGACGTAGTTAGTTACTGCTCATAATGATGAATATTTAAAAAAATAAGTATATACAATCCGATTCATAATAAGTGAGTTGGATTATTGATATTTCTCTCATTTGGGTTCGTGAAATAGCTCTGGGGTGGGATTTTCAGAATCGTGAAGGATAATTCGGAAGTGGTACTATTGAGGACTGACTCACTCTTTTCGTCAAATCTGAACCTAAACCAAATCATCGTTTTCCGAATAGGGCTATCGGCTATGTATTATTGTAGAATCGTTTGGCCGGGGCACCACAAGTGCGATCCCACATCGCATTTTGATCATTTGGGGAATAATATAATCAATTCAGACACCAGAGGGTACGATTTGAACAGTTTCAGTACCTAATACCGAAATAAACAACAGGAAAGCGGTATTATCCCATACTGACACCTATAGTACATAGTCACCTGGAACTCTGAGATTGAGTTGAGACTGGATTTATCTTCTCAGGAATGCCCCCCCCCCCCCCCCGGACCGCACTGTATGTGACCATACTGTTTCGTCACAGATGATCGGATGTATTTTAGTTTCCAAAAGTCCGGATTAAATTTGGGATTATCGTTCGCTCAACGACCTCACCAACCGCTAGATTATTTGAGGATACGAATGAGCAGTGATAATGACACTATGATGTGATGATGAGTGAGATGACTCCACAGAAACTTGAACCTCATGAGGGACTCGAACCCACGCCCAACAATGACTTCAGTTTCTGAAGCGGTGTTTCAGTTGACCGAGCTACCGAGCGGGGTGGTACACATCATGAGTTGAGTTATACATGAATTAGTCTTTAGATAGGAAACGCCTTATGATAGCCTTTTCTCACCAACAATCAAAAAGTTGACTGATCACAGCGCTCCTAGCAGCATTGACTCGCAACAGTACTCTGGAAGATGGCATTTTCTTGATGATCAGAGCGCTCCTAGCAGGATTACAAGGCGTAACACTACCAGGCTTAACACTACCAGGGTCTGTAGACTGTTCAACCAGGGCTCTGCCACTCTATCCCGTCAGAATATACATTCACTCGCAACAGTACTCTGGGAGATGGCATTTTCTTGATGATCAGAGCGCTCCTAGCAGAATTACAAGGCGTAACACTACCAGGCTTAACACTACCAGGGTCTGTAGACTGTTCAACCAGGGCTCTGCCACTCTAACCCGTTAGAATATACATTCACTCGCAACAGTACTCTGGGAGATGGCATTTTCTTGATGATCACAGCACTCCTAGCAGGATTACAAGGCGTAACACTGCCAGGCTTAACACTACCAGGGTCTGTAGACTGTTCAACCAGGGCTCTGCCACTCTATCCCGTTAGAATATACATTCACTCGCAACAGTACTCTGGGAGATGGCATTTTCTTGATGATCAGAGCGCTCCTAGCAGGATTACAAGGCGTAACACTACCAGGTTTAACACTACCAGGGTCTGTAGACTGTTCAACCAGGGCTCTGCTACTCTATCCCGTTAGAATATACATTCACTTGCAACAGTTATCTGGGAGATGGCATTTTCTTGATGATCAGAGCACTCCTAGCAGGATTACAAGGCGTAACACTACCAGGCTTAACACTACCAGGGTATGTAGACTGTTCCACCAGGGCTCTGCCACTCTATCCCGTTAGAATATACATTCACTTGCAACAGTTATCTGGGAGATGGCATTTTCTTGATGATCACAGCACTCCTAGCAGGATTACAAGGCGTAACACTGCCAGGCTTAACACTACCAGGGTATGTAGACTGTTCCACCAGGGCTCTGCCACTCTATCCCGTTAGAATATACATTCACTTGCAACAGTTATCTGGGAGATGGCATTTTCTTGATGATCAGAGCGCTCCTAGCAGGATTACAAGGCGTAACACTACCAGGTTTAACACTACCAGGGTCTGTAGACTGTTCAACCAGGGCTCTGCTACTCTATCCCGTTAGAATATACATTCACTTGCAACAGTTATCTGGGAGATGGCATTTTCTTGATGATCACAGCACTCCTAGCAGGATTACAAGGCGTAACACTGCCAGGCTTAACACTACCAGGGTATGTAGACTGTTCCACCAGGGCTCTGCCACTCTATCCCGTTAGAATATACATTCACTCAATGGTTGTAAAACCCTTCGTGATATATCCGGATATCATCAGTATTGATGATACATCAACAAGGATATATCATCCAACTGATATTTAGCTGAATTGACGTCTATATGTGCTCTCAAGTTATGACTGGAAGTTGGCAGTAATCGTGTAATTGGCCAATTGCGGGCGCATTGCAGTGTGAACTATTAGGGCGGCTTATCTTGTCGAAAAGAAGCGCTTTGGCAGCCGACCAATACAGAGTGTGTTGTGAGGGTTGCTGGACACGAGATAGCCAAGGGGCAGATGGATACAATGGCTAATACGGCGTCCAGAAAGTTATTCCGTACAGAAAATGTTCACTTTTATTTCATCTGTTTTATGATCATAGTCTGTGTTTTTTTCTGTTTTTTTTCGTGAGTTTTCAACTGTCACACGAGAAGTATTTTTTGGTTCACCTCTGGATTTGTTTAACACATTAACATCAGAGTGTGACATTTGTATATCAGATATTTTGAATATTTCGATGTTGTATCATTTTCATGATTCAGTAATTTATTTATCCGTCTTTGCGGTCCATGACAACTTGATTTGAATGAATATATGGTGTCTTCCGTTCTCGACTTGATAATTTCAATACAACATTATTCAATCTACCGATGATTATCGTATTTTCATTCAATTTCTAAACGGATTCATTCGTACTATTTCCTCACAGTTCATGTTCGGGCTTCACTGGAGGCTACGTGTCATCTTCTATCGAAACTCCAAGAATGAAACTTGGGTAAAACAGGGCCCTAGAGCAACATTGTTTTTTTTCCGAATCAAAATCTAGAAAAAAAATCCACACGAGCACTTAATACTCCATATTTCGATTCCATAATCGATATTTTCTCATCATTTCCAATCCTGAATTCGATATCATATATATTCAATTGAGATTCTCTTTCTCTTTCTACTCGCACTATCAAAATGAAATCAAAATCAAAATGAAATAGAATGATAAATATGAGTGGTCCGACATGTTCTCAAAATATGAGTTTCCATTGCTATTGTTTCATTCACAATGTAATATTCTCATTGATTGTTGATATTCTTTCCGGTATGAATTTTTCTGGCGCTGCTGTTGTTGTTGTTGTGTGTCTGGTCTCACGTGTCGTTGTTGTTGTTGTTGTTGTTGTTGTTGTTGCTGTTGTTATGTTGTTGTTGTTGTAATAATCCCGGATTATTGTTTTATTTACTGTAAGTTGTAATCGTGATTAATATATAGTTTTCCAAGCAACGTCAGGTTATTGAGAATATGGAATAATTTTGAAAAGCTAGCATGAGTTTGACAAATTTTATTAATCTCTCAATGACGATCTGTTCAGATAATTGAATGAGAGATAGAGTATTCTGACGTAAATTGCTGTATATTTCATGGAATCATACACCACTTGAATATTGTTTTATTACACGGTACTTGAAAACTGAACGAAATCGTTAATAACAGTTGTTTGGATGTCTGCTTTTATTGTTATCGAAGAACATCCGGCAAGTCACAAAATAAGACGATACCAGTTATTGACATTTTTATGAATTATTTTACTGTGAATTTTATTTCCGAATCTGATAGAATAGTCGATCCAACTCTTTCCAACAGAATATATGATTCCATGAAGACAACAAAAACAAGCCGATGAAATTGTTTTATGAGCCCACTTTTGACGGGGTTGGCAAAATAGCTATTATTCAACTGTCGAACAATATCTGGAGATACTATAAAATCGGTTGAGAATGGTTTAATAATGATTTTATCATACCATATTCTACCAATTATTAAAATAACGATTCCATATATGAAAGCCATTGAACGTAGTTGAATGTTCGATGAAATTCTGGTACTATAAATGAATCAGGGCCAATGCGACATAACGATTCCAAGGTATACCTCGGAACATATTCCATCGAAGTTCATCGAATTGTGATACATTCAATGAACAAAAGTACTTTTCACAAAGATTGAATCTTCATAATTGACATTATTCATCAATAAGTCGTGGAATAATGAGACAGACAAAATATATGTTTTTTTTAGTTAAAATAATTTCAATATAATTATGTGACAACCGGAATTCATTTTCAGGGCAATGAAATGGTCATAGATCTCCTTTCTGATTAGTCACTTATTTCGTGGTCACTTCTTTCGCATATCTCGAAAACACTTTCACCGAAACCGAAAGAGCGGTATACGTACTTTCATTGATGAATCGTGATGCAAATTGTTGTATCTGACAATTAGGGTCAGCCATTTATCTCTACTTTGAATACAAAATACGGACATCTATGTGAAAGCCATCCTAAAACAATATCAGATATATAATTTAATGACATATTCCATAATGAATAGGAAAAGCGTTATGTGTTGCCGCGTTGATGGATAAGCTAGAACATATCAACATATCTTTGGATTGGTTATATATATCCACTTTGAGATCCAAAAACTTACGTCACTGCCCTCTAATTTCCTGAATGATTCCCATAATAATGAAGAAGTCCTTGTTTTAATAATTTCTGATTAATTGGACACCTGTTGCTTGGATTCAATTCGTTCAATAGCTTTGAGTGATTGGGAAAAATTATATTATATATTCATTCACATCAGAACGGCTCATCCGATTTGAGTGAAAGTTTGAAATGATGTGTATCATGATTAAATTGAAATTCCCTGAGAATTTGAATTCTCTCGAAGAAATATTTTTCACGAATTTTTTCCTCCGGGTTATTCTCATGAGATTTTTGAAAACTTTGAAGTGAGTTTTCTCAGAAGAGGTAAGACCAACCGTGCCTCAATACTATATAGTATCGATTCAAATGAGGACACTTGTGTATGCAAAGTTTCAACTGATTCCGAATTTTCGTTTGACCAGCGCGAAAAAGAAAGCACTTTTTTCAGTTTGATGAAATTGAGTTTCCGCTACGCTCATTCAATGAACAAATAATCACACCAACATGGATCAATTTGAGGAAATTCAGGTATTAGTTGATATTTCATTGAATATTCGAGAATATAGTTGAATGAATAATTCAAGATTATAAATCGATCAACATTTCTCAATAAATTCAGACTCCATGTAGTCGATATACGATTGGATTGAATTGGGAAATAGAAACCAAGTATTCACTGTGTTTATTCAAATGCCACAAAAACTGACACAGTGTGTCGTTGAGCTTAACATGAATAAATGAATCAATGAGTGACCCAACTGATGATAGACTATACACACGTCAACTGTACACGTGTGGCTTTGTCTGATTACGTTTTTCCAATCCGTGCTTCCATACAGAAAAAATAATATTGTAAGAGCTTGATTTCTGAAACCATTGTTTTCAGTAATTTGTTGGATGGTGAAAATGTTGTTCAATAATCACAAACAAAATTTGTATCGATGAGACCTGTTTCACCTGACTCTTTTGATATACTTGATAATCAACAAAAAATGAAAACAAAATAAGTTGATATATTACTGAAAGGGACTGATTCAAAATTACCCCAAGTATCAAGTAGAAAGAGACATAGAAAAATCGGATTCGAATTCCGGCTATTCAATTCAATTCTTCTTCACTCACTCTGGACTTATAGTTCAATTCCAATGTACGTGAGAACGTTTTTATGAGGGTGATAACATCACCGTATCTATGATTTATTACCAATTTTGATACTTGACAATATGAAGTCTTGTGTGGGAGAAGCATCATTTGAACACTCATCACACAAAACACGATACTTTCACGAAAAGATGATATGAAAGCAGATTATTCGGTTAACATCATATACGATCACATTTCTATGTTTTTGAACTGAGTCAATTGTAAGAACACATTGGACAAATACAAATATAGAATGTATGAACATCATAGCAATAATATGTTCACTGTTTGAAATGAAACCCAGTGTGAAATAATAACATTTCCTTATTACCTAATTAGCAATCTGATCAGTGCTAGTTATACCAGTTAAATGCAAATCTCTGACATCATTGATGACTAAACTGAAGTACAAGTCGTAAAACCAGCGATCGTATAACACATTCAGCGATAGTCGTTATATGCGCTACATATCTAGAAAATCTGGCTCACAGAAAGTCATGTGGAAGCCCGTAAATTGTGGGGGGTAAGAACCGTGGAGCCGACAGCAGAGTGGGGGGGAGGGGGGGTGTGTGGTTCAGACATTTCGTATGGGATTGTTAGTGACGGTTTGGCCCCCGACTATTTACAGCCATTTCATCCCGAAAACTTAGCTCTTTTGCTGCCCCCTCGAGTAGATTACGCGTCTCCCCCCCTCCCTTCTCTTACACGCTATCACTTCTACACATCTAGCCCAGGGGTGAAGAAGTTTCTTGGTAAAATTAGGGTATTGGAGGAGCATGTTTTTTGAAACCCGGCACCTCCACCAATATTTCGAAAAAGTTTTGAAACTCCACACTCAATGAAGTATTGATAATTGATGATGATAATATTCATCTTCGTATGTAAATTGATTTAATACAATCCATAATCAAATTTGCGTTCGATTTTAGTGTTTCAATTCAATTTAATGTATACAAGTATTGAAGAACTAAGAGTTCAACATTGAACCATTCCTCTTCAACACTCAACCTCTTTCAACATGTCCAAAATTCCAGATACAAGACAATTCTCTACAATTATCTATCTTCATTTGACCACTTTTACATTCATACCTCACACACGTCCCCTCGCGTTCCATCCGCTTGGACTGATTACATCATGACGATTTATGTTATAATTTGAAATTCGTATCAACCCAACTCCCTGAACTCTCAGTACACATTTGGGGTTTATATTATTTTCCAGAAACCGACTAGAGTGGACTTGGTATATATAGGAGAATTCGATCATACGATGTCTTCTAGGGATGATAAGAGTACTCATAGTCTCCATTGAAGTTGTATTCCATTCCATAATGATACATTTGTTTCACCGTGATATTTGTCCAGTCTTATTTCACTTCTCGCACCTTGAAGAGAGGACTTATGATTGGCTACTTATTATTCTCAGCTCCAATTGAGGAAAATTTTATTTTGTATCAGGTCACGATATCATCAGGAATATTTATTTCTCGCTTGTGAGAGACTTATTGACGTGTGCAACTTGACATTTTCACAGCTATAAAACGTCGAATACAAACCAAGCTACTTTCATATGAGGATAGTATATTCAATCGCTTCATAGTTCAGACTATGACAGGTTCATTCTATGACAGGTTCATACTATGACAGGTTCATACTATGACAGGTTCATACTATGACAAGTTCATACTATGACAGGTTCAGACTATGACAGGTTCATACTATGACAGGTTCATACTATGACAGGTTCATACTATGACAGGTTCATACTATGACAGGTTCATACTATGACAGGTTCATACTATGACAGGTTCATACTATGACAGGTTCATACTATGACAGGTTCAGACTATGACAGGTTCATACTATGACAGGTTCATACTATGACAGGTTCATACTATGACAGGTTCATACTATGACAGGTTCATACTAAGACATACTCCACAGTGAGTATCTTCTAAAAATACCATCAGATTCATGATAAAACATCCACATCAGGTCACAAGGCATATGCTGAATAAGATCTGTGTAGAGATGAAAATGGTGCCGAATGAATATATCAATCATTTACTCAGTCATCAATCTCTCACTTTGTATATATATATATATATATATATATATATATATATATATATATATATATATATATATATATATGTATATATATATATATATATATATATATATATATATATATATATATATATATATATATATATATATATATTCATATATTTATATTTATATATATATATATATATATATATATATATATATATATATATATATATATATATATATAAATATATATATATATATATATATATATATATATATATATATACATATGTATATTGGGTTTTAACGACGCACTATACTGATGGCTACGTTCTATTAGCGTCGGTGGATGATGAATGAGATGATGGGATGATGAGATAGAAGGTTATTTTATTGGATGTTCTGGATTGTGGAAAGGAGTCGGTAGTGGCCTGTTGTTAAAGAACCATTCCAGTATCAACCTGAAAGACAGAGGGAAACTACGAAAAAACCCTGTCAGGATGGTCGACCATAGCGGAAATCGAACCCCGGTGTCCCGATTGACGGTTCAGTGTGTTACCACTCGGCCATGCGTCTCGGTCTCTCACTTTGCATGGATATTAAATATAACTCATGATGACTCCTCAGTTATCAGCCTGAAGATAAGAAGATATGTATTGCTCCAGTGGTTTGCACGCTGATGTCTTATGATGATTATTGTGATCAAAATGTCCCTGATGAATGAATTTTTCTTCAACCAACATCATCAAACCGCATATGTGGATCAACTCTCGTCGCCGAAGATTTTGTGTCAGCCCTGAAAAAGCCTATACACTCCTAAGAATGTATTCCAGTTTCTCCCTTTAACAGCACTTCCGAGCCGTAATAACTAACATACTCTTATACTTTGAAGACAACGGCTCGAACCCCC
Source organism: Brachyptera risi (assembly GCA_964007535.1). Lineage (NCBI taxonomy): Eukaryota > Metazoa > Arthropoda > Insecta > Plecoptera > Taeniopterygidae > Brachyptera > Brachyptera risi. The sequence goes on along the minus strand of OZ023328.1, from coordinate 14,603,214 downwards.
TGTATTCTAGTGATGTGGAATAGGGGAGACGCTCGTTCGTCACCATCTTCTCTCGTCGATACAAGTCTAGCCATCGCCTTCTAAGATGGGAATTATTTTGTTCCGTTTAGTGACGTTCCGTGACATATAGCAGGCCTCTTCTTTTGTTGTGTATCGCGCGGGGGAAGCTGAATGGAGCAATTGAGGGGATTAAAAGATGGATGACGTTAAGTTTGGTATACGACGAGAGATGAAGGTTCCCAGCGATCGTCGCACGTATCTTACAACGCTAGCGCACGGGTGGTTCGCGTTGTCATCCCTTGTGGATAGAAGGAAAGCGTCTTGGAACTTGTTGTGTTCTTTTCTGTCGCATGTGCATTTGCTTGGTAGTTGTGTATAAAATGAACATATATTGATATAATGATGAGCATTGATATTGGGGGGATTAGAGGGAAAAAAATTCCCTAGGGATATCAACAGAATATACCCACATGAATGTGTCGGAATAACAAAACAAGGAAGTGAAGTTACTATAAAATCATACACAAATCATAACTTTCTTGTCTACGAAAGACGAATATCTTGATTGAAACCGATGGTTATCAACATTTTCTTAATTGTAGAGAAACTTTGCGCAGTTTGAACACAAAACGCACTCATATTCTTCATCATAATTTCCGTCCGAAAAAATCACTGACCTTCAAAATGAAACAGCCCAGAAAAATTGTTGTATTTTCTTTCTTTTCGAATTGTTGAAATTTCTTTTCATGTATTCATTCATCCATATTGAGCTGATGATAACCAGAATTCATCAGCATCAGGCAATGATGAATTAATTGATGAATCAATTAGATGTTAGGTAATTTTATTACTCATTTCAGGTAGAGAAATGTGAACGGTCGTGGTGTGGTATTAAAGGGAACCATTACGGTATTTATTTTACAACCCGATGACTACCATCCGGAAAGATCAAACACAAATTGATTAAATGTTCAATGCTCCATATGACCACTGATAAATCAGTTCAATTAACAAATCACAAAAAAAAAATCATTCGAAAAAGTAATGTGAGTATTCGTTCGTATCTGACAGTCCGGGGGTGAGTTCCTATACTAGACAAACGCAGCATATGCGTTGTAAGATGAGTGAGATATCTGAACAAGGTTCAAAAGTCGTTAAAGTAGTTCTAGTCTTGCTACTTCATCGACTCTGGTATTCTACACACCTTGACATAAATTTAAAAAACTTCATTGTTGGGCAAATATCGAATCTAGAAAGCAGTGAGTCTCGGCAACCTGAATCTGCTCTTATTTGTATGATATATTTTGTGAATGACAACAGTTGATTCAACTTTTTTCCTCGAAAGGTTTGGTTCGAATTGCATGCAGAATGATAATAATGTGTATCATTCACGTAAACACATTCAGAGAAAATTTCATCTCATTTGGGAAGATTTTGTTTTTTAGATTTTTTTGCACAGCCTAAATGAGCTCTCATGAGGTTTTTAAGAATTTTGAGATGATATTTCTCAAAATCGATTCAACCGATTCATCCTAAAAACTATTCAGTTGTGAGTTGGATGAGTGTGCGTGTACAGAAGAAGTTTCATATCGATCAGTCAAACCCTGCGACCTGTGCAGTGCCCACAAAAAACGACAGAGCAGATGAATCTATGAAGATGAACTCAGTCTTCACTATGATTCAAGCCCCAAACTGTGCTGAAACCGAGACGCGTGGCCGAGTGGTAACACATCGGACCGTGATTCGGGAGACCGGGGTTCTATTCTCGCCATGGTCGACCATCCAGACAGGGGTTTTTCGTGGTTTCCCTCTGCCGTTCAGGTCAATACTGGGATGGTTCCTTAACAACAGGCCACGAACGACTCCTCTCCCACCATTCAAAATACCTGATGAAATAGCCTTTCATTTCATCATTCCATCATCTCATTCATCATTCATCGACGCCACTAGATCGTAGCCATCAGTAAAGTGCGTCGTTAAGACCCAGTATAAAAAATAGAAATAAGAATAAAAACTGTGCTAAACTTGTTTTGAAAACCGGAAGTACCTTGCTGAAACCAGATTCATCGTGCTGGGATGCACCTAGAGTGAGCCCATTCCAGTGCAGTTTGATCCAGTCAGACTCTGGTTCAATTCATTTGATGGATGTTCTATATTGTTGTTGATATTCTGATAATTGTGGGCAGTTCCTTCAGTATTGATCATCATGCATAACTACTTCACCAAAAATCATGTAATGAGCGTGTCATAGATGAGAGATGTTCACAAATAGAACATGTTTTTTTGTGGGAATTGAAGCCAGCTCCGGCTTGACTCCGTTGATTGTAACATGGAAGGAAAACTCTTTCACAAACTTTCCATCCGATTTGTTACATGCACGTGATTTCCTGGCATGGTTCTGTGTACGACGGAAACACGAACGCTGACGAAGATTAATCTGACAACGATCACCAGCAGACATGTCCAGAAGATTCAAATTGTACAATGCATCACAGCAAGTTCTGCACACAAGAATACTCCAATATATAAAACCTGAATATAATATTATTGTGACGAAGAAGAAAAATTATCAGAACAATAAAATGGAATGAAAGATCTAAGATGACTGAACATGCATTTAAATCTCGAGCAATTTTAATTTGGGGTCGATGAATATTTTAGAGTCGATTTTACTTTCTCCAAAAACATCGAAACTTGATATAAAACCATTGTTTCCCGATTGATGTCATGAATTGAATGTGAGATCGTTTGGACGGGGCACAACAAAGACGATCTCACCACTTCATATAATTATTCTGAACTGCAGAGCTTTGACAACAGGACTATGCGCTGTTTGTGATCATAATTTTCTGCTGGAGATGGAAGTATTCGAGTTTCCTAAAGTTCGGGACAAGAATTAGATGCCAGGACGAGAATGTTATGGTATTTGGCATGATATCTATGGCACGTTCGTGAACATCTGTATCGATAGTAGGTCCATACTCCGATTGATTTGATGACGCCCGCTCCATCAGTTCGATTATTTGGAAGTTGGAAGTAGCGATTGATGGATGAATGATACACACAAAGCATATGCGTGGCTTACCAGAGAAGTAATCCGTATTTTGATCAAGAACAAAGTATCAATATACAAATCGTGCCATTCAGTTGGAGAATTTCAAAAATCCATATTGAATATGTCTGATGATGATTATTATCGAATTCAATAGTTGGAAGTGAATATTTCGTTCACATTCCGAAAGAAAGTTTCACTGTATCTAGCTCAAACCTGAATAAGAAATGCAATAAAAAAAGGAATGAGTTTTTTTCGATCAAAAATCTCTTCAATTCATAAAATCGAGTACTATATATCATATATTGCTAAACCATATGAATAATTTCAATCTCTGATCTTTATCTATATCGATGTTCACTCTAGAACGCCTCCATGGAAAAGTTTCAATGGGGACTACATTTTTCTCAGAGGCACATTTCTCAGAAACAAATTAGTACCCAAGTAGAGAATGTATTCCATCATTTCTTCTTATTCAATGGAGATGGAACACCTCATCCAGGAAATCAAACACCATATTTGCTTCTGAACAGATCAATATAAAATAAAGTATCATCCTCGTGCAATGTTTATTCCCAGATTTATATATTAAAGATACATGAGTCATCTCGATCGCACTATTATTGTCCTTCTTCAGGGTTTTGTCAAGAAAATACGTGTACTTTGAATGGAAATTTATGAGGAAGGACAATATTTCCGCCCCATATTTGGAATATAATCGTTAAATTCTGGTACTGAAAATCCTCTTCATTCCACATCCATTCATATAGAATGAGAAAAATATTTAATCAACTTCTTTAACAACCAGAACTGAGAACATTAAACTCTGAAACTTTTTCTACTTGGACTGTTCCTGTAGTCTGAACAGGATGAGCGTTTCCCTCCTCCCCCCTCTTTCCATCACTGCATGCTCTCCCGACGCCCTGGTTTCCGCGTAATCAAGTTTCTTGCGTCTATCCTGGAAGAAGCGTCGCGACGCCCAACGTCCTGAGTTATCACGCGACACGCCGTGAGGAAGACTGCACATAACTACTGGAAACATGAATCTCAAACAAAAGTCATAAATCAGACACTCCAAATTACAGTTTTTTCAAGGTATCCTTGTACCCACGAGAGGACAATGTCTATTACCAACCCAATAGTTATTCAAATTACGGTACTCAAATATAATATCTCTGGATCTTTGAATGTTATACGCTTTTGAGCGACGTAGTCACGTTTCTTATCGTGAATCTCGTCACCAAAACTCACAATAATATACACATACCACTGTTGAACAAATATTCCGTTGTCGTCGTGTTTATTAGGTTGGTATTCGACCCTCCTCTCTCGTGAATACGAATATATCACTTTCAAAGTCACGGAGGTGTGGAATACGGGATAAACCGCATCAGTGAAGGTTGCATGTTTCGCTGTGTTTAACTGAGTTAAGAGTAACTTCAGTTCGGTAAGATGATGTGAACTTTGGAGAAGAAAGAGTTAGAAGTGAGATTAGCCAAAGCCGGAATGCATTTCCTCATTTATATGCAAAGAGTGCACATTACCGGTGCTAAGGGCACAAGCCACTAAAATTGCTATCTTCCCAGATGAGGGTTCGTGGGTGATGACATTTCCGCACATGATGTATTTTTGCTCAGAACGAAATGCAAATGAAAAATAAAAAATTCTTGCTAATTTTTTTGTTTTCATTTTTCCAATGAAAAATTCGACTGTTTTCAAATACTACTCCTCCCACACTTTTCATGTTTTTGAAGTGAGTATATTTTCATATTCTTCAGCACAAATGTAATAAAGATAAATGGGGAGCACATTTTGGAACTTAATCAAATTTTTTTTTTTCATATAAATGAAACTTCACAGATATTTTTCTTCTCAGTTTTGGACAGAATAATTCAATTTGATGATTCATTCGAAGGAAAATTTGGCCTGAATTGAAAATGGGCCACCCATTCACTATCAAGAGTACCACATTGGATTCACATTTTTAAAAAATAGTTCTTCAAGTATTACCACTAAAACTGAGTAGCAATTTTCAATATCGCATTCGTATGAAAATACTGTGAGGAATTACTGACAATACAAATTTCTGGTCTTTATTCACTACAATGGCTTGAATCATGACATTTTTACGTTCGATAGTGTGACAGGTGTATATTATGCAAAATACATTTATCGTAATAAGGAAGTCTCCGAATGTGACAAAACTTCTTGAGGTTCTTTAATAGAGTGTGAATAAAAATTTTACGGAAAATAATGATAGAAAATGGGGAAATCCTGATTTTCAGTGGCTTATCCCCTTAATGGAGATTTCGACAATTTTTTTCCAACTCGTGGTTATGACGTGTCATCTTGAGTCCTTCTGTTCGAATTATTCATCCTTCGTCATTGAGCATTATCAGCACAGCACATCAACTTGAGAGTGTATTAAAACTTTGTGATGTACTTTCAATTGATTCATTCTGTATTTTGACACAATGTGATGATGAAAAAAAATATTGGCATCTCATGAATCATGAATTGGATTATGAGATGAAGATATATTGGATAATAATAATTGGATAGTGTTAATGATGCGTTGGTGACCTAGGAACCATCTCGGTATTCATCTAGTCTACACGAGGTAGACTTAGGGTAGTCCAGTCATTCATGATTTGAAGTGCAATATTACGAAAGAGTAGTCTAGTCATTCGTGTTCATATATAGTTAGGAAAATACGAAAAAAAAACTGAAAAGATGGAAGGTGGAAGGAATAGAACCAAGTTCCGAACAACCTTGACCAGCCGGTCACATGCAGCCATATTGCTTTATCACTGAGGTACCATGACCAGTTGATGTGAGTTCTACTCTTTGGCTCGATATATAACTTCAGAATAATACTATCTGGGAGGAATCCATGATCGATGGAATAAGAGAAATGCAGTATATATACCAACAATTATACCACACATAAAGTTTGTTACAAACACAGTATTAAGGAAAAAAACTTTTGTAGCAATCAACATCTCATTAGCAAGCACCATCGTGGTATGAATATGAATGTCTCTCAAATGTTTTCCTATTCTGTAGAGAACGGTTCTTCTCTATCGAATCAATTTTCTTTCTTTTCTGGTTTTGTATTTTTCAAATAAACAATAGCATAACCCAACTGAAATGAACTTTTTCGCAATTCCACACAGAAGACTACCACTACTTTACCAACCACTAAAGTTTCCCGTTTTGTCTTTTACACGTAATTGAAACTGACTTGACGAAGGCATCCATGTTATAGTGTGTTGGGTGAGGGGGGCAGGGGGGACTGGGGGACTGGGGGGCAGTAGTCACGTTTGTCCAGTGGTATTCCAAACATAGCTAGCTGTTTGTATGTGGATACGTCGTATCTTGATGTGGCAGTCACTCGTTTGTATTGTTTCCAGTTAGGCAAACTCCTCGAGGGAGGACGTGTACAGAATTGTTGTCCTCTCCTCCTCCTCCTCTTCCTCCTCCTCCTCTTTCACCCCTCTTCCTCCCCCACCCTCTGCCGTCGTAACGTTGAAAGGTCTGACGTGGTCGAAATCCTATTGATCAACGAAAACCGTACCAATCTTCACAATACTGATACTGTCGCAAAACTGTTCGCCATTCCACTTCCTGTCGGGATCGGTGGCTCCCCAGGGTATTTTGCATTTATATAAACTAAACATTCTCTCTCGGTCTCGGAATATAGAACCAATAACTTGGACAAACAACTCGTTCGATTTTCGAATTCAATAAAAAGACTGGGATACTTTTCCACTATAGGTCTACTTATTGACTAGAAACATCAAAGTCATGCTCTGGATAATGATTCACAGGTCTACAAATCAATGATCCTATCAGTTCTGAATTGAACTCAATATGAAGTAGAAATCAAATATGTCAGGGCAAACATAGAAGATGAATATCTTCAGAGCCACTTGAAGTTTTATTCGCATCCTGCAACCAACTAGATGGTTCATCAATACGTTTTTCCATCTGTTATTTCATTAGCTTGATGACGATCATAGAACAGAACTGCAAAACAAGGATGATTCATAAAAAAATATAAATAATTTTAGCCACCACTGCTTTTTATGATATGGATGAATTTATCCAAGCCGCCAACTATTTTGATTGTAACTACCGTAGTCCTTCCATAAAAATGGCACCTTGGATGATTTATATATTTGACAACAGTTTGAAATCAATTTTTTGCTCTCATTTTATATGTGTAACTTTCATAAAGTAAGATATCAATGCTTCTTAGTGGCCCGTGATATTTTTTTTTCAAATTATTCTCCATATTATATATATTTTTTCATATCATTATTTCTTCTCCATATTTCACCTAAGATGCATTAATTTCATGCAACCATGATTCTTTGGAGTATTCATATGTACTCTGACTTCTTGAACTAATTTGACTGATTTGAAAATATGCAATATAGACAAATTCCAATACTCTTACAGATAAATTTTGGAAATCAATGTGCACATGAGTGATTGTTCATTTACAGTGATGAAATCAATACATTATTGTTATTATCATCATTATTAATATGAGCGGTTCCCCATGCAATTGTATTGTTGTGAGAAGTGTACGTCGATTTTCTATGGCAACGCAAGAGTCCTAGGATATCTGAGGTTCAGTTCACAAGTCTGAATCTATATTCGTGTCATGAGGAGTGTGAATGAAAATACTGCATTGTCAATAAAAATATAAAAATAACGTACCGAAAATATTGGAATGAATGATCTCACAGATCAACACCGCCAATCATCGAGCAGTACTATAATCGAAAAGTGAAACTACCAATCGAGACAGCAAGTTTGTTTCTTTTCGTTATTGAATAGATATGACAAATCGTCAGATAGTTAACCATCTTGTCAGACTGGATGATTCTTGATCTCTTCATTGCATACCAATCGGTAACCTTGAAGAATGCGTTCGATCAAGTTCCATTAAGTTTCTTAAGAAAGTTAGCCATTGTGAAAATCCCAAGTGAGGAGAGCTTCGAGTTAGTTCAGTTCACCAGCTTGACTTAAATCACGAATATCAAAGAAACTGACATATGAGTATGAAATAAACCAAAGACCAGCAGACAGGATAGAAAATTGATGTTGTCAGGATGTAAGTATCAAGCAAGAAGTTGATAACGTATCAACTGGGAAGTTGATGACAGATCCAGAGAGGGTGGTATAGCAACGTAAACTGTCATACGTTCCATACACATAGCTCCTGTCAGCACCAGTGCATCACCTGCCCCCCCCCCCCCCCCCCGCCTCCTACCCCCAACAAACTATTGCAATGAAGCCGAGCGCAATTCCGATTCAATCCCAAGTCTCTTGTCATGGATGTGACGCTTTAAGAGACTTATACGATCTAGGTCTAGGAAGTGCATGGTACGGTGTGCTACAAAAGGAAATGAGTGCCTTGTCAGGGTAGGAAATATGTGGAACGTTGAAGATACTGAGATGGGAGGATATAGTTTCTACAGGGTACAAGTAAAAACACTTGATAATAATTTGAAACTACAATCTTACAAAAATATGACTTCAATAACATACGTTGTGGAAGTAGCACAACAACGTGAGGACATGAACACAACACAACTGAAATACAACCGGATACATTACGTCTTTTACTTCGCGCGTTTAACATATATATAACTATATATATTTCTTGATGATATATTTTTTTTCACGAATAATTAGTATAATGCATTCACATATACAATGTATACTCTCGTCCACCAAATCATAACTGGATAATCTGTGGTTTGAACAGACGGAAACAAGAACATTTATGTGCACTGTGATTGACAATGTGGAAAATGAACTCATTTCATCAACGTGATCAAGTCGATTGGTTGAATGATAATGAACAAGGAAATAAAAATGGTAATAAGCGCAATTTTGATGATGAAAATAAGAATGAAGACCCCGCATAGCCCAGCTTTTGGTTGGAGTCGTTGAGCAAACAAGAGAATGAGGAATATTTGATAATAGTAAGCGGCCACCAATGGTGAGAAAATTTCCAACCGATTTTGATTTCAGCATTTTTAAGCCCACTTTTTTGTCTCAATTTTTCGAATTCTATCATCATAGAATCTATGTGTTTTTATTCTGACTCACTTTTCTCTTCAGGAAATGTATTCATTGTATTATTTTCTCAATCGGAATCCATGTTGAGTAGGCCATTGATTCGAAACGACAATTGTACCAGAGTAATTTGTGATATTAAGAAGTATGGTTGAAAAATACATTCCGAAAAAATCCACATGCTCATAAGTAATAATTGTGAATTCAAATATCAAACGTCACGTCAGATATTGAACGTACATATAACGATGATAACATAATTGTCAAATACTGCTCGATGAATGGGAGCAAAAGAATGAAATACAACGGAGTGAAGATAATAAATTCTTGCAAAAAAGATGAGAGAAGTGAGCGGAATATGCATTGAAACCTCGAAATTTCTCAAGTTAATGATGAAACACATGACAATTTGAGAATAAAGTACGAACATAACTAATCTTCATACTCATCGTATTCGTAGATCATATTTCACTGTACGATATTTTTTTTTGTAACGAAATATTTGACATTTCAAAATGGAAACGTCGCAGTGAAGAATGAATGGAAACAACATTAACATATAAATTAAAATCCCTCAGTCTTTTGTTACACGAACACAAATTGCTTACTTCACCCAGTTCCATCCAACAAGTTTATTCAATCAATTACCAAAGGAATAACATGGAATCCAGAACCAAAGTTCATCGCATTGAGTCAGTGAATCTGAATGGCTATTGATAAGAGGAAACAAAAACAATCAGTCCCGATCTCGTCCGACCGTAACCTTCCCCCTTCCCCCTCCCTCATCCCCCCCCCCTCCCTTAGTTGCGTCATGTCCGGTCTTCCATCTCGTCAGTCCGGTGAAGGACTCTCAAGAAATGGATAACAGGCTTCTCTTCCCTCCCTTCCCTTCTCCTCCCACCTCCCACGACCCTCCCATTGTGTTTCGTATTCAATAACGAGGCGATCTTTGCTCCCCTTCCACAAGACTCTTCCAACAACGTTATGAAATTATTATCCCATTTATTAAACGTCTCCCTCTTGGATCTCATATTATCAACATTGGTCAACAAAACGTGGTCTCCTTATAAGTGGTTGTGGACATATTTGATACGACAGAGCTATATTAATACAGGCACAAGCGATTATGGTTTTTTTCATCAATTTATGAAAAGTCTGGGTTTTCAAATATAAAATGAAATATCGTTTCACTTTATTAATAGTTTTGATGATGTTATGGGGACAGGTTTTTGGTAATGCACAGTGTCACATGACTTACGGTATTCAACTTGAACCTGTGTGCGAAGTACAGTCTGTGAAATAGCGAGACAAATACCATGAGAATCCTTCACCACACTCGCAAGATGTACTCTCAAGTTGGCATTCCGGTATAATTTGAAGGATATTAGGAAAATGGAAATCATTGTAGACCTGTCAGATCAATGTTTCTGGTCAATGATATGAATGTGTTCGAAAAAACGAGCTGAGCAGATCAGTGAATAATGTAGGTATACTCAGTTATAATCGGGGATCTCTTGGAATATTGATATCTGCTACCACTCAGGAGTTTCCAATAAGATAATACTTCTGACTGCTCTTTCGTACATATTAAATACTGAAAGTGACCATATTCTGAAAAGAGAGAGAAACGAATAGCATGAGCAACCATGGTGTTGACATACAAATTAGGTCGAGTAAATTAAGGTGGTATCGTTCAGCCGGAGCACTACAAGGGTGATTTTATGTTCCCAGATTCGAAACTTATGAAATTCACAAAGAAGAGATTATCGAAAAAACAGAAATAACTATAGGAATATAGGTACTGATCATCTCACCAATAAAACCTTTGAATAATCAAATGATGGCCGAAAAAATCCAATCTTTCCAAAAACACTGAAAACTTCTATCAATGCCGGTCCATATGGTACCATTGACAATTGTCAACCAGTCCTAATAAATCATCATCATTGTTTTGAAATGAATCAATATATGAATAATTGACACCCTTTTCAATTGGTCTATCGAACATGTTACTGTTTTCACGAAACACATTCATCATATCCCCGTATATGCATGGCTCGTATTATATAATGAGCCTATACAAGTTTCATCAGTGACGTAATGAGTGACGTCATCATTGTAAGTATGATTGTCAATTAGAAGCGCCGTAATGATGGAACTGTTGTGTATAATGGACGACAGATAATAATATGTCCACTTCCATTGTGCTTCCACTGACAACGTCAGTCAGTCTCACCGCACCATTATCGCAATAATGAGCTGGTTTCATACGTAACAATGGAGGAAATCGAGAATGGAAATATGAGAAGGTTTATTACCAGGGAAAAACATATACAAGGTGGAAGTCGGAGATTTGGTTACGATGAGAAAATATCAACCAAGTAAAAATACAAGGGTAATCTGAATGAAAAAAAGGGGGGGGGGGGAAATCAGCTGATCAGTGTACTACAGGGGTATACATATTTGTATCCGCAAAAAAAAAAACGTTCAAAAACTGAATGAATGTGAAAAAAACTTTGTCAATTGCTTGATCTAACTGCAACTTCAAGGATTCAACGCTATCAGAAAGAAAAATTCAATTTTTCATCTTGAACATTTGAACATTGAAAAATGTAATCGAAAATACCCCCTGAAAATTGTACTTCTGCTCGAGTACCTCACTCATATGACCATCACCGTTGTGTTTTTATTTATTTGTGTTGGTAGACGACGTTCTCTTGTTGATACAGGTAGGCCCTGTAGCATACCTGTCTGGCTATAATAGAAACCAGAAAGATATTGGAGGTGAACAAACCAATAATGAAGTTGTGATTGAGAAACATGACTTGAGAAACATTGTTGAACGATTATAACTTGAGAAACGTCACATCCAAAGACCTTGTTATATAACCTGTCACAACCTAGAGAAGGAATTCTGATGAATTTGACGATATTACTTTTCCTGATTCTAGAGAAAAACTGAAAATCATCATCTCAATTTCGGGAATTATAATCGATTTTTTTTTCCTCCAGATACTTCGAGTTATGACGTGAGCATTTCCCAATTTCATATTGAAAGATGAACAGAAACAGGTGGAGCTTCCGTGGCCACGACTCAGAGAAGGTGGCGGGTCCTGAAGGACGAATCAATTGTTCAAAAGTCCTGGAATTGAGATGATGTTTTCCAGTTATCTTCCCAATCAGAGGAAGAATAGCGTCATTATTCGTCCCAATTCAGCTTCAGGGTTCAACAAGATGGCCACTCTATCGTTCACAATTATTGTGAATCATATAGTGGCTACGATGTAGTGATATCAACCTATTTTATCATGATATAAAGAAGGTGCTCCAACTCGGGTCTTGAAAGTGAAATATTTTTACTGTCAGTTTCCGAGTCCAGGGTCCCGATTGACTGTTGCGCAACTATCGCTTTCATATCTAACCACATAAAACATCAATACTCAACAATGCTGTACACGGCTCAGTAGAATTTCGACGTTAGTAGTTGCATTTTTTTTTTTACGGAAATGATAGATTTTGAAAGTTCAACAATGCCACTGGTACCGTACCCACTTTTATCCACATCCAGTTCACAAGGAATTCCGTTTGATCGTGACAGGCAATCGGGATCTTTGGCTCTGAACTGACCGCAAGAAACCACAAATACCTTCCATGTTATTTGTATGTGAGTTGGAGCACTTTCTTCATATTATGATAGAATATAGGTTGCTGTCCCACATCGTGGAATGACGATTGCCCTGTGTTGCGTCCTGCTGAACTGTGTGAGCAGGAACTGATGTCGACCATGACAGAGCAGGGCCAGAAGACATTGTTGACATACTATCAATGGGCAAAGGTGCATTAATTTGGCCCCCCCACAAACGAAATTTCAATTTTCTCGAAAGCCATTAGGACGTGCTCGTTTTGTGCTGAAATGTGCTGCAGAGATTCCGTTTTGTGTTGCTATCGTTTTTTAGTTATTCTCATTTCAATCTGAGGGACCAAGTTAATGGCTCTTAAATGGACAGCCCCCCCCCCCAAATTCAAAACGCGAACTTCTCATGACTTTGATGAAATGTACCTGTTTTGTGATGACATGTGCTGTAGAGAAATCGTTTTGTGCTGCTTCCGTTTTTCAGTTATTTCAAATTCAGTGTGGGGGGCCAGATTAATGCCAGCCCCCCTGGAAATACACACTTTTATATAAAATGTGTTGATGACACTACACTACATCGTGCTTGCTATTTTATATAATGCTATTTTATATTGTTGGATCATATACTGCATAACGACAGGTAAGCACTTGTCTCCACTTTTCACAAGATTCACATACCTGTTACTGCTTTCAATCGTAATATTGTGATCAGTTCACATTTTCGCAAGTATTGTGATGATGGCACACCAATCTATCGTTATCGTAAGTTTACGAAATAACTATTTCAATATTGAATTACTCCGATCATCTATTAGAATACATATATTACATGGAATACGATACATTTATGAGAATGAAAAAGTACAAGCGTAGCCTTCTCTGACATATTTTTCAATTCATCGAATCATTCTGTATATATTTTTTAATATCGATTTGATAATACAGGAGACCTCTTTTCAAAAATTTTTTCTCACCATGGCTCCGAAAAACAAACATGTCGGGTACTCTATGGCTTACCATTATGTATAATTTATTGTGATATTCCGCAACAATTAGTGACATCACTTGAAGGTAACGACTGTATTCGACTGTAATCAGCGTATATGCCTATATGTTCCTTCCTTTTTTTTTTAAACGGAGCAAAATAGCTTTGTCAGGAAGAGTAAGAAATATTAATATATATATATATATATATATATATATATATATATATATATTAATATTTCTTACTCTTCCTGACAAAGCTATTTTGCTCCTTTTGAACAAAAAAAGGAAGGAACATATAGGCCTATACGCTGATCGCGTGAGCTCAGTCGATCAAGTTTCACCCCACATTTCAGAATAGAGAATACTTTTCATCTACTCTACATGTTTCTCGATTCAAACTCTCAAACTACGATATTATATATACATACACTGAGAAGCAATCAAGTCTGTTTTCTACAGTAGCTGTATTTTCTTATACGCTACTACCTCCATTAAAATGCTAAATCCACTACTGAAAGGCCAAACAAAACCCCACCTCGTTGCATTCGAAATTTAAATTTGAAGCCGTCTGAAGCCTGCACACTTTTCGATGGTATCAAGAGTTAGTTACGACCGTGAGTGATGTAATGTTGACGTTATTGTGATGTGGTTAATACACCAAGAATGATGCTGTAACTCAGCCATCTTCCGTAGAACAGTCAACTGAAGCACCGCTTTAGAAATTATAGTGAACGTTGAGCTTGGGTTCGAGTTCCTATTATGGTATGAGTTTGATTGAACATCCTTTCAGTTATAGTCAATTCATAGTGGCTAAATTAGCTACTCATTCGTACCCCCAAACAACATCGCAAATGGTGGAGTCGTCAAGCAAACGATAATTAATAATGCTCTGATAAATGCCTCTCAATGATTTTCAAAATTGAATTTCTACCGAATCGAATTGTCCACTTACTCGTTTGAAACGCGCTTGACTTATGTGCGTCGAGGGTTCGGGTTCAATTCCAGCCTAGGCTTCAAAGAATCAATCCTGGTTTGGATCTCTGTTCCATAAGGTGTCCAAACAACAAAGAATGGTGATACAATAATAAATATTAGGAACGAGTATTATTCGAAGATAGTTCATGATTGCAATTGCAGATGTATTTGAATGATCGAAGATTGGGAAAATAATAAAAGTATTGTTCATATATGTTTAAATTTACACAAGAAATTTGTTCGAAAGTAGAAGAATTGGAATACACTCGGAGCCTTGAGTGTGATACCAATTTTGATCATTCCGAAGTTATATCCGAATAATTCGATTCATTAAATTTCAGATACTTATTATCGAATATGATAAAATGTGATCTTGATAATCTAGAAAAATTATGGCATGGAACGATTTTGTTTTGTAAATATCATGTGAATCACTTTGATCAGAGGTTAAAACGATTCATCAGCCTATATTGAAATTGTTTCTCCATCAAATTCCAGTCCATGAAATCGTATAACGTGTTGCTTCGACACAATTCGGAATCACTCGTGTCTTCTGTATGACGTATCGTTTCATCATCACACACGGTCACAACTGCGCTAACCCTCGTTGACGGTGCACAACGCTCATTTTCTCAACGATCATTAAAAAACGATTTGAAAAGAAAATTAAAAATACCTGTTGCTATAAAATGTGTGGGAGGGTTTTTATATTTCCATTACCCGTTCTGCATGTGCGTAATACTGAGTAGCCTGTCGAGGGTGTATAGAGTGTTACGTTAAACGTTAAATGACGTTTAATTAATGGGACGCATCCCTTTGCAGAGGCACGTCACGTAGCGTGGTATTATACGCCTTTATTCCAGGGTCTAGACTCTTTCTGGATGCAATTAGTGGAGATGGAAGCTGAGAGGTAATGTCGCAGCTAGAGGACAATATCGTTGGAAGAATGTTTAATTTATTTTCGTTCAATGTTTCTTTCTTTGTTTCATTTATTTTCTCACTCTCTCATTTACATACTGATGTTCGGTTATTCTTAAGGGTGTTCGTGAGATATCTTCGGAATTATTGATCGAAGGTTAATGAACTTGTAATTATATTTCGAAGTTGAATTTGAATTGTGGGTGAAAACGCACTGAAGGGAGTTAATGGTGATTCCAATATCGTTGAAAGAATGTTCAATTTATTTTCGTTCAATGTTTCTTCTCTTCATTCAATCATTTCATCACTCTCTCATTCATATATTCACTTCCAATCATTGCTACAATTGTTCTGATTCTCTGATGAATATTTCCAGGATCAATAATCACAGGTTGATGCAATCATCTTCTTTTTTTCTGAAGATTATTTGAATTTTATGTAATGGCGAAAATTATAGAATCATGGCCCTCATTTGTATAATTCCACGAAAGGGTCTCCATAACTTCCTCCATTTCCGCTATTTATACTCATATTTCATTTATTCATCAATGATTTGATAACAAAAAGTTCATAGGGATTAAGCATATGTTTGTTCAGTTACCATAGTTATCAGAAAGTGGTTAGAAAATGAACTAATGAAGAATTTCCGATTATTGAACACGATTACTACACAACTAACTACTAATATCAACAAAACTATTAATACTGCCATCACTGAGAACAAGCGTATATCATACTTCTGTCAGTTAACGTCAGACATCTCGTTCTAATATGTGGACAACCATTTCTCACAAATTGTGTTCTCCAATCACAAACTGTTCATCCCATAATTGTCTTATAACTATTCTTGTTGCTATAGTGAGAACTGACAAACAAACTACAAACGTATACCACATCAATTTATCCACTCATTAGTGAAAAATCGAATGGTATTATAATTTGTATGCATAAGTGATTAATTATTTTCATCTAAATGTTTTATAAAATCACTCCGGTTGATTGGATGACCATATCAACCATTGGATATCCGACTCGTTTCTGTATCTGAGTACACTGATATTTTGGTGACATTTGTTTTTAATAGACGGATTGATTCTCCATATGTTCCAGTCGAAATGAAAATATGTTAGATTATAGATGAACATGGCTTTTTGTCAATAATGTCAAGCTTCTATTTTATGAACAAAACATGAATTGAAATTCACACCGAGTGACAGTTCTCAAAATCGTCATACCGATATTTGATCATCACGAACTACATTTTGATCAGCCTAATCTTCACCCCTTCTAACCTCTTCTCAACATCGTTTTCCAAGAAATTGCAATAAATTTCGATTATTCAAATATCTGTCCTCTCAGAGTCAGTTCCCCATTAGCTGTGATTTACGGGGTCTTTCTTCCTCACATCCAGCCATGCTCTCACATATTTGGTGATTTATTCGTAGGTGTAGGATATTGAAATGCAGTGAACTGTAAAGGATAGGAAATCGTAAATAAAATTGAATTTCGGTACGATTTAGTATAAAGGTAGTAGTAGTAAGAGCATCCATGTTGATGTAGTTCACAATGGGGGCGTTGAACTTACTTGAAACTTGGAAAATGCTCAGAAGGTCGTTGAGAGTTATGAGATAATTTCAAAATATAAATTTATTGGGTTGGGTCGTAGTTTATTAATTGGATTTGAATTAACTTCTTACATATTTAATACCATTTCAATCCATATTGTTGATGGATTATGAGTCTGAAAGATCCATCAAAGTGAATTAAAATCCTTCAAAATATATGAATATAATTATATTCATTGTTTTTATCAACATCAGAATCTTGACACAAAGCCATTGTGGAAATATTCAGGATAGATTGGACGTAGCACCACAAGTGCGATCTTACCACTTCAAAATTATAATTGAAATATCCGATTCGATCATTCCTATGATATCAATACACAACATTTTTCTAAAAATTGAGAAAATGCATGATCATTCATATTCATGATAATAACTCACATGTATCAGTGCTAATGCAGATGTACTGTACGTATACGTTCATTAAACATCGGAGCTCACTGTGAACTTCAACCAATTCAAGTTTCGTGCTATCAAAATTAAATGAACATATGACTTGATCAAATTTGTATACGGGCCTGATGCCATTCTCAATGAATATATACCTCAGAAATAGAGAGCACAAATATCCCCAATGAATAAGAAATATATACTTCAGATTATATTCAGAAAATAATACATATTCCATGTTTTTGTTACGTTTGTTTTCATAATGCATTGAATACTTATGATTCCATGGTAACACACTCTCTTTCGATATCAAATAAGAATCTGAATTATAGAATCACATTGCAGATCAACAATACGTGAAGATAATCTATTGAAACCCGAGTAACAAATATATATACATATATACATATTATACACATATTCAATTTTCAACTGGAACCATCCATTTTCTTTCAAATATGAATTTCTTTTCGGGACAAAGATGAATATTGATGAATCGAATATAGCATCCGATTGATTGATTCCATTATGCATCCCAGAAGATGGAAGAGCTCCAGTGACATTCCGACCACGTTGCGTAAGGGACGAGACAGTACCTTGCGTAGGAACAACTCATGCCATCGCGTTGTTGCCACGAGTCATCCCAGATCCAGGCAAGTAATTTACAGGCAAGTTCTACCCACAGCGGTACAGTTTTCAGTGTCAACAAAATGTATGAACGATCGCAGTGACTTCGTGGATAAACACATTGTGGTTCAACTCACTGCTTCATACCTTAGTGAAAATTATCGTCTGGAATATGGTCGATCCCAATAAGGAACATTCCCAATAAGCTACGAGTTTTCGTTTGCAACAGTGTGGTGTGAAGTAAAAATCGACTACAGAAATATTGAGTGTTACTGCTACATACTAGTGATCTTCTCAACTTTTACAATATGAAATGTGACATTCAGCATTCTCAACAGATGTTGTCTGCGTCTCGTGATTTATTCGTTGATTTTCCTGGACGATCAAGTTATATGATCATAATTATCTGTGAAATCACCCCTGTGAGAATATTTTGCAACACGCCGTACACGATCAACAATACCCGTCAACATGTTGACTCAACCAGCTTGACGTCGTGTATAGGCTCCGAAAACATTCGTTGATGTGCTTCCTGCTCTCTGTTGGTGACAAGTATCAACTATCTTCCGACACCAGCGCTCTTATGGATAATTTACTGAACAGATTCGACTTTCGATGATTTTCGACTTCTATCCCTAATATTGGCTATTGATTCTTGATGATAAACATAACCTAAAAGTAGTGGCATAGGTTAATGCATGGTTCAGTTCACAAGAGGCTTTGCTCAATTTTTTAGAAACAAGATACATGTTGAGAGATTGAGCAGTTGATAATCTGAAACCATGTATACTCAACGAAAGTTGTCGGTAGAAACTACGTATTCAATGGTAATATACCACGTGACTTGTAACCATGCCATCATTGGTCAGAAGTCGTCAATATTGATGAGATAATAGAGCATGTTAAATTATCGGCAACATGTTGACGGCAGCCATCAACATGTTCCCGTCGTGTATAGGCAAGATCAGAAATACCGATCATGTACTAGCTGTCAACATGTTGACAGGTAAATGTTGATCGTCTATGGTGGGTTTCAAGTACACTCGGTTAACCTCGGAAATCAATATCAATATCACATATCCGGATGTCCAATTACCAAGTCACACCTATCACAAGTCATTAACTAATCCTTCCTCCGCCAGAACCCCGGTTCCTACTGACAATGAGATAGAAGGCGCTCGCGGCGACACCTTCGACCAACGCACCCTATTCCCTACGGTCCCGTGGGAACTGGACGAGGAGTATTCCTGTAGCTCGATCTGCTGCCTCTGCGTCAGAGTGATCGGCGCCATCCTGGCCAACGTCTTCTGTTGTCGGGACTCGGAACTGGGAGAGGAGGAAGAAGACGACTTTGAGGTGTACGATGATGAATACGATACCGATGACGTGCCGATGAATGAAGCGTAGTGATGAGTTGTTTGCGTGAGATAGTAATTTTGATATACGAATTGATGGAAGTATATTAAATATGGATATATACATGCGAGAATAGGTTATATTTATTAAAAGACATAACTAGCCTGGGAATGAATTTCAACAATTTGTTACGATATTCGTGAAAAAAACGTTTACAAACGTTAAATGTTACAACGTTACATTCAGAAAACGTTTACAGAAACCCATGTCGTATGCTGTACTCGAACTCAAGCCCCACCTACAACTACAGTTCCTGAAGCAGTGCGATACTTGACTGAGTCACGGGGGCAGCCAACAGAATGTGTATCCCCAGTGAAGGATCAAGAACACGTCTCAATACAAAAATATAGATGAGCCAGGAATATTTTAATAAGCCTCTCGATGATGTGCTGATGAATGAAGTCGGGCGATGAGTTATTTCTCATAGAGATTTGGTACACGATTTGATTGAAAGAGATATGCAAAATGGCGGTCTAATTTGTGTTGGAATTCTCGTCGGAGTGTTCGAAGGCAATACACGGAGGTCCAATAAGCCGTGTCTCGTACGCGATTTCTGTGGGTTCATGAATGAATTCGCGTGCTTTGTGCGATATTGAAAACGAGACGGGTACTCTCGTTTGAAAACGATACCGATCGAGTTTTCATTCGAATTCTGAATCTCGTATACTTTACTATCTCGCGAACTTACATATACCCATATTTACTGGGAAAGAGGTAATTTCATCAACCGAATAATCATTGTACAAACTTTGGTAATTACATATATCCATTCACCAATTCGTTTATTACTCCACGTTTTGTCTGTTACATCACATTAAATGAGATGATTCATTTTCACCTGGATATAAGACTCGTCCGAAGACAAGAAAGATAGCGAAATGCCACAATAAGTGAAATATTACCCCAACTAAAATATAACGATATAGAAAATGTCATGAGAGAACGGAAAGATCGAGCAAATATTGTGGATTGTGAATTTCACATTATACAGTGAATTTTTTAGAAGTTTTTTTCAATATTCTTGAATTATATGGAATCTGTCATTGAAAATATTTCCTCTATATTATCACATCGATTACTCGGATTCGAAGTTCTTGAAAGATGTCGTTACTTTTATCATCGTGAATTTCGTTCTGAAATATTGTCAAACCCTGAATGTGCTACAAAAAATAAGAATATAACGGAAATATCTGTATACATTATGTTGGTAGATGACTCTCTTGTTTCGTCGATATATGTACCGACAATAGGCGCTAAATGACCTCGCTGTCGATGCGCCTTAAAACCCTAATCTTCATGTATTCATTCATTCATGCAATATACTTGTGTTCGAAATCTCGTTACCAGCACTTTTCTTCACAATAATTGAACTGAAAATGCCTCAATTGATTGAATACTTTCACTCTCATTGATATCCCATTTTTCAAACTTTCATGTTGATGAGAATAACTTCGATGGATGTTCAAGATGATTCGAGTTCCTCATCTTATAAATTCCAAAATGGTGAAGTTTTAGATTTCTAAAAATATGAGAAACAACATAAGGAATTATGATCACAGTCATATTCAATCACTTCACTCGTTACAAGTGATGGATATGATATCGAATTCATACATTCAGTTCCGGTTTCAATCCTTCCAGAGCTATCTATGTTCTTCCGATCTCAACTCTGGGTCACAAGAATGTTACGGTGCTTGCTAAGAATTGAATACTGATATCATCACTGGGCGAACGCGTTATGTGTTTCCGCGTTGACTCATATCAACTTATATTTTTGGATTGGTTTTATATATATATATATATATATATATATATATATATATATATATATATATATATATATATATATATATATATATATATATATATATATATATATATATATTCAAACCTTGAGATACAAACAATTAGATCACTGCCATCTTATCTCCCAGAGACCTAATCAATTCCTATGATGAAAAAGGCTTTGTTCCAATCGTTTACAGTTAATTGGTGACCTGTTGCTTAGATTTATTGGGTATCTTATTAGCCTTGAGTGATTTACAAAAATTACATCATATATTTTTTTACATCAAAACGGCTGATCCGATTCAAGTGTAATTTCGGAATATTGTGTATCATTATTATATAAAAATTTACTGAGAATTTAAATTCTTCTGGATGAAATATTTTTAACGAATTCTTTCCTCTGGGTCATTCTTACGGGATTTTTGAAAATTTTGAAATGATTTTTCTTGGAAGTGGTTGAACTGATTGCACCTCAAAACTATACAGTATCGATTTAGAAAAGGGCACTTTTGTATGTCAATTTTAAACGGATTTAGACTTTCTGTTTGACCTGTGGAGCGCGAACAAAAAACAAAACGAACAAAAAACAAGCACTTTTTTCCAGTATGGTGAAATTTAGTCTTCGCTTCGCTCATCCAATTGATATGGTCTCAAATTGGTATAACAAACTTTCCACTCGAGATATACCGATGTACCAAGAAACAGCACCGAGTATCTCGAAATAACAGTATTGTGAAATAGCTCAGACATGCAACTACCAGACTACCACGCAACCCGCACACACGAGTTTTCCTCTCATGCGGGTTTCTTTTTGTGAATTTCAATTTGAGAAGAAAAAATTGAAAAATGTATGTACTTATTGTTCAAAAACCGGAATAAAATGATTCAAAAATGAAAAATGAAACAATGTCCCCCATTTTAAAGCCCTTGGAATTGTTTCAACACTCGGAATATTCCCACAATTGGATTTTTCCAGAGTATGAATTCTTCAGAATATACGTGAAACACGTTATGAACGCCATGTTTTGTGACTGAAATACGTTCTCAGTTGATCATAAAAATAAGGATTGACTTAATGAAGGGAAAACACAAAACGGGTTTCGATAGGAGAATGTGTTCCAGTGACTATACGTGTGCATCAGGGAATATTGATATGACTCCCGTGCCTCTCCAGCGATGATATGAACCGAGTTCTATCGCTCAGTATTCTGATTTATGATGTGAGAAATCTATAGTCGATCAAATATTGGAAAAAGTTCTCGATACATGAGAGAATGTTGTAGTAATAATATCAGGGCATTTTTGTCTCGTTTCTACATGATTGCATGTGAAAAGATTGAGAGCGTATCAGCAAACAAAAAATAGAATGCAAAAATAATGAAATATTGATGAAATATTTTCGAACATCAGGAAGGGATTTTTCATTCTGGAGAAGGGAGGTTTGAATGGGTTCATTTGTCAGAGTATATACAGAAGTGCGTCCGATATGATGCTGTCAATTGATCAAATTCAAAGAAATAAGTGAACCCAACCTTTATAACTACCATAATTAAATAATGAATCGATCATATTACTGTCCCACCTTGAGAAATTAGTCATTTCAGAAATATCTTGTTACTAGGAATTTGTATAGAATATGGAGCATCAGCAGAGTATATAGATGCAAATATGGATGCTTCCAGAAGTAATTCACTACGGGGAAAAAACATCAACACATTTCAGTAGATAACCGTATAATCTTTCTCGGATGATTCCGTTCAGAATGCGCTTTTGTTCATCGTCTTGGATATATTTCTCAGTTTTGAACGAAGTGATGCAGCTAATTTAAGCTGCACCTTATATGCCACTGAATCTTCCTTACAGTATGATGTTGAAATTAACCCAAACACGAAAACGAGAAATGACAATGAGCTAATTAAAAGATACACAGTCATGAGTTTTACAAGAAAGGCCCGTCATACGCCGGAAATACATCTTATAATGCATTACCAATAAGAATAAAAAGAATGACTGGAACTAGCTTCAAATCTTTCTTAAAAACCTGGTTCATCAATCACTGTTTTTTAATCTCTAAGAATTTTTTAATCATACTGAGTGATTGAGACTATTAGTAAGGCAGAGTAGAACTTCTTTTGCCTATTGTTTATGAAATGTGTTCACCTATTATTTTATTCCATGTATTTCCACTGCATGTAGAATACTATACTGCATATGTCTATCAATATGCTTCTTTACTGTATTGTATTTTTATCGATTTTTTTAAATTATGCTGACCTATCCAATATTACTTGTAATGCAATTGGGACCAATAGATAATAACTAACTTACTAACTAACTAACAGAAGGTATATGAATGAGTTATGTGAATATTTCAAAATGATGTTCCCAAGTCAGACTGCATGACAAATATATTCTCAGGAATTATTAATTTGTTTCTCATCATGAACTTTATTAATTGACAACTTTCGTTTCAGTACCACTTCTATGTCATGAAACATATCAAATTATCAACCAATCGAACGAGCTCTCTGTTGGAGAGGATTTGAGAGATTGCATAGTCACGGTATCAAGAGTTAGGTGGATCTATATGTCTCTCGAATAGGTCATGTCCATCACCAATCCCTAATTATGTGGGTATTTTCTATCAGACTAGCAAAACGCGGGAGATGCGTTATGAGATGAGCTTGGGAGTATGGAAATCTAGGATGAAGAATATTCTGTCAGATCAAACCACAATCATAGATATTGGATTACTTCGACGTTTGATTTATTGATGACACTTGTTGCTTTCTCTTGATAGGTTCCTTGATAGATTCGATTGATTCACAAAAATTGCATCATCAATGCGTATTATTCGTTATTTCTCATCCAATTGATGTAAAAAACCTGAGACTAATAACTACAGTCCCATAAAAAACACTGAAAATGTGCTCAAATATTTTGTCTCTCCAAGTATTTGTCCTACGGGTCATTCTCAGAGGATTTTAAAAACTTTCTCGAAAAAAACCCTATACTTTTTCATCTGAGAAACGATCCTCACCCATTCTGGTGTAACGCCAATATGCAGAAAAAGTTCCGAATTGATTTTTTTCCTGACCTGTATGCCACCACGTACAAAATCACAAAAACAAGAAAAAAACGGATCCCAATTTTGTCGGTATATGTGAAGGAAATCCTCGCTACGCTCATCTGATGAGCTGTAGCGGAAACTGCCATGCTTTCATCACGGAGCTCTGTCTGTGTTGTCTTCTTTCCTCTGTTTGCAAGCACTGCACACAGGTCGCACGTTCCATTACTTCCAAGTGGAACAGCATGACAGAATAACTTTCATTTTTTCTGACTCGTTTTTGATTACGTTCTCGATGCATTTTTTTTACTGATGACGTGTGAGTTCATAAACTGAATATACGATACATATCAATCATATCCTCATCATAATTCTAATACTTGATTTGAATCTTACAAAGTTCAACGTAATCGTCACAATCAGAGAAAATGCGTATTTCAAAGTTTCCACAAATATGATTATTTTCGATCATTCAATGAATGAGCCCGTGTTATGATCTCATGTTAAGTCACGTGATTGCTTACTGCATTTAAATTGGGAAGGGAAAAAACAAGCTGATATTTTATTTTAATCAAAACTGGAATGAGATCGAAAAAATGTAATTAGTAGCACTGGACCAGAATGTAATCGAAGATGTATGATTGACGTTGAGAGAACTGTTGAACTTTTTGATTGGAGAGGAAAGGTAATCTTTGTATCAAATATCCAGATATGAAATTGAAAAATAATCGAGGTGGATATATAGTTATATATCCACCTCGATTATTTTTCAATTTCATATCTGGATATTTGATACAAAGATTACCTTTCCTCTCCAATCAAAAAGTTCAACAGTTCTCTCCACCAATAATAGATATATTAGTTATTCTGAATTCAAGAATGTATGGGAAATAAGAGGGAGACATGACGTTTTCTTCAAGTACATTCTGCATGAAATTTAATATCAATCATACAGGAAGAATTGAAGCATACAAACCATCCCTCCACGGCTACTTTTTCCACTTATTTTCTATCCCATTTCATTTCAAGGATCTCATGGGATACATGATGAACATGATGACCTGGTTCTGATTCGAAATTCGAAATGGAGAAAAATGATTATATTGGAATCTTCTGTTTGAATAATCATTAACACTTAATTGAACTTTGTACAGTAAAATGAAGCTTGATGAAAATTCTGAGTTGTAATGAATTGAGGTTTTTCATCTCTGCTAGAAGATAAATAGATAGTGATTTGAAAATTAAGACTTCAAAAACAAAGCCAATAGCCTTCTAACATCGAAACAAACAATTACAAAGCGATCGAAGTGAATTTTTCACGATGTCTGTAATGATATAATATACCGACTTTCAGTTACAACTTAATAGCACGTGTATCTTTACTCTTATCGGAACAATATGAATCAAAGTTATTCATTTTGAATCCTGATGATTCCACAGATGAAAACTCGGTACATTAAATTCTCAGGAAAATGGTTTTCTACACAGTTATCATCATTAAATTAGAAAATATTTCATCTCTTCAGTTAGACTTCTTAGAACTCATTCTACCTGAAATTTATCACTCAAAAACTGATATTCAACTTCGAATCTTGTGTGCACATTCATTCTGTTCATTTATTCATATTGGCTCCAAAGACTTAATGTACTGATGGAATATGAACAGAATTACATACTTCATCCTTTCAGAGCTTTCTGGTGATAATACAAGATGCATTCGTGAATGATGTTCATATAGACATCTTCAAGAAATATCATCTAAATATACATATTCAAAAAATAAAACAGTAAAAGTAAACGTACTTAAAACATTTCTCAAGAGAAAGTAAAGCACAAAATGACTACCATCTCCTTTTTAATACCTATATTTTATTCATGAGACCTGTCGAGTTCTCTATTTATCCCGGCCGTCTGCCTGGAAAATGCTGTCGTCTTCTTCGCTGAATCACCAAGTCGTCTGAAGAGGACTGAGAAAGCAGCAGCCCCCCTTAATTACTCACAGGCAGTCGTTTACGAGGCAAGCGATAAACAGTGCGTTAGAATACGGAGTGTCGTTAAGATTGGCGCTAAGTGATGAAGGTGGAGATGCAAGTTAACTAGCTACACTTTATTCAAGGTATACTTCTATCCACAAGAAAAGAAAGAGACGTCTAGCAACTGAATGAATGCTGAGAACTTCAATTATATTATTGTTGAATCTTTTCGAAATTTCAAAGAATCAACGGTTCTCCAAATAACATCTGTGTTTATGTACAGCAAGATGCATTGAGGGTCGCGTTGGTCTGCTGGCTAGAGATGGTGACTTCACTCATTCGAGATGACGTTCCGTTTTCTGAGTACTTTCTGAGTATATTTATCGCTGCTCTATCTGGCGTTTTTTTCGTAGAAAATTAATGACAGCTGTTATTAGCTGGGCCGATGTCATTGAGTGAAGTGAGTTCTTTTTATCACCATTCATCTGCGCATCGGTCAATATTTCTTTGAACGTGGACCGTGAATTGAAACATATTTCCAACATGGAAGGGATAGGAAGTAAGGACACTAACTTCAACCGGCAAACCAACGCAATCCTCAATGCATCTTGTTGTACAGCCTGAAGCACAAGTGAAAGTCTCTTCCAGATCAGCTGAACATGATATATCGCATGAGATTCAACATGTATCGACCGTTCAACATTCGAGGATTTAATAGGCTGTTTCGAGGAAAATTGAAGAAACCGTTCGTCGCTGAGCTATACCTCCATATATACAACTCCATGGAAAGATGATCGATGAGTTGCGACAATAGGTCAGTGAAATGATTGAAAATATAGAAGAATCAGTTGGGTGGGTAGTGAATCAATACAGATCTGAATTCGAGGATACAAAACCTTCCTTATTCTGTCCAGTGAATTGTATATCAAATCTCGCTTGTCTCACACCCCCGCATATTACTTTCACCTAGTTTTAGAGAAACTTGCTCCAGTTTCGAGCACTTGAGACTTCTGAAGGATGCAGTTATGTTTCTTATTGTACATCTTTTCGACGAAATATATCGCAATTCTCGAAATTCCACAGCCATACAGATATATATTGATGATATTTCCATTCCTCTTGATCTCTCGTAGATACAAATCACGATCTGGCGTCCAGAAAAGTGATGCAGTGAGCGTCCTTACACTTGGTCTCTTTCTCTTTATGTATGCTATATTCTTAGTGGAAAGATTGAGGAAGTAGAAACAGTGTCTGTTAGAACTTTGAAGGATTATAAATTTCACATATCTGAGATCCGAGCTTGATAATATTACTCGTTGAAAATATATCAATATTGTCAAAATGTTGTGACTGCACTTCGAGACTAAATTGACTGCTTCAATTTCACAAGAATCCAACTTGAATCAGGTCAAATATGTGAGATTACTGAGAATGGAAGTCACACGATCTTTATTTTGGAATTATTTGAATGCTGACTGATAACATGATATGAGTATAAATTCACACATTCCAAATTCCAAATTCCAATGAGCGAAGAATACGTAATGTTAAAAATTTTAAATGTATATAATTTCAAAAGATAGAAATATCGCCATAATTCATTTCACTACATATCTAAATCTTGAAGTGCGAGAACTTTGAAATCATTTCCGTCCGATTCAGTGAAGTATTTGCAATCTGAATTGTTCTCATGTTATGCCATTAGTATTTTGAGGTGAATTAAGAGAATAGATTGAAGAATTCAACGTAATTATTGGTGTGAATTGTCAACAAACCAGCTTGGCATGCTCGACAAAATAAGATTGATTGACCTGATATCCTAGATATAGGCCACATAACACCTTCTAGATACTGGTGGGCTTGATAGGAGAATATGTATTCGTTTCGGAGAATTCTCAATTTTCGGATAATAAAATATTGAGACAGTGAGATATATCAAGATTATAATCCGAGGAAATCATAGATATTTTCAATAGTTTCGAGGGGATTCAAGTTTTTTTTATCATCTCCTAACATCGGAACTTGATTCAGAATCATTGCTCCCTGATCAGGGCTATGGATGGAAGCGAGGATTGTCTGGATGAACCACCGTGAGGGAGATCTCATCATTTCAGACAATAATTCATGATAAATTATACATAATTATATATTATACATGATTCGTCATGATAGCCTCAATCGGTAAACAATGATTTTGTATCAAATTTCGATGTTATCAAAAAAATAATACGATAACTTATGCAATGAACAATAAATCTGAGGGTGATAACTTCCCGGATACAGAACGATTCAAACATTCACATTATTTCGAATCTTCTCATTTTCTTGATCTTCTTCTCTTCATCATTATTGGATTCACGATTATATCAATATAATAATGGTTTGAATACAAAATATTCAACCGATATTGCATGATTTTCACAAGTATACAAGTCAAAATATACATTTTCGACCGCGTATACCTGTGTACACGTTGAAGTCAAGCTCATTAATTTTATCTCGTAACATTTTGCTATTATCGAGAGATCGAAGTTCATTGAGCATCATTATGATGATGATAATAATGATGATAATTATGATGTCCCATTCATTTGAGATCATCAAATGATTTGATATACGTCAGATGGAAGTAAAATTTGACTAAAATATTGCATTTGGATACAACTGTTGTATATACATCAGAATTTACAATATATACTTTGTCAGTAGAGAGTTCATCCAGTCAATATCATTTTCAGATTGGACAGCCGCGTTTTTTCAATACATTTACAAAAGCTCGTTCACCAATATTTTCCGGTAGATATGGCAAGACATTGATGAAATAAAACTCTGCATGCTGGCCCTTTCTTGAAGATTCTGGCTTATACTGTTGAGAAATTATCACCAGAGAAGTAATATTCCGCTGAATTAACTTACATGTTCTCTTTAAATATTATTCCTGAATATATTGTAAGGCAACATGAACATTCGTGACATATTGATTCATCGATCATACAATCATTCTAGGATCCGAATCAAGATTAGATTCAGAATAATTATTATGAAAACTGTTCCTGTTGCAGTATTTCGTCTACGTCGTTAGGTTAGTAATAAAAAGCTGAAACCATAAGCACTTATCGAACGTTCCGTATATTTATATTCAGGGCGATAAATAAGGATTATCTACAATCTACGTAAATTCTCTACCGTTTTGCTTATTAGTCATATAACTCTGGTTTTAATACTCTGAGCAAGCTGTGCACACACACATACACATACTCAACTCACACACACACACACACTCACACACTGCAAGCAACGAACTGCTATACTGACATCCACGGATCAGAGGGGGTTTCAGCAAAGACGAGATTATACTCCAAGACAAATCAGGGAATGTTACAATGTATACCCCATATTGTATTAATATGACATGAACTTTTTTCTGTACACCCGGACTTATCCAATTGAGAATTGCACCAGACTTATCCAGCTTGGAATTGCATTGTTTTTGGGTCGAATCGGTCGAACCTTTTCTGTTATATATCATCTCAAAATTTCTGATCTAGCTTGGCAAGAAAATGAGAAAATAATGAGATTTCTCAGAAAAATACTGTTTTTTTGCTAATGTGGACACATGAATAATACACACTAACACACATTTGTATGCCATTTGGAAGATGCATTTGGACGAGCCAATCCGAAGGAAATGATTCAATAGATGTCTCCCATTTATAAAATAGAGAGTAGGCCCTAATATCAGCAGAATCATGTTGGCAAGATTCTAGAATTCCTCGATATGATATTTACCGAATCAAGTATATTTAATATGGATCAGGGCGTGTAGAGCTATCGATCATACCAGAGTCCACAGAAGATAAAACTACTTCACTGACTCTATCAGACATCTCGCTCATCTTTCAACGCATATTCTACTTCTACCCATCTTGACATTATTTTACATTTATTCTTTTTTGAAGGTACTTCTTCTCCATTGACCTGGTTAATGCATCTTCTCATTGTTGAAAAACCATGATAACCTCATATGCAACAATACGATACAATACAATACAATACGATACAATACCACCACTGCCCTCTGATCTCTCCTCGAACATCAAAGTCTCTATGTGGGTCACTACAGAAGCGTGCAGGGTGATTTCAGCCATGAACGTTGAGTACCCTTGGTGGTATATTTCTCCTCTTTAGTTCCAGTGTGGTCTAAATGAACTCGTCATTCTGCCTAATGAGACATGAATTAGCCTGATATTTAACTGGGAAACTTTCAAACCTCGACCGTAGTGACTGGTACGTCCACGCCGTTGTGGGGGTGGAAAGAGGTGGGAGGGAGGGGCGACACGTTCGCGTTTCACACATTTTAACTCTGGAATTACACATCGAAAACTACAGACTTTTCGACGATATACGCGTCCCCTTTCTTCCAGATGACTTGACGCTCGGCGGTGTTATGGGTCGTGAGAAGGAGGTGAGGGGGCGGATGGGGGCGAGAGGGAGGGGGCTGAAGTCAAACGACTCGTGACGTCGTCTGCTTCACAGTTTCGCGTCTTGATAAAGGAAATGCCAGAAATAATATAAAGATCAAGAGGGGTTGGTTGGTGGTGTGTGTGGTTGTTATGTGTGTTTTGTGAACGTGAGGGTAGTTTTGGTTGGCGATGGTGAAATGGAAGAGGATGGATTTTAGAGAGAAGTTGATTCTTTGGATATGAGGTTGAAAAGTTTTTGAAAGTTTTGTGTGTATTATTCTAGAGTGTCTTCTCAGACTTGGTCGCATGTCACTTGATATTTCCGTGAAGGAGTTAATGTTCCAGATTAATTTCGTTAGAGAACTGAAATAAAGGGAAACAGGAATTGATGGTTTCCACATGGCCAGATGCATGTGATAATAATCATGAATAATTTGCGATACGGTTTGTATCATAACGCAAACCAAGTTCATGATATTCTCTCATTTGGAAAGTATAAGATGAAAATAAAGCCAACATCAGTTTGAGAGCAATATTCATCATATGTGGTTGAAATTCAATGGTACTACTGGTTTTTTGAATATGAAGAGGCCAGGCAGAGAAATAAGTATGAACATACAATCAGATTTCCATAATTTTTTCATAGTAGAACTCATACCACGAAGATACTTTTCAGTGATCTCAGAGCTTGAATTATCATTTTTTTTCTCGATCACTGGGTGCCCTCGGAATTTTCAATTACAACAAATCAAGACTGAGTTTGAAATCTTCTCCAATGAAACAGAAACACTATTGAACTATCATACATATCACTATTGTAACACTGTATGTATATATCACTACATACTATTATAACGAATCAGAGCAAGATTCTACACCATCCTTAGAAGGAGATGATATATACAAATTGGTTGCGTACAAATTCATCCCGAACAAAGCGGAGGAAGCAGTTAAATGATCAACAGTTGATCATCAAGACTCTCAATTCACACAATATAGCTTTGTTTAACTGGATGCAATTTCATAAGTGAGAAATGAAGAATATGCGTTACAAGATGAGAGAGAGATATTGGAATGTGATCGAAATCTCCCCACCCTGGTGGCCGATGGTTCAATATCCATCGGGTTTGACAATGAATGGTCCTCACAACATTTCAGAATTCAAATTCTGTCCAAATAGACTCATTTTGATGAGTATTTCGAAATATTCGATCACCAATTTCCCCAAATCCATCGATTCGATTGTTACCGAACTTTTCACAGTTCTGAAAGAATAGATGCGTGATTATGTGAAGCCCAGAAAACACTGCCTGTGGATCGGCTTGACCTAGTGACCTGTTGAATGTTCCGAAAAACAGGTCGAACCAATTCAGATGAAACCTCAATTCTCGCAATCTCTTCTACAGTAAGTTCAAACATTCACATTCGAATGCGAACAAAATGCATATGACAATCATTTTATCGAACTCCCAAAAGCATTTTTCGAGATTTTCTATCACTTTCACCTCAACTGTCTCTTGAAATACAGTCCAACTCCAAGGCCCAGCTGATTTCAAGATACCGGAACTCTGAAAAGAACAAGATAATAACAAAGTCACACAGCATAACTTGGAACAGCAATACTTGACATATATTGTAGTTCATATCATGAGCAATGGAGGGATGTTGTGCTATCAATGATTACATTACACACATAAATGGCATGTTGCCATCAGCTCCACCAGTGAATACTGATCAATCAAATTAATGTTTTTTTGGAGCTTGAATTTTGATTATGATGTATTTTGTGCTATCAAAAATGAAAATATCACATATGAGATATGTTGCCGCATATGGCAGCTCTTCTAATGATTACTCACCAATCAGAGTATTTTGGAACTGAGACGTTATTTCAAATGGTAGTCGCGATAAGGGTTCTGAAACCAAAACGTAAAGTGCTAAAAACGTTGAACCGCCATCACTCGATGAGATCTTCTAAGCAAATTACCGTTCATGTAGAACTGTTTGGTGATAAAAAGTATTCCGTTTGATGCTCAAGATGTCTCTGCTCAGTCATGAAGAGATCGTTTGCTCTCAGAAAGAACACTTAAGTGCTCACATCGGTCGCACAAACTGAAAAGTTCATATATTTCATCTCACTTTGAACTCGGCACTGTTAACGAGTTGACGTCTGTAGGTACGCTTGAACGATTTCATACATGAACGAGCTTCAATCCAGGTCTTCTGTACATTGTTGATAATAGTGTTTTGAAATGTTTTTTTGTTTCACCGATCTTTTTCGCTGTTTTTTTTTTTCATCTCATCAATAGATGACTCTATTTCATTTATTCATTGTTCAACAGTCGGAACTGGAGTCGGATTCAGAGTGACATGGAAGCACGTATTTTTTTCATCCCGGTAAATTACGTGAACCAGTAGGAAACGTTCCGTGAAGTACTGAATGTATCACGTCGCGTGACTTACCGGGACGGAAAAAAGTGCTCTCTTGTGACTTTGAATCAAATTTGAGAATGAAGAGGTGGATTCAGTTCTGATTTCGGTGGTGAGCGTATACGAATAAAACTTTGCTGCCATTGCTTCTTGTTCATTAACATTAAAAATTTGACAAAATGAAATTGATACTCAATGGAGGTGAAAAATTGAAATTCGAGATTGTTTCAACGGGGAACCACATAGACTATCTAATCACCTCACAGAAATGGTGCAGAATCTGATGTTGTTAATTAAAAAAATTGTAAAAATCACATTTCACATTCTATATATATATATATATATATATATATATATATATATATATATATATATATATATATATATATATATATATATATATATATATATATATATATATATATATATACGTCACATTCCCAGTGATTTTGGGAAAATTGAAAAACTCAGACGTGATTCTCCGATCAAACTGTGATATATTATTGAATGTATATATTCCAAAGTTCTATCACACTGTCATGAGGTTAATTTGAGTGAATTTTATATTTTTGGTGGAGGTGCCGGGTTTTTTTCTCCTCGCTGGTTGATTCGTGAGGATTTTATATCTTCAGAATTTATTCGACCGAACGTTCTGTTCCCACTATTTCAATATGTGTGAATCCAGTTCCCACCGCAGATATTCTAATGGAAAGAATTCGTGCACAGTAAGCGTATTCTGATATACGAACAAGCAATTAAATGGAAATACTTGAAACATATCGAACGTTGCAAACGGACTGGTCAAACGAACCCGAACAATAATCAAAGTCATTCTGAAGAGTGCTGTACTATTTTCATCTCTCACACAAAAGTTACTGAAAAAAAAACTAATTTTCGCTACAATCTCTGATGTAATGTTCCTTCGTGTTGTACGGTGTATAGTATTTTCAAGTCGTGTGACTTTGTGGTATAGCTTCTACTCTCTCTCTCTCTCTCTCTCTCTCTCTCTCTCTCTCTCTCTCTAACTCACTCACTCTCTTCCATACGGTATATGTTTGTGTAGTGACAAGAAAGGCTGCTTGTTACTTTACTTTACTCTTGCGTCACGTTGGTGCACCTCTTTCCCCAAGAGTGAGTTGGTAGTTTCCCTTTGAGAGCGTGTGTGTGAGTGTGTGTGTGTGTGTGTGTGTGTGTGATCTACGTCACAAGCGTGGAGCGTACATCTGACAGCGTAGACCGACTGAATAACTGTCAACTAACTACCATGCAATCTATGCTCAGCTGGAATATATATTGATGTATACATGATGCCATGGTTCGGCTTGATTGACTTCTACGATTATCAGTCCATTTATTCACTCTCCATCGATTAATATGTCAAATTAATGTAGTTATTCTTCGATCTTTTTGACATTTGACCCTGGATTATTTTAGATATCACCATATGTTATGCGATTAGTAGTTTATATATACATTGTATCCATGATTGATTAATGCATTGACACTATTAGGTTGATTTCAGGGGTGGATCGGTATGAACTAATTGAAGGCAGATTGACGTATATGAAGAGAATTGAAGAAATAAGGATAGATTTCATCATTCTTACTCTGGTCCGAAGTTCATATTCCGAATTGATAGTCGTAAACATATTCAATGTTCAAATACTGCTTCATACACTCCCGGTCTGATCTAATATAATCTTCCTTACATTTTCGTATTTTATAAATCTTATTCTCTACCATCTCATTATATTATTATTATTATCATTAGTTTTATTGTCATTATTGATCATTGAATGATATTTGACACGTCAATACACACAACACATACACACATATTACAAGATATAACTCAGTCAGATATATACTCAGTCTGAATCCATAAATACCTTGTACACCATTCAATCACCGGAAATGATAGCCTGTATACAACTGGTGTTCCCTAACTTGTTGATAAAATATACATACTCACGTGATATAATTGACAGCAAATGAAATTTTCTGAATTCAAATTCAGATCAAGTGGGTATCCATCATGTTTTGATTTAGTGTGGTGGACATTAGAATAGCACCATGTATCGGCACATAAATACAATCTTGGCGATATCACCCTAAATTTCGAATGTAGTATTTCGTGATTGCTTGACAATGAAAGCCAATCAACCATCAATACAAAGAAACATGCATTCTCAGCTCATTTTCAGGATTAAAAGTGTGACTGACTCTAACCATACCACCCACCCTTTGTAGCTCAGTCAGCCAGGGCATTGCTTTAGAAACTAAAGTTCCCGATGTGCGTGGATTCTAATCTCATTCAGAACATGAGTTTTCTGAACGTCTTTAAACTCATTATCAATCATTCATAGTTCCATTATCACCTACTCATTCGTACCCCCAAATCACCCATAGCTGTTACTGGGGTGGACAAGCAAACAATAATCACCGTATCATTTTGACTCCAGTTGGACACGCTTAAAGGTTTGGACATTAAAACCAACTGAGACATCTAAGACGCGAGAGGATCATTCAATGGTGTTTATTCGATGATATTGAATATTGAAATTTTGACAATTCACACCCACTTGACGAAATATCGGAACCTCACAATGTATAAAATCTTCAGAGAATGTCGGTGCAAATGTGCGGTGGAATGTGTGTGTTGAGAGCAATGTCTCATTTTTTGATTAGTGAAACTCGGACATCTAATCTAGTCGTGAATATGAGTGGATGAGTCAATGAGCGGATGAGCGAATGAGCGGACGAGTGGAAGACTGAAAGAGCGGAAGAGTGAACGAGCGTTTTGCATCTCATCGAGTGACAGCCGCCAAGTGGCGCCTGGTATCGGATAGATTCGGCATGACACATAAAACATGAGAGTACTTGAGACATTGCATGAACAGATTTCTTGCGATGCATTTTATTCGAGCTCGGCTGTGCGGTGATCTCATTCTCTCCGAATATCAATGGGGCCGTGATCCAAAGTACTTTGAGTGATCCGAAGATGATATCTTCATTCTCATCAATATAAAGTTTCATTCTGGTATATTGCAATAAACACGAGCGTGAGATATAGAACACTATAACAGAGATACTGAAATGGGAAATGAGATTATTTTCAATGTTCATCCACGATACACAGTGATGTGATTGTATAGGTTGTTACCTACAACCTACAAAGGTTGTACTGTAGGCTGTAGTTATGTAGGTTTGTTCTCAATATGGAATCGGAAGAATTTTGTCTCATCTTTATTGTATCTGAGATATGATCATATTTCCCCCACAAGGT
Organism: Brachyptera risi; assembly: GCA_964007535.1. Classification (NCBI taxonomy): domain Eukaryota; kingdom Metazoa; phylum Arthropoda; class Insecta; order Plecoptera; family Taeniopterygidae; genus Brachyptera; species Brachyptera risi. Next base: position 14,566,487 of record OZ023328.1, on the reverse strand, counting down.
GAAATGATTCGCCCTCAACAGAGAAACACGCTTCGATTCATTCTGTTCGAAATATTTCTCCAATTACAGCTGAAGCAACATTCTTGTACAACCATGTTGACATTTTCATATTTTACATGTTTCACAACCGAATTAATCTGTCCAATATCTTTTTTTGAATTAAAGTTCCACTTCTTTTATCGAATGAGCTTATCTTTCTTTCTCTCACTCTCTCTCTCTCTCTCTCTCTCTCTCTCTCTCTCTCTCTCTCTCTCTCTCTCTCTCTCTCTCTCTCTCCCTCTCTCTCTCTCTCTCGTTCATCTGAAACGAAGAAGTACTGCGTATCGTGTGAACCGCACGGAAATTAAGTCGAGACGTAGCGTGGAATTCTAATACCGCGACCAGCCTCGTTTGCTCGGTCGGTCCGTGTGCAGTAGTAACCAACTCCGAACGTGGTACGTGTCTCCACGTTGGGGAATCATCCAGTTTACTGGATAGACTTTGTGGATTTATTTTCATACCGGGAAAAAAAATGGAAAAAAAACGTGAAAAATGGAGCAAAAAAATAGATTGGAAGTGAAGTTATAGAGGTGTGGTACCTATTTGAGTTTGTGACCACCGTCTCAGGTCAGGACGTTTTTAATTTCTTCTGTATACGTGAGTGTCCGTATCATGAAATTATTCAGAGGCTGAACAAAGAAAAAAACATTCGCGGAAAATTTCGGTACCTGTTTGATTGTTTTTCATGGTAATATTTCAGCTTCCGAGAAGAGATTATATTATTAGTAATAATCCTGAAATGCAGAAAATTTCATCGAACTGTGTAGCATAAGAGAATAATATGGCCATTCAGAATTCAATCCATGAAATTATCTGAGATTCACAAATGAAAATGAATAATTGTATTGAATTCTTCCGAGGGTGACATCAACATAATATCATTCATAATATTCATTTCATTCATCTCATTCATTCGATCTTTCAAAATGTCTGTGTTTTCGAATTGTTCATCTTTGTTCATCGCCATGAATGTTAAATGACGATGAATACAAATATTCATGAGCTATATCGGTAACTGGAGGCGTGAACCGTGAAGTGGGATTTTCCATCTGAAATATTTGTATCATTCTATGATAATATATTTCCATTTTTCATAGCACTATTCACGAATAAGTTTGTATATGTTCATCGAATTTGAATACTCACATATTGTTTCCATTGGAGAAAATGGTTATTCAATCGAGTTAAATATTTCTGTCATTTGTTAAATCACTTGACCCATTTGCTGATGTTTGTCAGAACGCAAAATCACCATGCAGGGAACCTCTTACGCACACCGATAGAGAAAATTGTTTGTGTACCCCACATATTTTTTGGGGGGATGCAATATATGTAGACCTGCAATGTGTGTGAAACTTATTTGTTCGAGAGTTGAAATTATTCCCAATTAGATGAGCAAAGCGAAGACTCAATTTCACCATACACGAAAAAAGTGCCCGTTTTTTTTGTTGTTGTTGTTCGCGCTCCACAGGTCAAACAAAAGTTCTAAATCAATCGAAAACTTGGCATACACAAGTATCCTTATCTGATTCGATACCGTGAAATTTTCAGGCGCAATAGGTTGATTCACTTCTGAGAAAACTCATTAAAATTCGTCAGAAATATTTCCTTCGAGAGAATTCAAATTCTCAGGGAATTTCAATACAACAATTGTACACCTTATTCCAAAATTCCAGTCCAATCAAATCAGCCGGTTTGATGTGAAGGAAAATATATGATACAATGTTTTTGAGTCACTCAAAGCTATTAGGAAACCAATTGAATTCAAGCAACAGTTTGAAAATGATTGAAACAAAGCCTTCCTTTTTGTCTTGGAAATTAATCATAAAATAGGATGGCAGTGATGTAATTGTTTGGATCTCAAGGTGTGTATATATAATAACCAATCCAAAGTTATAAGTTGATATGTTCTAGTTCATCCATCAACGTGGAAACACATAACGCGTTTGCCTAATTATTTCATCACAGGATAGAGTAGAAAGTTATCTTCCTAACATCGATGGTTCATGACTGTATGCAGGTGGTACCAACATACAAAGTGTTCATTTATAATTTGAGAAAAATACATATATTATGGAGCACACACAGATGAGATTTTACCAGACAGCTAAATCGTCAAGTCTGGAATTATATCCATTCAGATTCTAAGGTCCTGATCATTCAGTGTATCTAGAGCGAATTGAAGTTCACAGCAACCCATGTTATCCTTATCATCGTATTAATAAATGTACAAATAGGTCTCATCCGTTATATTGCATGATAATAATATCACAGTATGTTGACGAGTTTCCATTGTAACTAAATAACGGAGTCATTATATGGAATAGTTATTTTTCAAGACTACAAAAATATTAAGAATGGATGAATTGTTTGGAAAACTTTCAACGCAAGTGCATAATATTACCATGATATTTTCATCTTCACGTTATTCGAATAATATTAAAACTCATGAAAAGTTGTACTTCATAGAAATTATCTACATTATGTTGAAGTATCCTCAACCTATCTAGTTTTTCCACTGTGAATCATCTCTTTATGAGCTTCGAAAAGTGCATGCAGAGAAGTTGCGTCGGAATCAAGAGTGAAGTACCTGTATTATATGAGTCGTTTGATGCAAAAGTGACATATGTATGGGGGACTGAGACGAGTGGTTGTGTCGTCGTTTCGCTAAAACGTTTTTCAGGCTGCGAAGGTTTGATTTCCGCTATGGAAATCTGTATCCAGGTTTCAAATGAACACACAAATCTTGAGATACGATCATTGTCCCTCAAATGAGGTTATAAATCAGTGGGATCACTTTGAAGTGACACCTCACTTTTGTTTCAAAACTTTGAGACGGTCTTGTCACCAAGAAAAATCTATCCTGGTTAAAATTTCCCTTATTTTTTAAATAGATAGTTGAACTTTCTATCGCACAGATCTTTTTCTCATCAATTCAATGGACTGACGACTTCTTCACACAATACAAATCAGTGAAACATCAGTTTGAGCAACACAATGAATTCGACGAATGAATGAATAATAACTATAACAACAAATAACAAACATAATGATAACAACAAGAATAACAACAATATGAGACATACATATTAAAGATGTTGGTGAGATGTGATTGTATCCTACTGAAAATCTGAATAAGGATAATTGATCCAATATTCAATCACCAAAACAGACAAATATGTGGATAATATTTTCGCTTAATATAAGTTGGTATGCAACTTATAACTCTCCTGTGAAAAATGAACTATTGACATACACCACTCTTGCACCAAACAAGTTATACACACATACGGAAATTTCCCCACATACACACACACATGTGTTTGTGCGTAACTTCACGTTAGCCATGATGCATTGAGCACAAACAAAACACTGCACTCGTAGTTAGTAAAAACTATTGACTCGCGGAAATTATAATTAGGCCTTGCATAAGAGAGCTGGGATTAATTAAGACTAGCTAGGGGAATTTATTGTTCCAATGTTTTTGCACATGGATATGTATGGAGAGGGTGCATTACACGAGTAGTACTCGTGAAAAAAATATTCCTGACTTTTTATGTCGAGTGGTTATGTTTGATGAATTATGGAATATGGAAGAAATGTAGAATTATTTCAAGATGGGAAGCAACGATGCACAACATTCTGAGACCGGTAAAATGTACAGCTTACATACATCGATATAATTAATTTTAATTTCAATTTTTTCTATTCAGATCAAAACCTAATACAAAATCATTGTTCCCTAATTGGGGCTCTGAATGAAAGATAGGATCGTTTGGACGGGGCACCACAAGGGCGATCTTACCACTCTATTTTAAATATTTAAAACCAATGAACTTCAACACCAGGACTGTGCTGTTGAGGACCCTAAATTTCCGCCGCAGATAAGAGTCTTTCAGTTTCCAGAAGTCCGGAACACATTATAAGTAAAAATAGTTATACATATTATTTTAAATATCACAATATTATAGCAAATAACTATCAAATGAGGTAACGGTCGAGTTTTCTCTGTGAAATGTATACCAAGACGGGTGAGCCAGTAGTTTGCGTGCTGAACCGTAATTCAAACCGGTTTCTTAATAGGCAATATAATGTCCCGGGCCTACCCAGCTACAAGGAACTTGAACTCTGATTGCTTAATGTTCAACAAAAAAGCCATTCACAATAGAAATACAACTAATGATGACAAAATCACAGTCTCTGAGACAGAAAAGTTCAACATAATTATACCGTATGCACGATTCAGTGAAACCCACTCATTTTATCATTATGAAGAAGGTGATCCAATTCGGGTCTTGCAAGTAAAATATTTCCGGAGTCAGTTCCCGTGTTCAGGGTCCCGATTGCCTGTAGCGCAACTACCGCTTTCATATCGAGCTATATAAAACAACAATACTCAACAATGCTAAACACGGCTCAGTGGAAATATGATGTTAGCAGTTGCATTTGATATTTTAAGAAAATTATAGATTTTGTGAGTTCAACAATGCTACCGGTACCGTAGCCACTCATATCTACATACTATCTCAAGGGAATCAGCTGAATAGCGACAGAAAATCAGGACCTTTGGCTCAGAACTGACAGCAAGAAACCACAAATACCGTTCATGTTATCAGTATGTGAGTTGGAGCATTCTCTATATTAGGATAAAATAGGTTGGTGTCACTACATCGTTCCTCGTGGGTCAGCTTATACATGAGCTAGAAGGCCCCATTTTTTACCAACAAGACTTGATATAATGCAACTGTGAACACTTGTTTCAGTGAACATGAGCCAATGAGAATCATAGCTCTTGAAGCTCCATATATTGTTTATATCTGCTTTTTCACCGAGGCTCTGTACTGATGACCAAGATCTATTGGCGTTAGTGAATTATATTAAGATGATGCCATGATGAGATGAAATTTCATTTCATGAGTCTTTTCACAGTGAAAAAGAGTGAGTCGTGGTATGTTGTTTGGGATCTTATCATCATAGAATCGACTCGGAGTTAGATATTTTGATGACAAATCTCACACCTGTTAGTAAACTCATTCCAAGTATGTACGTATAATCATGTAATGGTGTCATGGAAAACTGAATATTCAACAAAAAGCAAATAAAGATCGAATAATATCAAGGAAATAAAACACAGAGTACTTGTTCGAGTTCGGATGTACGATGTATGATGAACTTGTATACATAGAGGAAGGAGTGCAACATCAGTGCGCTAGTAGTATGGAATAGAGTAAACGGTCGCTCGTAACCTCTACCTTTCGCGTGTATAAGTTTGATAAGCTCACATGAAACCATGCAGGTTGCAGTTGAGACTTAGCTTGAAGTGTTCACTTGTATTTCAGACAACTAGGAATTATAATATGGTATGTGAGAGCGTGGGTGAACATGTGCTGGTACTAAGATATGTTTCACTAATGTAGATGCTTGACGTCAATTTATTGTTTCACAATAGAGGCAAAGTACAACTGAAATAGTGATATATATTTTCCTCTTTCCTTTCCATGGCTTCACGGTAAGTTCACTATGAATTTGTGCATATTTTTCGGAGGAGGGTGAAATGTTTTCGGAAAATATTTGGTCGTTCACAGACAGTTACATATTCTTCCTATTGCTAACATTCGGATGATGAATTGGAAATGTATGATCCGGATAACGTATCAAATCCAAATCCTCGTGTCATCAATTGGAATTGTGTAAATGAAAATATCATTTTTTCATCTATTGGAAATTAATCTCAAATATCGTGAATATAATATCATGTTCACGTTGTTCGTCGCATTCGGTCTCTCTCACTCGCTTTTCGTGGTACGCAAGCGCCGTCACGTGTTGCAGACACGTGTATCTCGACGTCGTGCGTCGCGACGCCTCAGTTGCGGGTCAGATTCCCGAACAGGTAGTTGTCGTTCTTTCAGCTCTCGTCTGCACCGACCGAGCTCTCGTAACCTATGCACACATTGCGATCGTTTCGGACATTTAGCAAACACGTGTTTCAACTATCCATTGGTGTGATTCATAGTTGGTAGTCAAGACGAACGATAAAAAAAAACTTTGGAAATATTGAGTTCCAGTGAAAGCTGTTCGAAGATTAATTCTAGAGGTAAGACGCAAGTTTACATTATTTTCTGACATCACAAGCTTCAATATTCAATCATGATATTATCTAATCATAAAATCATGATTGAAAATTTGATACTACCATAATTTTTCGAATATTCTCTTGACAGTCAATATAATGATCACATTACATCGATTGCTGTCCGTAGAGTCAAATTACGTTTAAGGAAATTTCGCAAAAATTGAAAATGCAGCCAGTGTATCTATTTTGAGAGAGTATTGTTCCTCTAATATCACTAAATAACTTTGAATTTCATTCCTGATGATTATGGACAGTACAATAAAGGAACAACTTTTGGAGGAGAATGTTATATTTTCACGCTCAATATTTTGACAAAATTTCACCGATAAAAAACACATAAGAAAATTTGTGAAATGAATGATGAAGGACTTGTTTATATCATCACGATCATTCATATTCATCTTGATGAAATTTAAAAGGAAACGATCTTTGTGGGCCACTAAAAATAAAACAAAATCACTATGGCGAATAATTTCTATTCACAATCAAATACCTATTTTTTGGAGACTTGAATATGGATGTCAAAAATATATTCAAAATCATAATTCAAGAAAAAGCGTCTAAGCTCAGCTCCGTGATTGCCTGGTGGAGTGAAAGTAGGATAGAAATTAATGTTGGAATAAAATTATGGATATTCGGAAAATTAATATTGGAATAAAAGTGAAATTGTGCGAACAGTAGATGATTTGTGTATAAAATTTTCACAATCGATCGAGCATCGCGATTATTCCGATATATTGTATACTTATAACCCAATTATGTACTCACCTTCTCATAGACAAAATAAAACAGTTTCGATAATATGAAAGAAAAATTGTGATACACTCGTTATGATCATTACATAACTCGATTATTATCCAGGTGTATTTTGGCAGTAATGTGAATGTGATACAACGAGAATCAAAGCGCACGTTACTCTCAAAAGCTCTACCTGTAGGCCTATACTGCCTGGCCATATATTCGAAGAAATAGATACAAAAATGTATACTCTCATAAAGTTTTAGCTTGGAGGATTATAATCATATGAATCATATGAAGTGATCGTTGGGAATGTATGATACGATAGAAACTGAAGATGATATTAGTCTGAGATATGAATTCGTCCAATTCAACAGAGAAAATGTGTGATGTATATCATGAAATATTCAGATTTTCGCCAGCTATTTTCAAGTCACCAATGATCGTGAGCAATTTCATACAGAAAAATGTATTCGAATATTTCATCAAATTTGACATTATTATTCACATATATATATATATATATATATATATATATATATATATATATATATATATATATATATATATATATATATATATATATATGAATATATATATATATATATATATATATATATATATATATTTTTTAATAACATCGAGTCTTGACACAAAATCATTGTGCCCCAAATAAGGCTGTGGATGAACGATAGGATCGTTTGGACGAGGCACCACAAGGGCGATCTTACCACCCCATTTTAAATTAAATCCATTTCACATATGGATCATTTTCAACATCATCATGATATATGTTCATTTTATTCCAATTATTGGGTCCATATGTTTTGAACCTGACATAAGAAATGAGTGGGTGGAAGCGTGGTTCCGCCAAACTCTGCAATTGCATCATTCTTCTCATTGTATCATATTTTCATGATGATTGTATATATGATATTGTCCATATTGAATGGAATACTTTCAATAAGAATGATGATTTGAGGATATATTTTTGTTTTGTGTATGATGTGAATCAATCCCACACGGTATATCAAAACAGAACTTCACGACGACAATATTTTAATAATGGTTGGGCTGAGAATGTTGTCTGCGGTCAGTGACTTTTCGAAGCTGGATTTCACGAGCGTAGAGCTTAGGAACCAAGATTTATCGACAATAACGCTCGTGAACTCAGAATATATTGACATGAATAATGAGAACAGATTTCTGAGAAGTGTGAGACATACCTCTATTCTGGGTTGATGATCACCACTCCATGTGACCATCACGGAGAAACTTGACTCAACGTTGAGAAGGCATATATATTTGTGTCATAGGTAGTCGCATCGCTCCGCGAACCGGGAAGTTTCCGACATATTTGACATAATATTAGTGTAAACATTCAATAGCTTGCTCAGATTCTATTTTCAAATGTACAACATGGCCACCCAGATTGGAACGAGCATACGTTGCTAGTAGGCTGCAGGAGTAACATGTATCGGCCAGATAATATATCTATGATTTGACCAACCGTTCATCCAGAAAATGAAGGACTAATATATTCCGAGTTATCACAGTTTTGATCAATTATTACATGTTCCATATAATCTAATATATATATATATATATATATATATATATATATATATATATATATATATATATATATATATATATATATATATATATATATATATATATATATATATATATATATATATATATATATATATATATATATATATATATATATATATTTAATTATATATATGAACTTTACCCTAGTAATCATTCCGGAGGTGTACTTAATTGAATATGATTTTCCCGATGTTCAATCTAATTTTTTTCATGAACACTGAGCTATCGCAGAGTACCCTCACAATCGTTTATTGCATATACGTTGACAGCCTTCGTGCTCGTCTCCCATTCATGAGAGCATTTCATATTTTACGAAGCTGATAGACTTTGATAATAAATATGAGTAATAACTTATTCTCAGTCAAAGTTCGTATTCATAGTCTCCGTCGTTATTCAACATCGATATACGACATCGATCGATATTTTAAACAAAACGTTCTCTAAGAGGTTCTGTGATACGTTCTGAATCCAAAATCGAGTTCACTCTATAGAGTCAACGGTGAGTGGAACGAATATTGTTCTTAAATAATAATTCGGTATATATTTTTTTTCATGACAGGTCTGAATATTCCATATGATTGAAATTTCCTCATCAAATTACAATTTGGTAATCGATGAATTATTGTTATCAGATAATGATTTATAGGCCTTCAACTCTATGGAACCTTACAAACCTCTAATCTTCACGCGAAGACATTTTGAACAAATGAAGGCTAGAAGGATAGCACGGTTGGATAGGTACATGGATAGGTTCGGATAGGTTCATAGGTTGGTTAGGAGGAAACTACAAGTGCGATCTTATCGCCCCAAATTGAATTGAAAAATATCAAACTTATTTCACAAATATTTAATGGAAAAACAATTGGGCTTCGGACAATGAACACTTTAATCATTTGCTTGGCAGAAAAATCATTTCCGATATTCCTATGGAAACTTTTCATTGTTTTTGAATATATTTCCTCTCCTTCCTTCCTTCTCTCCTTCCTATTTTTCTCTCTTTCCACAAATCTTCCTCACAACCAAATTTCATAATGACTCGCATACTCAATTTTCATTCTCAATCAATATTTCAGAAAATTGCTTGATGGAACGAATAATTCACAACTGATATTCAAAGTATCGAACTGTAACATACTAATTTGAATGCACAAAAATGCAAATCATACACATTATAAATCAGTAAGTGCTTTTTGGTTTTTGATTATCGTTATGCCAACTTTCGGCTTCTGAACATGCAATGAACAAGTCATTTCAAAATTCAAATTCCCTTTCTCCCTCTTCAATGGCACCCATGTTAGTGTTGACAGAGCTATATTCTAATATTTGTCAGTTTTAATTAGATCAATATGGATAAAGTCAATTTGTCCAGTTTCTGGAGCTAGCTGGATGTTTATACATGAACAAGATATTATGTATGTGCCCGGATAACTATCTCATTGTTCCTCTGAGATTTCAAAGAGAAAAATATTCGAGAACTTTGATGATTTTCAAAGCGTTCAAGGTAGAACAAAACATAATACATTTCTCTTTGGAATGTATATAAAAATTGATTCAGATATGTTTGTGTTAATTATTGGGTCTACTGCATGTGGAATATTCAAAAATATCTCTGAAAAAACGTTCTTGATGTTTGTGCCATGAGCACCCTACACTCTAAAATCCCTAATCGCCCCGCATGTTTACTCTCATAGAGCGATGATATGAACAATACATATACATTAGGTTGTTTGTGAAGTGTACATGTTTTATGCAACAGAGCAATTTCAATTGATATTATCTATTGTTGAATCCTGTTTAAATGGATTGATGTCAAAACCATCCCTGATACACCATCAATAAATCACACTGCCATAGAACACTAATTTATCATTCCAAATATTTGCCGGACTTTTCCGTGTTCCAAAACATTTCAAATATATATTCTACGGACGATATGTAAATGTATGCACATTTCACATCCACCCCCAATGATATCACTAAATTATGAATCCCTTGGCAAACATTTGATTGTGTATGTATGTACATTTTTTGGATTCAGAAGATATCATTGACACCATTTGCATAAGTGTGAGATTCATATAATTCAAATGATTAAGAATTCAGTCAGTTGACTAAATTCGGATAGGTTACTGATGAATGGAGAAAAATAGAAATTGGTCTGATAGTCGCTGAATATATTTTTGAAAAATGTACCTCTCATGGACATTGACAGAGATGGTATGAACAACTATTGTCTCCAGGTCTTGTATCATCCTTAATCTGAGATTAAGTGAGGACAAATATTATTGGTAACCATGGTAATTAGATGAGCGTAGCAAAGTCTCTATCCCACTCTTATAGGGCTTTGTCGTTGTTTATTTTTTTGGGTTTTTTTTGTGGGCACTGCACAGGTCGCAGGGTTTGACTGATCAACATGAAACTTTTTTTTAGACGCAAACTTATCCAACTTGGAACTGTATAGTTTTTGGTATGAATCGGTTGGACAGATTTTGAAGAAATATCATCTCAAAGTTTCTAAAACCCCCAAAAGATTTGGCTGAGCAGAAAATGTTGAGAAAAAATTCTTTCCAAATGGGATGAAATTTTCTCCAGATGTGTATACATGAATTTTACACATCATCACGCTTCTGTTTGCAATTCCAATCAGCCGTTTTGAAGAGAAAAAATAAAATAACTGATAATATTCATCAAATATATGATAACCATTGTGACAGAATTAAGTGGTCAAGATTCACTGCTTTCTAGATTCAAGAGTTGACCAACAATGAAGTATGTTTTATATGCGTCAAGGTGTGTAGAATACCAGAGTCAATGAAGTGGCAAGAGTAGAACTACTTTAACGACTTTTATAGCTCATTCAGGATATCAAGGTGTGTAGAATACCAGAGTCGATAAAGTAGCAAGGGTTAAACTACTTCAAGGACTTTTATACCTTATTCAGATATCTCGCTCATCTTACAACGCATATTCCGCGTTTGACTAGTTATAGAAATTAAAGCAGATTCAGGTTGCCGATATTCACTGCTTTCTAGATTCGATATTTGCCCAACAATGAAGTCTTCTGTATATGCATCAAGGTGTGTAGAATACCAGATTTGATAATATAGCAGGGGTGAAACTACTTCAACGACTATTACCTTATTCAGATATCTCGCTCATCTTACAACGCATATATCGCGTTTGCCTAGTAAGAACATCATATTGACAGTTACATGTACACCCATTCTGGTGAACGCGGGCCTCAAAATTAAGGTGAATCATGTTCCAATATATAACTACCAGTAATTTTCGAGATATGTTCCAGTGGTTTATAGCGATCGGTTGATTTTCGAATTGGTAGGGACAACGTCAGTATGATTGACTTTCAAAAGTTATGAAGAGTTTATATAGCATATAAGACCCACAATTTCATAGACGATATTGATCGTTTGACAATTGCCATCTGTCATCTCGTTGTCATTGTCAATCGAGATATAAAATAACGATATTGGTATTTTTCTGATTCGGTTTCCTCTCACAGAATTGTTGAAGTGAAAGGTTATTTCATTTACGAGCAGAATTAAGAAAAAATAAAATTCTTACTACTCAACTATTTTTTACTGCACAGTAAAACTATAACATTTCAACAGCAGAGTGATCTATCATTAAGTACGAACACGCTCATATAATAAATTCTTTCATACGCTGCGAAATAAAACATTTTCCTCTATATTCGTATCAAAGAAAGAAGGTTCCGAGTGACTGTCCCTCCTACTTGACACCACTAACGAGCGGGTAGTTCGCGCCTTCTGCTTTCGTAAATACAAGAATATACGGATATTTTAGTGGGATTTAATATAGTTTCTTTGATAGTGCAATAAAAAAATGTGATATATTTTCTCGCATGGAAATCCTTCAAAATCTCACACCTCAAATAAGAACGTAAGCCACGGGAATCAGTGCTGTAACCTATATGAAACAAGCAATACTCTGGAGGAAAATGCCAAGATTAAAGTTGCAATGACGGAGAGATTGTGAAGTGAAATTTGTTTGCTCAGTGGCATTTTATTGCCAAGGGCTGGAGGGTTGTTGGAGTAAGAACTTAATAATAGTAAACGCTACAAGAGTAACCCTTTCGAGCAGAATGCGGGCGGGTCGAACGACGCGGTTTAGAATCAGTGGCGGAGCGTGAGGACACCAGAAACTCAATGGTAGATTCAACTTCAGAAGGATTGAAGAAACCAAGACGTGTGGCCAAGTGGTAACACACTGAACCGTCATTCGGGAGACCGGGGTTCGATTCCCGCCATAGTCGAACATCCCAATAGAGGTTTTCGTGGTTTCCCTCTGTCGTTCAGGTTGATACTGGGATGATTCATTAACAACAGGCCACGACCGACTCTTTTCCACCATCCAAAACACCTGATTAAATACCATTTCATCTCATCATCCCATTCATCATCCACAGACGCCAATAGATCGTAGCCATCAGTATAATGCGTCGCTAAAACTCAAAATAAAAAAAGGATCGTATAGAATTTGAATTTTATTGTATTGATTTGTATTGATTTGAGAATTGTATTGATCTCCAATGAGAAAAAGTTGATTACGGATCCATTTCAATTGAAGAAAGACGTGAATAACAGTTACTATGGCACTGTTGGTATAATACTTGAAAAATTTGTCTCACCACTTTTCTCGTAACTTGTATCACCACTTGTCCTCCCACCAGTCTTCCTAATCATATCACAACTCTTCTCTTCACTTTTCTCCTAATTTGTCTCACAATTTCTATCGCAACTTGTCTCTTCACGTGTACTCTTATTTTTATCACCAATTATTTCGTCAGTCTTCTTCCCACTTGTCTCTCAACTTGTATCTTCTCTTGTCTCCCAATTGGTCTCGCTATATGTCTCCTCATTCAAATCTAACTCTTTCACATCTTTTCTCCCCACTTGTTACGCCACTGTCTCTAATCACAGCCTATCAGCTGTTGACACGGTGTCTGTCGTAAAATTCTGCTCATGATTGAACTCTGGTTGGTACTAGCCAAGTCGCTTACGTCGACTCTTCAAGAGATTAGCTGAATTAACTTTTATTGACGAACAGATTGATTGCATGGCTCAATCGAGTATTCTGGGTTGTACAAATCTCTCAACTGTGTTTGTTCTGGGTGGTCATTAAAATGTTGAAAGATCCCGCTAAATCATATCAAATTCTTACATAAAAGTTTGAAGATTTTCCCCCACAAGATACTTTTTTTTTAAGTAGTTGAGAAAGTATAGAAATTGGTATTTGCTGATCGAATATGTACATACTTACTGTCTTCAAGGAATCATTTCATTACATTTCGGTACGAATTGTATATTCCACTGTGAAATGACTCATTAGAACAGGTAGAATGGAGTCAATATGAATTCTTACGAATATTTACAACTAATGAATGATAGATATTCATTTGATATAGAAATTGAGGAATGAAATTAGTAGTTTTTGTCACGATGACTATCTAAATTGCCGAATTCATCATTTCAAATCAGTGAATCATATGATTCTGTCTGTCTCCTATGAGTACAGTCGACACAGTGAGAGAATAGGATTTCTACCGTGGCGCATCCTGGTATCACTCTGGTGTACTGAATATTTCCAGCATGATAACACTAAAATCAGCTGAGCATTACACACTAATAGCGGCTCTTTTGATTTTTAAAATTCGATAGATATGTCTATATAGATATAGCCACATATGGATATAGATCACAGAGCTATGTATACATATTATAGCCAGCTAGATATGTCAATGAATATAGATATTTTGATGAATAATTACCATTATTTTTAGTGGATTCGCATGAAAACGTTGCTTCTTTCCGAACCTGTACATGGTCAACAGAACCACCAACCATCTTACATAAAAACGATGAAATACACATAAAACATACCCGTATGTTCACTGTTTCTCTCGCTTGAGTGCACAAGATACATTTGGATAATGCGAATATATCAATTCTCAATCATTATAATTAATAAAAACAACCAATAACGAGTGTAATTGTGCAATATCTAATTTTTCTATATCGATGAAGTTTTCTTGTGGTGGCTGCACGAATTCTATTCTCTCAGTGTGTTGACTGTGATATTTTGGATCATAGAAATATGGATACGCAACTCATTCTAATTCCTAAAAGGTGTTCGCACGTAACAAACGACGAACAATCGTTTCTATAGCAATACAGCGAACTGGTGGACTACCAAATATTCTGATTGGTCAATTCCAACTGGTGGACATTGTTGTCTCTCTCTTTCAACCATGTGTGACGTCAGTTGAGAATACCTTAAAGCAGACTCTCTCCGAAGCTAAGAAACATGGGGATGAACTGTTGCTTCTTTCAGTGCTGCGTGGTGATTAGAGTTCAGTGTATATTGTCAAATGATTGCAATACTTAATGTTCACTCAGTTGCGTATTGTTATGCTTTTTCCGATTTGTGTAAGATTTGTTCCACAAAGTAGACTTCAACGTGGACAGAAGAAATTCTGATGGACAAAAAAAGTGAATACGTATTTTTTCCTCTTGTGTTTTTATGTGGGGAAAATCTTGAAGTATATAATTAAAACCAACACTTTAAACTTCAGACGCCTTGTGCATAATGGAGGAAATTGGTATAAATTTAACCATGGAAACCTTTTTTCGCAAGTACATAGCTGATTGCTCAGCTTTGGAATGGCACTGCCTATTCATCGCTACGGAGGCGTCAGTCCGAAGCCGATATCACGAAAATGTCACATTTGTTCAAATTCCATACCAACTTCATATCGCTTCTGTAATATGATCATATATTCAGTAAAATAAGAAGGCTGTGAAAAGTGCAGAAAGAAAAATATATCAATACAATGGAGAATGTACGATAATCAGAATCAAAGTCATTGGACACATGAATGAGGAATTAACTTGTCTTGTGTGGTTCGCTCCATTAGGTGAGAAAAGAGTTATTGCGGGAATAGATAGATCGATGAAGTCTGAGAAAATCAAGTTGAACGTTCAAATTTGAGAGAGATTGTGAAGTAAAATAATAATAACTTGAGCATTCAGAGATATCCGTGTTAGAATTTTTATATATAAGAAGCTTCAAATACAGCAAATTTATATTGGCTACATTTTCACAATCAAATATGTATCGTGACCCTGACCCTTGAACTAGCCAACAGAAACAATCAAGTACATACCCATACAACTTCCATATAAGTGGTTCGATTCAGTTTCATCACATTCAACATAATGCTCTGCTATTAAAACAAAGAAGATGGATTATTTACTTTTCTATGAACCCAAACTTCAACAATTCCCCGAAATGAATTGATCAACTTGCCGCTTCCTCCTTCGCAATGTAGCCACTTCAACAATGTGGTCCGTTGAACAAAAAGACAGATAACAACAAAACACTGTTGAGTTATCAATTAGTGGCTGTAGAAGAGAATGTATATTCCAGTTTCAAGATCAAAGCATAATAGCTCTGGTCCATACGCTGTTTTGTTGTCTCAACTAGATTAATGGTCCTGTTAGATAATTAAGGCAAAGTTTAATTCAATGATTTATGTAAAGGGTCAAAAGGGAGTAACGGGTCAAGTTGTTCAACACGTTTAATATTCAGTAAAAAGGTTTCATTAGATTTTCTTACTCATTATTCATTTCATAACCCTGTATAAATCTTCATAAAACTGAGAGAAAGAGTTGAAAAGGAGTGAATAAGTTTTAGCCGAGTTTTGAAATTACCCTGAATAGAAGAATGGAAGTCTTCTTATATTATGATAAGATTTCTTAATGAAATGTTTCATTATAAAATTAAGGAAATGAAATTCTCCAGAGTCTTCAGAAGTCACATTTCCTTCAATTCTTTCACAATGAGTCGTTTACCAGCTTGAAAGAATAGTTGATGAAATGTTTTTATACTCGACCATGCAAAAATTGCTCTGAAAAATATAATGTCTGTCTGAGAGAAACCTGGAGATATTCACTCGGCATTGAGTACCAATATTATACCATCAATTGAAAACGGAGATTTGAAGTATCTCATAGACTCCAGTGATATCTTCCATTCACAAGAGTTCACTCATGAGTCAGTCGACAATGTTGAGTGTCAAATTATTATTTCAAGCATTGTATTGAAGGATTTCTCAGAAAATTGTAGTTTTGACAGATTGTTGCTTACGGTACTGTTAAATTCAAGCTTTCTGTAACTTCTGTTGAGTCAAAATTCTTATTGGAGACATAAATTCGTACACACAGCTCAACAATGCACACATTCTTGTCATATATATGTGGCTTCCATTGAAAACTGCTCAATTGTATCGATCAGAAGTGCATGGTAGTGGATTTAGGGGAACAAGTGCGTGGCCATTCAACATGTACAAACACATATTTTTAGGAACCATTATCTCCGAGAAGGATGAAACTATGATGATGAGATTTCTTGTACATGACAATACGTACATTAAGAAAAGTTTCCAACTAGATCAAACTTATACCATCATTACTTTCAGTAGAAAAAAATAAAAGGTTCATTAGCGTAATATAGAAAATATAACACCACACATTGACAAGGTGATGGACGGTGAAACCTGAAATGATGAATGCATCATATCAATGTAGTACAAATGCATTTAAATGAGGTCATGAACTCCCAGAAGAAATTTCAGAACGATATCCTGATTACTTTATGAAATGATGGTTCCTAAAGTTGAAAATAATAAGAACTGAGTAAATGGGGTTCAAAGTTGATGCACAGTAATTCCTCTGTGAAATAGCTGTATCCAAAACTCACTGTTGGATTTTGAAAATTCTAGGAATTCTGAATATTGATTTGAAAATTGGACGATCATTTCAATGGCAAAACTATATACAGAATTATTTTTTATGATCACAAAAGTAAAAAAAAATGAAAAAAAATAATTTTTTTTTTAACTGTACTTTTTCCGCATTTTGGTGATGACTAAGTTTTGAACGCTTCAAGAAAAGATACTACAATTCTGATACTGACGAAAAACCGGTGATATATTCAATATTTCCACAATGATTCAAACAGGATCTGTCACTTATATATCGCATCGTTTTCACAGGTGAACAGCCTGAAATGGAATATTATCAGCTGTATACCTGGGAAAATATCAGAATTCGAGGTTATCAATTCTATTCCACATCATTTATGAAAGAGATCCATGTTTCTTCCATCATAATTTAGATACATTCTCTCGATCAGGAGTGTTCACCATAATTGAATAATCTGCTGAAATGACTCCCATGCACCCTTATCATTTTTGAGTGAATATTTAGAATATTGTTTTTTCATTTCAGTTTTCATACCTCATACCATTCGGAATATATTCCAAGAAAAGAGTCCTTCTCTAACTCAGACTCAAGTGATCCGGCAATATACCAGAATTTGAATGTCAAAACTCAGATCTCGGATCTCTTTCACCTCAGAAAACAGATCTCTTTCATCTCAGAAAACAGATCTCTTTCACCTCAGAAAACAGATCTCTTTCACCTCAGAAAACAGATCTCTTTCACCTCCATTCAGTACTATTTTCAGGCTCTGAATATTTTCACAGGTATGAAGCTGACGAATATTGATTTTCCTGTTCATATGACATGTGATTTTTTCTTATCGACATCGAAAACTTGACACGCAGCATCTTTTTCCCTGAAAAGGCAGAGGATGGAAGTACATGGTCTGTAGAACGGGAAACCACAATAGCGGTCTCACCACCCAAGAGAGATAGTTTTCAATTGAAAGTTGATCACTTTCATGTATATGCAGTCTCCAAAGTATGCAGAATGACCGTTTTCTTATCATAAATTTGATATTGCATCAAAAATCTTTCAAATTTAATCATGAAATCATGAGATATTTCTCAATATATAAGCTTTCCATACAATTTCACATAACTGAACTCACAATCCCAATTTGCATTTGTGTATCTTCCAAATGAATCATGAAAATGATTAATACACATCAAAATCTACTTCTGAGAAG
>OZ023328.1:14515449-14542949 GCA_964007535.1 Brachyptera risi | reverse complement strand
GTGTAGGTTGGAGAGTTTGTGATAGTTGTATGATGGTCACAGAAATGCACTTCTTCACAGGACCCAGAACTCACGCCCAGAGTTTATAGTTCCAATAATCAGAGGTTCAACTCATCGATACAGACCGTCGGCCATGAATAATGCCATGAATGTTCGTATTTTTTCACAAATATAAAAAAATTGTTACAAAGAGTGATTTGCGAATTTCTGGATCGTATCAATGCGCTCTCGACGCCCCCTGCATGTGAAATGTGAGCATGTTATCGGAGTTTGATTTAGACAAAGAGTGTCAGTTGAGTCGTGTTTAGCCAGTGTGAGTATTGTTGGGTGAGGGGGGAGTAGGGGGAGAGCTCGGTCCATGTCAGAACCCTAATGGGTTCATAATGAATATGCTACCAATGTATCTTGTGTGGCTGTCAAAATTTCCAGGAAAATATCCACCTCTGATATCATCAATTATTGTTTTCGTTTTTTTTTGTCATTCACGCTTTTTACCAAATTGATTCATATGCATCTGCGAATTCAGTGTTACTGTGGAATTTTTTGTTTGACAATCTACAATTCTCTGAACACCATCATTTATTCTATCATATGGGCAATGAATGCATGAATCTGACCACTGATGATGCTAATGATAACAATGATAATGGCCACTGCATATTGTATCAACAATGTGTTTCATTGAACAAGTTTGTTTTCAAAAACTTTTTCAGCATGACTCAATCTAATTGACGACTAGTGATTGACCCGCCCACCAACGTCACAAAACAAAACATCCAATAAAATGGGCTGTTTTTTAAGTGGTAAAATTGACATAGCCTATCAGCGTGTCTCTAAATGCCCACATGAAGTATAGATCAAGGTGGCCTGCCGATAAGCCACGCCTATCACTATATTGCTGGGAAATAATCGAATGGCATGGATACCCCATCAACTGAACCAGTCGTTACTGGAGTCCATCAACCGGAGGAATCATGACATCTCAGGTACTCTCCCATCATATGAACTTAATTAACCCACTTGATAATAAATTCAAAATTGATTTCGAATAATTCCGATTTGCGATAAGAATGGTTTGCCAAATGGATGAATAATGAGTGAATGCAGTTTGATCTCAGGAATATTCTCATCGAAACATTGAATAAATGTTACGTTCAAACTGAATACTGTGATATTAACTGTCTGTTTGAACTCCATTGCGTATTGAAAAATTCACGAGGATAACGTAGGCTAGTCTACATAGCTAACAGATTGTTGTAATATTCTGTGGTTGTTAGCTGTCAACACATCTTGAAAAATTTGACGCTTTCAAAAAATATAGTTGTGTAACTAATCAAAAATACCCCCAAATAACCTGGCTGTTGGTGGGGTCGTTGAGCAAACAATAATCATCACTTACCAAGAACCGCGTGTCCGATCAATCGAAACTATCAGAATGACACTGATTTACAAAATATAATTGTGTTTGTTGAAGCCTGATTCACAATTGTTAGACGAGCTTCAGCGAGGATTCAATTTGACATACTGAAAAAAATTGGTGTTCGTTTTTATGTTTTTTTTTTTTTTTTTTTTTTATGTTTTTTTGTCGGTTCTCCACAGGTCAAACGGCTACAGCTATCAACTTCAAACTTTTTTTCGTCATGGTTCCTCATCTAACTTAGATTTGTATAGTTTTGTGGCATTATCGGGTGGTAACTTATTTTTTTATGAATTTTAGAAATTTCAAAAATCCCCATTAGAATAACCCGGAGGAAAATACTTGAAAAATCAAAATTTTTCAAGACCTCTCAAATTTTCGCCGAATATAAAGGAAACTATTAAGCACATTTTGAGAGATTTTTCGCATCAATCGGATGAGAAATAACGAAGAAAACGCATTTATAAAGCATTTTCCCATCAATTTAGGCTATTACGGGAACCAATTAAATCTATAGCAACAAGTCACCAATTAATTCAAAACGATTGAAATGAATGAAGAGGAAGGCCGTGACATAACTGATTCTCGTAAGGTTTTTGAACGTTTGGAGTGATCCAAGGTCTGTAGATGTAGATTGGGTTGACAAATTATTTTTCATTCTAGATTTCTATACCCCTAAGCTCGTCTAACAACGCGCATCCCGCGTTTTCCTAGTAATATAGTAATAGTGTTATGGTATATAGTGACATAGGTGGGCCACAATAGCCTCTTATTTCACTGGTTCACTGCCAACCTTAATCATCATTTTGCCTTGAACAGTTCGACTTTCAGTGGCAGTGGCAACAACCAAGGCCCTCCAGATTATTCTATTATTATTCTATTATTATTTTGAAATAATATATCAGGCCTTGCAGCATCTGTCAAAAGTAATTTTGACATCTATTCCTTCAGAATGTCTGATTTGAGTCTCAGAAAAAAATAAAATACCCGAAAGACAACGATAAGTCACTTGACTATAGAGTAGTAATATCATCTGATTGGTCAGAATTTGGCTTGTCATGAAAGTCATGAGGAATAAGTCATAAGAAATGGATTTTTTAAATTTCCTATGCCTCATTACCTAATCACTATAACCAGTTTCTTATTGTGAACGGTTACATGGAAACGCCTACATCCATTTCGCTCACATACACTATAACACTATTGCTATTTCATAATCACTATTCCATATTTCAATTGTGAATCAGGCTTTTAGACGTTCGCAGTTTATATAGGCTTACGGCAAAAAGTTTCCACCAGAGTGATTCCACAGTTCTGATCATAGGACTTGAACAGTGCAAGATATCAAATCCAAAAATACATCATCTGATGCGAGAAATATCTGTCGAAAATGCTCACGAGTTGAATTTTGTATCAATATAGGTAAAAAGATCACCAGCTAGACCTAACAGTAACACTCGATATTCCTGTCAAATAACAGGATATTGGGTTTTTACAGTATGAATCGACATTATTTCAGTATACTTTAGTATATGCACGGTATGAAGCAGTTTCACTACAATATGTCAACCAGGAAAGTCACTACGATCGTTTATATACTATACCGACACGGAAAATATCACGCTGTGAGTGAGTTTTCCTCCAATCAACGCTCGTAAACACAGGTTACATAATACATACACATTTCTCCATCTTAACTTTGTTGAAAAATGACATAAATTCTCAATACCTGTCCGATAAAGTCACGCGAATAGGAAATCAACCCTTTGACAAAACTTCAACCCGTGTTTATAATAATTAGCTTATCGTGGCTTGCGCTTGGCGTGCAAGGCGGTGAGTTTCTTCCTCGTGACAAGAATCTCTGCGGGAAACGTCACACTCTGGCATGTTTCCGACGTTCAATCGAACACCGATTTATTACTTCTGAGCAGTTCAATACATTCACCAAACCAATTAACTTATATGCACCTGCTCAGTAGTGAATTAGTAGAATTATTCACCAAGGAGAAATTGAGAGCTTCTCTTATGAATTCATATTTTTTTGTAGAATCATATTTTGATGATTCATTAATTGAATGCTACAAGAATCATCAAATTATTTGGAGTGGTTATGATCATATCATTTTTTCCAACCAGCACTTTGTAGGCCCACTTCTTATATTTGAGTTTGATTAACATTTGTGCTGATATTTTGAAATGCAGTTATTTCAAAGTATAATTTTCTCGATTTTAGGTCTGTACATAAATCTCTGAAACAATCGGAAATAATCACTTCACATTTCCACCACATGTAGAAGTGAGTATCTCATACTTGGGAGATAATTTATCCCATCTATGTGGAATCACTTCGTATTTGAAAAATGGTTGTATCTCGAGAAGAGGTATTTTTCGGTCATTTTTCAAAGGAGGAATTAAAAGACGAGCATTTTTGTCCAGTGTATGTGTACAAAGGTCTCTTTTAAAACTGTTGTAGTTTTGTTTCTCTTGCTCGCTCAGTTTGTGACGAACAGATACTGAAAAAGTGCACATCCAACAATGCCAGAGCCAGTATGAAGCTTTCAATGTCCCAGGTGCCTTATAATTGCGCGCGCACGCCAGGCGGTGACTTTCTTCTTTGCGACAAGAACCTTTGCTGGAAATGTCACACTCTGACTTGTTCCCGACGTTCTACCAAAACTTTCATACATCCACCGAATTAATTAACTTCTATGCACCTGCTCGGAGGTGAATTAGTAGAATTGCTTTGAAATTAATAACGAAATATGAGTGAAGCTGTGCTGGTATACACATAAGCCCAATGAAAATTACTTTTCCCATATTTTGTTACTATATTTCATATTTGAAACGGTGAAAGAATGCACGAGTGCAATTAGGACTTCAACAGTTGTGAATCATGGCGATGAATTCATGTCTCAATCGATATATAAGCTATTGTGATATGATTGAGAATAAATCTTCATAATTGCCCATCAGGCCTATAATTGAAATGTCTGGATGATGAATAAGAAGAAGTATATCCCATTCGAACTACTTGTCTATTGAGATATGTAGACTCCAAATTATTTTTTTAATTCGACACATTGAATCGAATTCATCACATCGTGAGTATGAAAATGTGTATCTCCGGGATTTTGCGTATATTACTCAAGAGAGTAAGTTCTAACTATTCAACCCATATCTCATAATTGTCCAGGGTATACAGCTGGAGAAGAATATTTTTCAGCTGAATAGTCTCGAATATAAGGGGGCATGATTCAAATGGTTATATTTCGTATTAATATTATTATCATTTTTTTGTCATTATCGATCATAAAATGATATTTGACACGTCAATACACACAACACATACACACATATTACAAGATATACCAAATACATTACGATACATACATATTGACACTTATCATATACACTCATTATTACACTTATATTTACATTTTATATTTATTATATTGAATGTATTGAAGAATGAATAGTTATTGGGGTACTTTGATTCTTTTTTCTCAGTTCTTATTGTTCACCACAAGTATAGGCCCTAGTTTATATTCGTTATATTTGAATAATGATGTGATATCTTACAGATTAGACTTCAATGGTTTTGTAGGATCATATTTTGAGAACATGTATGTATCACTAATCTCTTTTTGTGTCAATAATGAATAAAATTGAAAGTCAAAAAAATCCAGCTGTTTCCTCAGTATCAGAATTATATCTCATACCATTCACAAGTTATTACAAATGAACTGATATTTCGCTAAATCGACTCCCAAAAACTCTCAATGTGCGATGCCCAACAAAATCGAGCCGCATGACCATATTGATGTTGAAATAGAGTATTTCTTCAACAATATTTACTTCCATTGAAAAGTGAAAATGAAAATAAGTCCATCCATTCTAACTCGCATGGTTATCATATATGAAAAAAAAATCTTGTATTTTTCCTTTTACCATTACATCGAATCACATTACTGATACTATAATTGATTACCCTCGTTAATAATGAGAACCCTATGATCATAGACCCCCAACTGTGCCCTTGTCTCTCCGAGACCTCCCCCCCCCTCCATCCAACCAACCAACAAGCATTCTATCGCCATAACAAGAACATCTCCACACCAGACATATTACCTCCGTCCATCCCCCCCCCCTCGACGTATACGGATTAAATAGTTCCTTATATTGTTTTCTCTAAATCCTATTTGTTTGGTTTCATTCTCGTCGTAGCAATCTCGATTTCGGATTTGTTCCGCTGAACATCGTTTTCTCATCTGTTTACCATGCAGAACTCTTTTCCATTTTCTATTTTCCGTACCGCGACATGACATTTTCATGCATGCGGGAACTAAGATTGGAATGTCCCCTATGACGTTCAATAAAGGAGAAAATAAACCCACAGTATTGTTTTTTTTACATGGATCTTTTTGTGAGTCGTATAGACTATATGCGATCAAGTACCTATATGGAAGTGAGCGATAATAAAGTGGATGCATGATTATATTAGCACGTCCTTCTGTCGTTACATCTAAGAAAAAACGATGAGTCCTATTCAATTGTTATTGGTGCAGATTTATTGCGTTTTTGTCATATCAGAAATGGGAGAGCAACGCAAATACATATGGAAGCTTAATCGCAAAACAAAATCTAATTGAGGAGACAATGAGACAGTTCCGTCTGAGAAATAATAAACTCATAAATAGCAGCTCATTGATGCGATTTTGCATTTAATACAACTCTTTTTTGTCTACGGCTGAATTTCAAATGGACCCAATCAAGTAACGTGAGTTCGCATGATACTTTCACACACACACACACACACACACACACATACTCATAAACTTATTGAATCAAAATTGGAAGAAATGAAGAAAGGAAAAGAAAACCCAAGAGGAAAAGTTTCAACATTTTGAATTGTCTCAACTTTTTCTTGAGATTATTTGGTTGTGACTTGATTATGTTGCGTAATTCAAACGTATGAAAATTGAAAAAACCGATTGATATGTATTTTCATACATTGATAGTTTAAACTTCCAACCACTAACGATGGTTAAAAAGTTATGTTATCATTTCAAAACGCACGCAGGTTGTCAATCTCCCAACGACCACTATGGCGTTTCCTTGGTATTGATGAACAGTTGGCAACACTTGCTATAATGTCGTTGCCCAAACTATTAAATTGAGCTCCTGCATTCTTACTGAAACTATACTGCCAACATGAACTATAGCTTGGCATGATGCTCAATCATACCCATATTATTACATGGGTGGAGGCGCCGTGTTTTCTATGAACTGGTTCAATTGCTCGAAATTTCACTATCGAAATTCGTTTCGTATTCACCCATCATATTGTTCCTAGATTATATCCGGATGCTTTCGAATCCAATCTGCAAATTCTATATTCGAATACTAGTCTTCAATTCGAAGTTACATAATGAGGGCCTCATTTCATTTTAGAGTTACTCTCGTATACTTATGAAATGACTGAAAAGAGATGAACATGAACATGAAGATGAACAGCCATCATGGACGAATTTCGTCCAATTAAATGTGATTATTGATATATTTTTTCAGCTACAGAACCCCGAACGATGATTTGAAAAATCAAAACGTTATCAGAACTGGAAAATCCCGTATTATAGACATCATGTGTGTGAAATAATAATGTATGGTATATTATCATGAATGATGAATGAAAACCCACTGCAATCATATGACTATATCGTTACTACATTCATATAAAGAACCTATGATTCCAATTCTTTAACTATTTGATGAAATGATAGTAGTGAATTCTTATGAATTATATAATTATGCAAGGCAGAATACAATATTTTCGAATATGAATATAGACACAAGTGTCTAGGGATATGAAAGATGATCGATCGATACTTCCATCCCTTGTGGCTACAACCATGTATAATCTCATATTGTTGATAACATTTAATAATCTCAGCCTACGACAGGTTGACTTGCCTATGCGTGCTGTTTCTCATTAAAACTTGACGATAATCTGTTTGCGGAGCTCAATTTCAACTCGACCGAATCGTATGAGGAACACTTCCATATGTCCTGTATCGGGTTATCCGGCCATGCTAGCTGCATACGAATAGAATGAGATCTCATTAGCAATAATTCCCATGCATTGTGGAACTTGGACAAAAGAATCTCAACGATGGACGCCGGACCTCCAGACGTCCATCCCCCGCTTCTCTCCCCCTCCCCCCACCTCCCCAACCCTCACATTCATCTCTTTAGACCGCATTGTAGAATGTCTACCCGAGAGGAGGGGATAGACGGAATGATCTAATCAAATTAGCGTTTGTAATATTTCTTTTCTCTTTCTACTTTTCGTAGTTTTCATATTTCTTTTTTCTACAATGATTCGTTCCGTTAGTTCTATTTACTATGGTCTTTCATCAATTTGTAAGTGATTCTGAAGTTATTCTAAATAAGTAGGAAACTATAATTATTTGATGTGGCTCAAAATTATTCGTCCGCAAATTATCAGGTTTTTTTTCATGAAATATAGAACTGAACGTTTCCGTTGTGTACTCTTCCATTCAATGCTCGCAATGATCATCCACACAGCCGGCTATTCCGATGTAATATGTACTCACAAAGCTACTCTCGAGACAGAACTTGATAATTCCAGTAATTATATAGAGAGATATTTCTAGATAATTCGTCGAGTACGTTTGATATCAGAAACGTTGGTGTACATCACTCTGAGTGAGTATATTGAGGTCACAATGAGTGTGTGCAGAGCTCCAGTGAGTAAATCATGAATGCTCTCAGATTTTGACCAACCATATAGAAAATTCACTGGTATTTCCAAGAGAATATATATTTGAACTACAATCGTCGTCCAACCAGGCTTTCCTGTCAACCACTTCTCAAGAGTCCGACAAATTACGAGAACAAAGATGAAATGTAATGATCAATAATCTATTCAACCGACGCTTGCTCCATAGTTGAGTGGTATGTTGCATGCTTCTTTCATCTCCGGTAGAAAAACCGAGTTTTTGAACCGGTCAAAAACTTTGTTCAACCGGATGGACTTACCGGGGAAGAGAAAACGTACAAACGTGGCATTTGACCATCAACAACATGATCAACCGAGACTTGATTCTGGATAACACTGTAGCAGGGTATTTTCCGTCTCGGTGGGTGAGTGAATCACAGAATACGGTTAATTCGATCAACCGAAACGGAAATATATATGAATATATATGAATATATATATATATATATATATATATATATATATGTATATATATATATATATATATATATATATATATATATATATATATATATATAAATATATATATATATATATATATATATATATATATATATATATATATATATATAGATATATATATATATATATATATATGTATATATAGATATATATATATATATATATTATAAATATATATATATAAATATATATATATATATATATATATATATATATATATATATATATATATATATACATATATATTCATATATACATATATATGTATGTATATATATATATATATATATATATATATATATATATATATATATATATATATATTCATTCATCAGATGACCGACGTGACCTCAGATGTTGAAACAAGACATTGACCGACTGAGCCAAACGGGCGGCATCGTAACTAAATTTCTTCTTAAAAAAAAATCATCAAGTAAGCCCACACATTTCAAATACGTTTTCTGTGAAATGCAGAATGAAAACTATTGCAGACGACAAGTCGTCAGCATTTATCTGTCCGAGCATTACGTCCGTTAAAACGAGCGTGTTCCGCGAAGCTCTCACAAGATAAAAACAAAAAGAAAGAGAAACAATAAAGTTGTTTTTGTCCCCGAGAAAGATTCGTCGCGCGTATTACGCCGCCTAACCAGCCATTTAATGCCAGTTATGGCCCATTAGTGTATAAACCGCTGAGCGTCTCGCGGGGAACGCGGTTACTTTG
The DNA here is from genome assembly GCA_964007535.1 of Brachyptera risi. Lineage (NCBI taxonomy): Eukaryota > Metazoa > Arthropoda > Insecta > Plecoptera > Taeniopterygidae > Brachyptera > Brachyptera risi. The sequence continues at coordinate 14,533,550 of OZ023328.1, read as the reverse complement.
TTGATGCCATAATGCAGTTGACAGTAAGTTATCAGCGACCCCCCACACCCCCTGAGCCCCCCTCCCCCTCCCTCCCCCTCATCCTCTCAGAACCCCCCTCTTCGGAGACTTTCGCTTCGTTTAGTTGCTTCCGAATATCGTGTATTATTTTATTGTTGGAAACAGAAATGCGAAGCAGTCTTGTGCTAAGATCTGGAGAGTAATGGTTGAAGATTGCATGCCAACTTGGTTGGACTGAAAAATATCTACGAAATATGTGACTCCTTGAAGTTGTTCAAGCGGTTGTCTTCCAAAAATATGAGGAATAAAATCGATGTGATTAAATTGCAGTTCGAATTTCAATTTTAATTACGAAATATAATTCGAGAACTCTCTCAGATTTGTGGATCTTCTGATTACCATCATCATTATACTGTGATCATGTTTTTCCATCCCATTATAGCATATAAATACGAATTATTATTAATGTCACATGTAGGCCTTATATGAAATCAATCGATAATTACAGGACAATCATCCAGTTATTAACAATTATACAATTGAAATTCACATGAAGAATCAATAATTCCATTTGATATCATGCATACATTCATAACAGAACTATCAAATGATTATTTCGATATGGAAAAGTGTATAACGGCATGAATACAAGGTGTGCATATAGTGACGAAATATCAACTTGAATATTTGATCATCTAGAATCATGTCATTTACGTTTGATACTGAATGTGGCTCAATATAGAATAATTCATGGTATGGTTGCTCATATGGTCACAGAATAGAATCTGTTTTCATTCATCTCCATGAAATATAGAAATATTGTCACATTTTGGTTCATTATATCGAAATCTAGATGTGTGATATTTTACAAAAATATTTTTCTCAATTTATGTTTTACATCTGGATTGAATTTCAATAAATGAGTCACTATCATCCTCTGGAATCATGCGAGAGTCACTTTTGGGCCTGATGGACGAGAATATAAATTTTCATATTCGGAGATGACCAAATACCGTAACTAGAGACATATCAAATAACTACATAGAATGATACAGCAGATAACACCTAAGAATCACTTCGGAAATGATCCACTGGAAGGCAATGATGAACTTGAGAGTAGAAATGTGTGGTTTCAATCGGAAAGTTTTGATTTGACGTTCCGTTTCTCAATCAGTCAATAAGAAAATTGTTCCAACAATTTCAGTATTTCCTCTTCCATCTTGAATGAAGGCATATTTTTCTCTCACATTTTCTTCAATAATTTGTCATCGTTGGCTCTCTTCCATATCGAATCCTAATGACCATTGCGATTCTATTGTGATGATGATCATTACTTACTTAGAGACCCCACTAACATCCAGGTTAAATGGGAGAAAAAAAAACAGGTGATAATGTGACTACGAAGAGTGATGATCAACAAAATCTCATGCCTTATGCGGGAATCGAACCCACGCCCAACGGTGACTTCCGTTTCTGAATGCAACTGACTTTGCAACGGAGAAAAGCGTTTGCATTGTTCGCTTTGTTTCAACACTGAGGTATTGTTGTGTGTACCTTGCGTTATATAAGTCAGTAATAACGGTCAATGTGAAATTAGAGTAATGACTCACTAAACATCTCAATGTCTTCCACAGCTGCGTCAACGAATACCTTTTCAGAACAAACAATAATTTGTTGAATGAAATAATTTCCTCTCGACTCATTCCTCAAGTCATAATTCAACTGAATGCTAATTGACTCCCGTGGATTTAATCTCATCAATTAAAATACACGGGTTGTGTTTAATTGGAAGGTATGTTTGTGAAATATTTCCCTTCTAATTGCAGTCACTCATTTTATTCGGATATATTCATTATATTCAGACCCATTTGACTATTATTGGAATTAAATGAGTTAATAGTTTATAACTGCTGAATTAGGTTCATAATGCAATCAAATACAAATCACAATATTAGGGTAGAAATGTACATTATCAAGATGAATGAGATCATAAAATGAAGGTGTCGGCAGTTGTGTACCCGTCCAGTGATGATTGTTGCTACTTGTGTGGCTCGGTAGGCTCAGTTGATGCCTTGGAAAACGGAGTCAAGTCGTGCATTGGCTCGAATGATGAATACTGAATTGTGAATTTTTGTCAACATTATTGATCCATCTTCGGCTTTTGCTTATTCTTCTTAAAGACAAAAAATGTATGGGATCATTAAGACGTCCCCAGTCTCAATAAGTTTAAATATTCCCGCCAGAGTAATTTCACGGATATAAATAATCATATAGCTTGAACCGTGGAAGATACATTATATGATGTGGATAAAATTTGTCAGAAATTCTAATGGGTCAAATTTCATAATAACAAAGGTGGAAAGTATTACCCTTGTATGTATAACAGTGACACTCTATATTTCAGACATATATTTTAACTCTCCCGGGTACCACTACATACGAATAGTCGTAACGGGGTTTGAATGTTCATCATGGATCGACCATATTTCAGAGAATACTTTTCTGAACTGTATAAAGCGGTTACACCGCGCAATATCTTTGAACGTACAGCCACCACGATCGTGTATATGTTACTTTGACACTGAAACAATCACGCTGTGCGTAGGTTACCACCATGTAAACAACACAATCAGCGGTATTGTGTGTGGTCATATATGAATTACTAAATTCATCAATATCTATCAGATACAATACGGCGAAATTCACTAGATTCATACGCAATGAGGAAATATGCATCACACTTCATTCACATTTCCGGATATTACAGGAATGATTTTCACCTGGAATGTGTTCGGGACTTTTGGAAACTGAAAGACTTTCATCTACGATGGAAAAATTAGGGTCACAGACAGCGCAGTCCTGGACCCTTATTCTCAAGATTATGAGATTATGAGATGAGATTTTTTGGTAGAATTCTGGTAATCTCACTTGAAATGGAAATACCATAGCATGATGATATCATCTCATAATCTCATCTCATAATCTCATAATCTCGAGAATAAGGGTCTTGGTGTCAGAGTACATTGGCTTTGAATAATCAGAATGAGATGGTCTGATCGCCCTTGTGGTGCCCCGTCTTAACGATCACACCTTCCATGCATAGCCTCAATCGAGAAACAATGATTTTGTATCAAGTTTCAATGTTGATTGAGAAATACTCACACGAAACCTGCATGACATTTCTTTTCATTTAAGTACTCAAGTTGATTCGAATAAGTGAGGAATACCTGGATTAAAGTGGCAGATATCAACATCTGTGTGTGTGGTTCACTCTTAATACCAAATTGATAATATCCAGATATATCACAAGATCGATGTATACTTGTGTGCTCCGAAATTTTTAGAAACTGCAAGACTTTTATCTATGGCGAGAAAGTATGGTCACAAACAGCGCAGTCCCACTGTCAGAGTTATTTGTTCTCAATTTTGAATGATCAAAATGAGGTGGTAAGATCGCCCTTGTGGTCCTACATTTAAACGATCCTACGTACCTAACGATCCAGCAACAATGATTTTGCATCAAGTTTCGATGTTAATGGCAAAAAGTTCGATGTTTGTTTCATCGCGGAGAGTTTTTGTGCGAACACCAAAGTTCTCACAATCATAAATGATGAACCATTTCTATCTCTAGTGAATACAAGCATACACAAAAACTTTTTTAATTTGATCTCGAGCGGGTGATTCAAGTTTTTACGATGAAAACGTTTTTTATGAGCACGATTAAAGACTAATTTCTCTTGTATTTCTTCAAGTTTCCGAATCGACTTAAAGAAATGCTCCGAGACGTCACTTGCAACCCTCTCTCACCCTTCACCCCACACATCTCACCCCTTGTTTCTATCAGAGGTCGTTGCTTGGTTCATGGAAATTAAATTCAGCGTGTAATGAAGTTTTGAAGCAACAACAACAACGACAACGATAGAAATGAGCATCTGTAAGCGAGTGTTGTCGTGATGGTTGTCTTGGAGTGTTGCTAGAATGCGAATTGTGGCGGTGACACGTATACTTTGTGTGTCGAGTTTTGGCCGTCCCGATCGACCGTCTCGTCTCACGCTCGGATGTGTCGTGTCGACTTTTCTTGTCGGAAGAAGATCATGATTCGAGCAATACGAATGATGGGTAGACTTGTCTGCGAATTATATGAATGAGTGTTCATAATTCAAAGCACAACTAGAACGTATATGGAAACTTTATGACACTCATTGTCAGTGTTACTTTTGTGCATTTCTTTTGGAACAAAATTGAGATCATCAACATTCTCTTGTTTGATGATTCGAGTGAATCAAGGGCTTATGTTTTCTAGAGGCTGTGCAGTGACTTCTATTGGAAACAAATTATTCATCACTCCAAAATGGCCAACTTGCAAATAAATTTGAACATTAAAATGTCCTCACAATTTGCTTTACAAAGAAACATCTCATACTCGTGCACAATTTCAGGTTCACCGTTCAGTACCATACCAAGTTCAGAAACCAAGAAAGACTATATTGTATTTTTTTTTTTTTTCATTCGATGTTAATGCTTGATACAAATAATTTCTCACAGACATACAATTCAATCAGTTACAAAAAAATGATTATAAATATAATATAATAATAATAATAATAATAATGATAATGATACATTGATCAAAGCAATGGCTAACATATACTCACCCTTACATTTTTAATCGGTGATCAATTTACTCAACGAATTTCAACTGTATATATACCTTCTTTGGTGGTTGGAATAACTCACATCCTACGATCTTCATCATCAAAATAATGTGTTCAGCGAACAATTTGCTGCTCACTCATATGTAAGCAATTTTTTTATTGCAATTCATTCACATACTCAATTCATCTGTACATATTTTCAACATTTCCCAATTATTTCACTTGTTATTGATTGAGAAATTGATATTTATCTCGATTCAATGCAGAAATTGGTGAATATCTGATGAATACACTTGTATAATCAAGTGTCAAAGATAATCCAAGAACAAACCAAATCACATTCTATGGCGACGGGTATACCTGCACTCTTATTCATATCATAATTCTCTTTCATTTCATTATTCCAGAATCATGTCTCATTTGTTGGCTCAGTGATTGATTGGTCTGTTTCCTTCATTGTTGACCATTATTCGGAGCTGGATTTATGTCAGTTTGTCAGATTTGTTTCATGATGTCGTGTTGAAACAGCGATAGTTTCAGAAATAGATTCTGTGTTTTTACTGCTATGATCGTTGTACTATGTCCGACTTTGCACACGGAATGGAATTGGGACACCGAGATAAGTGGCATTGTTCTTGTAACTTTTGCTCAGTTGAAATCTTCAATGTAGCTCGACCAGACATTTATTTCTACCCGACAGTAAAAATGAAATTGGATGGTATAATTCATACCAATAAGTCATGATTGAATAATATAAAAATTGTTTTTCTGTAATCCTGTTGGACGGAAACTGATAACCCAACAGATGCTTGACCCGATATAAATTTATACGAGATCGTAGATTGAATGTATGAACCAAATCCATCTCATTAAAGCCCCTATTGAAGTATGAACGTCTCTCAAAACGTTCGTCGCACAGCCTTCTTCATTCAGATCATTCTTATCTCATAGAATGAACTAATTATCTGAATGAAGATGGCTGTGGTTCGTCCAAACTTCATTTACATACATGATCAGATGATCAGTCCTCTGAAATCAAGCCTGATTCTCGAGAGAAATATGCACGTCCAGCAATCAGTTCTGCCTCATGATATATATTTTGAGTTCCATTCTGCGGGACTCGACGAAGGAACTATTTTTTTTTGTATTTATTTTATTCAATAATTCCTTCGACCCTCTTCCTAGGAAATCGGAATGGTCAGCAGTTCACAATTATCAGCTCACTAACTCATAAAATATGTGGCTTATAGCATTATATGATATCAAGTAAATCCATTGATCATTAACAATAATGATAATGATAGTATTAATTGATTAATTGAAAAATTAATCATCATTTTTTGATGCAATATTCAAATTCATACTTTCACATGAGTTCACTCTTGATATTGATATCATTGTGCTCCGGACTTTGGGGAACTGAGATACTTCTATCTGCGGGAAGAAAGTATGGTCACAAACATCGCAGTCCTGGTGTCAAAGTTGATTGTTCTCAATTCAAAATAATCAAAATGGGGTATTGAGATTGCCCTTGTGGTGCTCCGTTCGAACGATCTCACTTTCAATAAAAGCCTTGATTGGGGAACCATGATTATAGATTTCAAGTTTCGATGTTGATTAAAACTATTGATATCATCACGAACCTTCAAATTGATTCAGAAATCGAACAAATTATATCAACTCTATGAAATCAAGTACCAGCAAATCATCATCCGTATAACGGTATAACTAAACGATCATTTATTAATTCCACTGCCTTCTACTTCTCATCAGCGACTGTTGAATATGAAAAACTCTAGGAATCAGCAATATTCTAGTGTTTGATGACGTAGTTCAGAGTCCTCTAATCTCGACTACTTTCACAACGCACTCCTACGGGAGTCGTACGAAGTTTTAATGCATTCCAAACAAAGGGAGTACGTCAGCCGATGCATGCACGTCCGTATGCCGGTTGACTAGTTCTTTGCACCGGGACGGACCGACTAATTGCGTGTGTTCTGGGCGGGGGGGGGGGGAGGGGGGAGTGGCGCTGACGTTGCATTGCAACTAAGCGTAGAGGACACTTTTAAACTGTTTGCGATCAGTTCGGATGTTTTTTTGCACGACGAAGCTAGAAACATGTTTAGTGGAACGGTGAAGCTGGCTTGTTTTAATGAAACAATTCAATTGATTTTTTTTTTTTTAGACAAAGAATGGTGAATTTCAGGTTCACATTGATTGAACACGTAGTTACTTTTTCATCGCTCTTCTTTCCATCCAAATAATTGAAATCTGAATAGCATTAATATCAACCGAGATTTTTCAGAATTCTTCGCACTAATTTGTCTCTCCTAGTTTGCAGAGTCGAATAATACAAAGCTGGGTTGATGTATCATATTATTTTTTGAGGTCTGTATTATGAAGCCAAACTATGAAGTTCTTTATTGGAAAACTTTTGACAGGATCCAACTATTGGTGGGGATTTTCTCGATTTCAGTCATCGTTCCATGATCAACCATCATATAACTTCCTCACTCAGACTTCAAAATAATATCGCCTCCAAGAGCATGAATTGCCAGCGTGGGAGTCACTCAAACCAAGAGTTCAAAGTTGTTATCACTATGGTCACCCATGATGTATCATTTCACAAAAGCAACCTGAACTGTTATAAAATGTAATGTAATGAAGTGTATGTGAATGGAGTTCGGGCTTGAGAGAAGTATAGTAGATGCCGTGATTTGAAACGGGAAACTGTGGAATAAAAGACGACCAGCTAGATTAAAGAGAACAGGAATTTGATTGGTTATTATCTACTGGAAAATTCAATCACCATAACAATATATAGATCAATATCAAAGTCACGGTCTCTCGGAATGCATAAACTTGACATTTTATAGCCAGCTTCGAAAGCAGTGCTAGAATTTTTTGCTCAGAATAATAACAATTCACAAGAACTGGATACGTTGCCAATGTACTTTGTTCTTCTAGTAAACATCATTCAATCAAAGTATTGGACTCTTGGAGCTACTTATAAGCTCAGGACGTTCTTTGGAGTGGTAGATGGTATGATTCAACTCGTGCATCATTCTTTGATCCTATATATTTTTGAAGAGACACCAAGTACTGTCATATAGTTTGTGATATCAAAACTATGATTCCAAAGAAACACAGTTCTCCTTGACACCTTGGAATTATCCTCTCGAATAATAATATCCACAAGTATAAACTTTCATCTCTGCTCATTTGTATACTACCGTATAACCTAACTGTTGGTGGGGTCTATAATTGGAATACAATAATGTTAGTTAGATGAGCGTAGCGAAGTCTCCATCCCTGCACTCCCATAGGGTTTTGTCTGTGTGTGTTTTTTTTTTCGTGTTTTTTTGGGTTTTTTTTGTATGCACTCCACAGATCGCAGGGTTCAACTGATCGACATGAAACTTTTTTGTTTACACACAAAATCATCCAACTTGGAACTATGGTTTTTGGGATGAATCGGTCATACCGATTTTAAGAAATTTAATCTCAAAGTTTCCAAAAACCCCATAAGATTTGGCTGGGCGGAAAATGTTGAAAAATAGAATCTCTCCAAATGGAATGAAATTTTCTCTGAATGTGTATACATATATTTCAAACATTAATTTAATTTTGTATGCAATTCTAATCAGCCTTTTTGAAGAAAAAAAATTGAAATAACTGGTGCTTTTCATCAAATATATCATGAAAATAATGACAGAACTGAGTTGCCGAGATTCACTGCTTTCCAGATTCGATATTTGCCCAACAATGAAATATTTTCTTTATATGTCAAGGTGTGTAGAATACCAGAATCGATAAAGTAAGTAGCAAGGGTATGAACTACGTTAACGACTTCTAAACCTTATTCAGATATCTCGCTCATTTTACAACGCTCATGTTGCGTTTGGCTAGTGATGATAATAATGATAATGATTTTTTTTTATTTTCAGAATAGTTTCGTATACAGCAATGTTATATGAAGTTGTACGCTCATAAAATAGCAACAAAGCCTAAAACTGACTCATCTGGGGGTGTATACTAAGTTTATGCTCACATGGCTCACATGTGAATGATAAAAAATGTATGAAGTGAAATATTAGAAATTATCATGAATGGTAAAAATTATAATATATGATGATATCAAATGATGATAATGATATCAATAACTTTCATATCCAGAAGGAGTAGATCGTGTGGCACCTGAGTATAGTTTAAAACTACTGTAATTATATAATCACATTGCAGTTTCATTGAAATGTAATATTTTTGAACGTTGTTGGATGTGGGTCAATTTCTGATCGTACCTCTTCCTGAAATATCGCAATCCTCACACAACACCACAGTTCAAACATGATGTTGATATTTCCGTCAGCTATGTCGACATACGGCCATCTTATCTCATCCATCTCATCTTACACAGATGATATGTTCTTATCTATATACTTCGAGTTGGATATGAAATCAGTGGATATGATGAGGACGTTCTTAACTATATCAACTTGAAGATTTGTGGTTCTGTAGTACCGGTATCGAAATGTTGGTATGCTCTCACGTTTTTGTTTCTGTTCGAGAAAAAAAAATGACAAAAAAGTGAACTTTCCTGACAAATCATATTTCATCGATATTGATTCTTTCGATTTCCACACCCACCTGATTATTATCACACATTTATTCCTTCGAATTAGAATAATCCGATGCATTTTTTTGGCCACCCTCGGTAGCTCAGTCAGCTGAGGCACCGCTTCAGAAACTGAAGTCACCACTGGGCGTCCTTTCACTTATCATCACCTCATAGATTCACAATCACCTGCTCATTCGTACCCCCGTATAACCTAGCTGTTGGTGGGGTCGTTAAGCAAACAATAATATATATTTTTTAATAGATTGTATCAATTCAGGCGTTATTATTTTTATTTCAATCGAGTTTCCATGGTGTATTCAAAAGTTACTCCATAAAAATGGAGACAAAAGTGAATTACTCCAAGCAATTAATTTCCTAAACCTGTTGATAACAGAAAAATCTCTCAAGTGATGCGACATGACTCACAATTGAAGGGTGGAAACATCGTTCAGCGAATTGCAAAATATGATATTTATAGCGGAACTCACTTGGGCGTAAAACTCATCTTCTCCTCGGAGCAAATTGTGTTGTGGCAATTACTAAATAATACAATCAACTCCTGAATGATGCAAATATAAATTTCCATAACAAATGCAATCAACCGGTTTGTTACAACTTGCAAAAGCTCAACTTTTCTTCCAAATCGATTAAATGTTCTGAGACTTTTGAGTTTCAGAATGAGATTGTTTGTCATGAAATCATTTCACAAATTGCTTTTCACACTAGCACAGTTATCCGTACATGCCTACTATTCAATGATATCAATTCGAATGGAATAGTATATTTTGTGTTCACTCACGACTGTAACTATTCGTGAATTGGTTGAAAAATGGAAGAGTAAATATCCATATATATTTTGTTCTCATACATTCATTTTATCACTTATATTCCCCTGTCCAATCAGTAATTTCAACAATGGTGAAATATGACATTTCCAATTGGATATTTAGTGAAATTCACTTTGGATGAATCAACTCTCGCTGTTTACATACTTTAGAAATCAGTAACGTGATAGTAGCTCTGACTGGCAGTTCAAAGTTGTCATCACCATGGTTACCCATGCTATTTGTTCTCATTATCTCTTAAATAGAAGCTAACTGGACTTGGTGATACTGTTCCTTGATCAAAATCAAATCTCAATACAATTCAACAGTTCATTTGAACGATAGACAAGATCATTGTTAGTGGATTTGATGCAATCATCAACAAATGGACCAATCAGCTGCCAGAATTCCTCCTGATATATTTCAAAAACGACTCGGTGATATTATTTGAAACGATCGAATCATGGGCCACAATTAAGAAGAGAACTCCATTCATATTGATGGAGAGAAATTTTTTGATAGCATTTCTAGAAAGTTTTGGGATGCCATCAGAACTGAGGAATTCAGAAAAGAAGTAGTGAGATCAGAAGAAATCAGCAACTTTCTCCAACAATTGGGAACAAAAATCAATTCATTCGGATATTCCAACAGTGTATGAAAAAAAAATGCAAACAATATAGTGATAATCACGTATAATATTTCGATGGATTCATTGTGATGTCAAAACATTATAGTTTAATGCTAGATGAAGAATACTACTAATACACCGATAACCGAGACGCGTGGCCGAGTGATGACACACTGAACCGTCATTCGGGAGACCGGGATTCGATTCCCGCCATGGTCGACCATCCTGACAGAGGTTTATCGTGGTTTCCCTCTGTCGTTCAGGTTGATACTGGGATGGTTCCTCAACAACAGGCCACGGTCGACTCCTTTCCGCCATCCATAAACACCTAATAAAATTACCTTTCATCTCATCATCCCATCATCTCATTCATCATCCACCGACGCCAATATATCGTAGCCATCAGTATAGTGCGTCGTTAGAGAAAACGAGAAAAAAATACACTGATAGCGCCACTAGTTGAAACCACTGATGTAATGTGATAAGTCAAACGATAAACAATTCATGAATAGAAATGGAATCAGAATAGATTATCGACAAGAACTGAGAAACATTATTTGAATGCTGGAATCTCACAACTCGAATGAAGTTACTTGGGTCTACAATGAGTCACCAAACATTGGTCAGCCACAGCGGTGTACTGGGGACTTATATTAAACTGATTCAATATTATTGTAACGAGTTCTGACCTTTGAACTTTGAGTTCTCTCTGCCACTCGCTAACATGCAGTTCGATCACCACGTGTGGCATTGAAGGTGGCTTTTAATTCTATCCCGTGAATATCACACCTTCATGAAGTTAAATCCACTATACAATTGAACCAAAACGTGTGAAATCAGGGAGTGAAGCCCGAGCAACTTGAACATTATTGCACAAAAGTTGTGATATAAACAGTTTTGTTCAAGTTAACTCTTCAAAAAAAGGAAATTGCATATGTGGGGATTGATATTACGCACATGATGGAAACATCCAGTAATTATAAGTGGGCCTAATAGCTATATTGGCATAATGATGGAATGGAATTGGCTATCAAGGCTAGTTATAACCACCGAACGTTTGCATTATATGCCCAATTACATGTGTATTTTCCCTTTGACAGAATTAACTTGGTCAAAAGTTTCACCACTAATTTTATACGCCAAAGTGTTTTCTGATATCGAGGGCCTAGCTCCCTGTATTACCATGGTCTTGTTTTTGTTTGGTATTTTATCGTCATGAAGTAAATGTACTATATGGATGAGTACATCTAGTGTTTGACTGTTGGACATGAATGAAGAGTTTCAATTTTGTTCTCATCTTTCAATTTTGGTTTCATTCATTCCACTGATATGTATGTGACGCAACAGGCTTGAAAATGAATATGAATATGTTTCCATATTCATAAATATATATGTATATATATATATATATATATATATATATATATATATATATATATATATATATATATATATATATATATATATATATATATGTATGTATATATTCATATATATATATATATATATATATATATATATATATATATATATATATATATATATATATATACATATATATATATATTTATATATATATATATATATATATATATATATATATATATATATATATATATATATATATATATGTATATATATATATATATATATATATATATATATATATATATATATATATATATAAATATATATATATATATATATATATATATATATATATATATATATATATATATATTGAAAGTTCTAGTTTAATCTGAAAATGGAGTGGTAATGGTTGAACATTGTAGATGTATTTCGTATTTTTCGTTCGGTCACCGGTCGTCGCAGTCGACTTCATTGTGAGTTTCACATTCTTCATGTGTCATGACGTTCACATGGCTCACTGGTTCAGCACGCGTATTTCTCGAGTGAGTCTCACCTCATTCATTCATTTTACCATGGTACTCATCTCTTCCAGTGAATATTCGCCAATCAATGTTCTGGACCCTTACCTAATACATTTCGTGCCAGGCCTGGCTTGCTCCAAGAGACTAGGTTTTTGATTGGTTAATTAATGTTCACTAGTAGGGCTACCTATCATGGCATCATGCCTGGTCTTTATGTATTCACATTTTTGTGGATCCCAGCCTTGCTCAGGAGGTGAGCTTCGAAATGTGACGAATTATCTGGTCCAAGAGACTTCGATTTTTTTTTCATGATATATCATCATTGTTGAAAACGTTTTTGTGAGCACCAACCAATCAAAGTCCAAGCCTCTTGGTGCTAGCTGGCATCAGCACTAAATCAACAGTGGATTTTGAAGTGAGGGTCCTGAACACTTACCCAATATATCCACTATTTTCACCATTTCCAACATGGACATCGTGTTAGACCTGACTAGCTCCAAGAGACCATTACTTTGATTGGATAATATGTTCACTGCAAAAGCTACCTTTCATAGTAACCTTGTCTAGCTTCGTATATTTACATTGTTGTCAGCATAGAATCCTGGCCCTTATCTTGAGGAGAGGGGGGGGGGTATGGATGTGACAAACTATTGCATTTCCATATTGTGTTGTCATGGTAGGTAGTTCATACAGTAAACATAACCGATCAATGTATTGGCCGCTTGAAGCTAGCTAGCCCTAGTACGTTTTTCTGAATGGTAGTCGTGGTAAGAGGCCAGGTTCTTCAGTATTACCCAATTTCCATTATTCAATCACCACAGCATATTATAATATTCGAAGTATCGGCTGAATCGTGAAAATATGCGAATTTCTGTGATGATTATCTTTTATTTTGTGTACAAAAATTATATAACACTCGGCTTCTCTTACGTTACTGAAGTGTACTAACGTTTCTTTCCGGCTGCGACCCAGTTGGAAATAGTATTTTGATTATATTTTCACATCAAGCTGCAAGTTTGAATAAAATTCGAATGAGCTTTTTATGAATTCATTATGAGGAAAAATGTTGATATGGCCAACAATATCAATGAAAAAGAAGTATCGAGATATACTATGCTGAGCGCACATGTTTTCTGATATCAAATATCATCATGAGAATGCGAAAAGTATGGAAATGAGTGAACGAAGTATATGAACTCTTACATATGTGAAAAATGTACAATATTCCATGTTGTCCATCTTTTCCGGCTTCATACATCTTTTCTATGATTTTTATTTTCCGTTATTGCGTTCCCGTTGGAATCATTTCATAATTATTGAATAATCGAATGATTTCATCCATCATCATTCTTGGAATTCATTCGTATATAACTCATGAAATTTCTTGTGAGATATTCGTAGGCTTCTTGCCAAGCAATACATGACTAACAATCTTTACCATAGCATTACAGTCAATTGGTGGACCATCAACAATGATTGTGATCGGTTGATATCAATTGGTGTATCTTTCAACAATGAGTGATATCACTCAACAGAAGCCTATCGAACACTTTATATTGTAGCCTACTGTTGCGATCACATGAGGTGATCGATTATGCGACATAAAAATGCATCCTGGAAAAGGACAGGAAATTGAACGAGGATATGCATGGGCATGACGTAAAAAAAGTTGTTTGATGTGTCTGGATTTCACTCGAATTCACTGCACGTCATTTACTGCAATCAGTGACTCGAACAAATCATCAGCTGTCTTGATACGACGGGTAAAAAGATTATCTTCTCCTCAAATAAGTTGGATAATTCAAGATTTATTTTCCATCAATTTCACAATGATCACATAAACTATTTCAACTTTGATGTTATTCATATATCCATCCATTAATAGTGAGTACAACCACGCACTGTAGAAATAACAACGATCTATTGGCGTTGGTGGCTGATATATGAGATGTTGGAGTGATGAAATAATGGGTTATTTCACCAGGTGTTTTTGGATAGTAGGAATAATTCAGTCGTGCCAGTCTTGACTTGAAGGACAGAGGGAAACCCACAAAAAAACCTCTGTCAGGATGGTCGACCACGGCGAGAATCAAACCCTAGACTCCTGTATGACGGTTCAGTGTGCTAGACACTCCACCACTTGTATCGAGTTTCGTTTCTGTTCAATACATTTTTGGTTTCCACTCCATGGTTGATACTGGGGAGCCACTTGTTGTCTGTACGCATACAGATTCATCCCTGTAGCTATAACCACTGACGAGTGGAGATACAAGGGATGATCGAAAGCTGTCTAAGAAGGGTGGAGATTCGAGGGGGTGAGGGGTGGATTTCTGAGGGTGGGAGTGGCTGATGCGTGGCTATAACTTTCTCATCAAGAGGCTAAACCGTCAACTTTTCAGCCGTCGTACTCCGAACAATTTTAATAATACAACAAATTTAATATCAAACTGATGAATGAAAAAGTCGAATATTTGTCTTGACAAAATATCATACGCTTAAAGAATTGAAACATTTTGCGTGGGTCATTTCGTGAAAATTCGACGTTTCGCTCAAGGATCTTTTAAAAATATATTTTCAATCTTTCAGGATAATGATATCTCCTAGTTTGTATTCAAATTGTTGAATTTGAAACCAATTCACATTCGAATTCCATATTCAAATTGAACATATTACGAGATCATGATCGCATTATGGCATGCATTCTATATAAAAGATAAGAACTTGACTGCACAAAATTAAAATTGAAACTAATCAAATATACATTACACTTTGTGAGTGGGATGTAACAAATCACTCAATGTGTTTCTTTTTTCTTTTTACTTCAACTACTTTATTACATTTAATGTTTGAGAAATACGTCCGAATTTGAATTGTACTTTCAATTCACTATTTTAACCCACAGTTAAGCCTTTTTTCTGAAGGCTTTGTGAATGTATTTTTTTGTTGTAACTGTGTTTTTTCTTTCTGTATCAACGTGTATGTGACAAAAAAAAAAATAATATCATCATCTGGAAGTTTATTGGAAATGCAAGCACATTGATCGAATTGACATCGATATTGAATGTATCACCAGATTATCCAGTCATTGATCACGAATAACCCCTTGAATTGTGAAGTTAAATGAGACATTTCGAAAAAAACATATTTTCATATTTCAAATTTTCGAAATGTCATCATCAAATATTTTGACAGATAATGTTGGTTCCATATGGATAATTGAGTTGAACGAGTGATCCCAAAAAATCCTCGATTGATCATGATGACGTCATATCAAAATACGTCATCAAGTCCAGGCTCTGTATCGCATCACGTGACTTATCGTGTAGCCTTTGTTCTAATACCAACTCATCGGAAACTTATAATTAATGTAACATTCTAAGCTAGGCTTGCGACTCGACCTATACACAAACCAGCCAACATGAGACAAAATACAGCTTATTAGTTTAATTGGCATGAAATTTAATTGGAGACGATGCTCATCAAAAATAATACTATGCCTTTAAGTAGCGATATACTATAGCTTGTTTAAAACAGATTTGTATTTTGTTCGAAGGGAAAGAATAGGGAAGAAATTACAGGCTTGGATCTCTGTTCATCATTAGATTGGCTTGAATATTCAGTCCCCGACCTGACTGAGGGGTTCTTTCCCCACCTCAATAAACCCACCTTGTCTCAAAGCCATTGAATATCAGAATATCAACAGGGTTGTCTCGATTAGGGTGCTATTTTCTGAGGAACTACCTGACTTCAAATGGTGGTGAACGGCGTGAATTGACCCGGAGTAGATGACTGGTTGATTTTGTTTTAGCAACTGATATTGAAACTGTTCTTTATTCAAGTGGATCAATCTTTATATTCAGGAAAAAGGTGGATTTTTCTTTCAAACACGACTTCCGAACTGTTATATATTTATCAAGTTATAAACTACAATTTCCACAAATGTGTTGATTGACTTAAATTATATCCAACTATTTCTTTGACGTGATAAGATCATCTTTGTGGTGCCCGTTCAAAATATCCTGCGTTTTCATTCATCACCCTTATCGGAGAACAATGGCTTTATGTCAAGTTTCCGATGTAAATGAAAGGAAGGAAAAATATCCTGTCCCATAACCCGAGGCCAAAAACCTGAGTAAAGTATCACTGTGACTACGTCATTTGAACGTCACCCTCAGCATGATGCCATCCCAACTTTACTGCCGCACAATACCATATATACTGACATACAGGAAAATATGTCGTCCACTGACTCAACACTAATTAATACTTCGGTTATTAATTCGTGGCGCTGCAACTTTATTGATCCAACTCTTCTGAAAGATGTAGTTACGTCTCTTGAATTGTAAATCTCTTCTTCAAATTCATCACTCCCTGAAAGCAATACAGCAATACAAAATTATGAATGTGAAATTTGTATTTGCCATTTTGGCATTTTGGATCTTCTACCCCCTTGAATATTAGTACTAGAATCAGAAACAAATAATATCCTTACCTTGGACTTGCTTGCTTGTTCAGCATTAAATCAGTTAAATCACCCCCCTCTCTCCCCCTCTTCTCCTACACAACTTCCCCTCCCTCTCATTCCATGTGATAACTACGGGATATTGTTGGTAGTAATTGTGTGAAAACAAGGAAATGGATATTATGATCAATTGTTGGCCAAACAGATGCGATCAAGAATTCAATTATCTCGATGGCCATCGTGTGGGAATCCATTAGGGCTGATTTCCGAGTTGAACTGAAATGAAATAATGTCAAATGTTAGGTTCAAGGAGAGTATATGAAGACGATGAATATATGAAAGTGCCATGTAATCATGTAAGTTCGGTGTTGCTTAGCGACCCCTACTAACAGTCAGGTTTTACAGTCATGTGCAGAGTGGATTTCGTTCATAAATGCTCTCAAGAGTACATCGTAGTCGATTCAGTGCAATCATTATTTGGAGATACATACTGGAGAGTATAAGATATAAAAATTCTGGTACTACAGGAACAGAGGTGTGATGAATACCTTCAAGATGAGGAAGCTATTCACATAATTTGCACATGTTCACATCTCAATGGAACACATTATTCGACTGTATAACTACCAGAATCATGTGATATATTGAGTTTTTTGTTTTCAAAGTATACCTTATTGAATGAGATGAAAATATTAAGGTTTCGGTTTTATTGAAATTTCGACTTTTCAGATTGTTCGAAATTTATTGAACAAAAAAAAATGAAATTTCACTAAATTGACTCCCATACACTTGTAAATAGATACATTGATGAAAACATCTCATTCCAC
Organism: Brachyptera risi; assembly: GCA_964007535.1. Taxonomy (NCBI): domain Eukaryota; kingdom Metazoa; phylum Arthropoda; class Insecta; order Plecoptera; family Taeniopterygidae; genus Brachyptera; species Brachyptera risi. The sequence goes on along the minus strand of OZ023328.1, from coordinate 14,515,644 downwards.
TGGCATTCATAATATCTTTTGATGATTAAAACAGTTAAGTTGAGTATGCATCATACATGAATGATACATTATTACGTATGATGTATGAATTGTCATAATCACTATATATTGAAATATTATCAATACTTCCAGCAACTGTCTCTTTTATCTTGTTTCCCCACGGATAAGATTGATTCTAAGCCGTTCACTATTTTT
>OZ023328.1:14472949-14510449 GCA_964007535.1 Brachyptera risi | reverse complement strand
TTATTCTAATAGGTAATTTTGAAATTTCTAAAATTCATGAAAGTAAGTTACCACCCGATAATGCCACAAAACTATACATATCTAAGTTAGATGAGGAACCATGATGAAAAAAAGTTTGAAGTTGATAGCTGTAGCCGTTTGACCTGTGGAGAACCGACAAAAAAACATAAAAAAAAAAAAAAAACATAAAAGCGAACACCAATTTTTTTCAGTATGTCAAATTGAATCCTCGCTAAAGCTCGTATAATTATTATCATTATTATCATACTTCGGACGTAACGTAAGTAACTTATGAGATTCATAATGTCTATTACGTGGAAACACGTAGTTTCAAGTGGGAACAGTATGTTCAATACTTCCGAGATGGTATACGTTGTAACTTCTCAACTCGTATCGCATTGTGGTCAAACGTATAGAGCGTGAAAAAACATATTTCAGCTGTAAACGTTTCACGTCATTGCGTTAGGAGTTGAAAAGTTCTCACTTATATCATCTTGGAGGTATGAAAAACATTTGCGTCTTTCCGTGACACAATTTTTATATCTCATACCGTTTGAAAGTTGTCATCAAAAAACTGATATTTCATAAAATCGATTCGATGAACTCGTGAAATAAAAATCGGAATGATATAATGACACAGTTTATTTTATTCACTTCTCTCAAATTCTCCATATCGATTGAAATTCTTGGAAAAATATCATAGAACCAAACGCGAACAACAAGAATGTATTATTACTAATCATTTCTTTTCGAAAATATATTTTTTTCCCATTATTCTACCTCCGCAAGCAATATGCATTCAAGACATACCATTATATCAACAAAGACATTTTTTTATCTCGTCACATTTCCAAACGAAGAGAGAGAGTCTTTTTCATATTTCACTTTTAATATTCACAAACCATATTTTTAATAAAGAACGCTCTGTTGATAAAATAATATGTTTTCTATTTAATTTCGCCTCCCTCCCCCCCACTCCTCCTAACCCCCTCTCCCAACGTCAGCTTATTTGCGAACGTATACCTACACTCGAGAAGTGGGGTTGGGTCGCTCCTGACAACCGTCTCCAGGACAACAGGGATGTTTCTCTGAAAAACACCTCTTTTGTCCCAATTATCTGCAATTCATCTCCCTTTATTCCCCCGCCCACATCTGCTATCCCAACCTCTAGACTGTATTCCATTCTGAAACCCTACAGGTAGAAATAAAGGTATACATGGACAATAAAAGTTCATTGTATTGTCATGAAGTGTGTCTTTAATTATACTTCATTTCATTTGAGATAATACGAATTGAATTAATAATTGAGCATTGTTATATTCAAAGCATTATGAAGAGGTTTAGATGTTTTCATGCAAATAAATGAATTTTGCTCAGACAATTTCTACTGTTCTACATCAGCCATGGCTGCATTTGATATTATCATGTTTATTATAATAATGTACAGTATCTGGATTCACAAAGCGTCGACTTATCTTTAGGACGTCTCAAGTTGGGATCAATATTGTTCCCAACTCAGTGAAATAATTTTCCTCACTTGATACGTCCTGAATATGGGACTCTGTGAATCCATGCCCTGGAGTGCATCTGGCTTTCTTGGACAAACTTCAAATTTGGGAACTGAAGTTGACTGCAGTGAGGGTTCGAGAGTCCCGTGTGACACATAATAGGTTATGTGATCGTCATCAGCTATCCATTTAAGCCCCCAAATTTGAACATATTCGATATACGATCATTTTAGAATATACATATAACAATTAACTTGTTTGAAGAACCAAAATTGACCTGGAAACAAACCCAAAAGTCGAATGGACCACACACAAACTTGACCAAATGAAAATGAAAAACAGACGAACTTGGTATAGGACGTTGTCATCATTGTTCAGCTCACCATCACAGCCATATAATCTGAAAACTTCTTAACAATAGTCATGTATAAAATCCAAAACTGAAGATATTGTGTTTTTAGGAAAATAACTTCAATTAATTATACCAGTAAGAACTAATTGTGCAGAAAATCGTTTGTAATTTCTAATTCACATTATGCACAATGAACTTGTTCAACTGATTCAGTGAAATATTGTGCTGTTGTCCTTTCTCTTGCCTCATTGATAATTAATGATCTCTGAGAATCCACAACTTACTATTCATTTGAATGAAATAAAACTTCCGTTGGAAAACTTCAATGCTTCGGATACAAAGAACTCGTCGACATTTTTGAGACGGCCCAAGTGTGAGAACTTTTTAACTTCTATGTCACAATTTCCACATAAAAACAGCGATGATGTTTTAAGCTCTATGAATAAACCTGTGAGAGTATCAGTATTTGAGATTATTAATTTGAATTTGATTATATGTGATTGTGATTGTTTAGTGATTGTATTCTGATATATCATAGCTTTCAGAGTTACACAAAGAATATTAGCATCTCGCCAGATCGAATGCTACGTGCAACTGTAGCTTCACCAAATATGAATATTCAAAGTTTAAGTGAAAGATACAATTCGATATGGGGAGGATACAATTCATCATACGGTTGAAGATCTCGAAACAAAAGATTTGTGACTTAACCTGGAAGATCAATTTCATCCTCCAGTTGATCATCAGGAAAAAAATAATTGATGTAAAACCGGGCCTTCAAACCACATTTGCTATTTCCTTATTGTCCTTGATTGTTGGCGGTACGGAGCTGTACTGCAGTGCTGATGTAGGACCACATGACCGCCAACACTCGACGAGTGTACACGACTGGTACTCGTGTTCAAAGGTTAGTCGGCAATGTTGGTAGTAATGGCAACTAGCGTCACTCCTATACCTATGCTCAATGGAACGAATTGCCGCAACTGTTAAATGAGTTTCGACTATCTTAGGACTTCGTATGTGCTTTGACAACAATAACGTGAGCCAACATGATTAGGCAGTTGACAGTCTCGAACGGAACAATCACCAATTTTTGACCGCTTAAAAATTGTTTACATCAACAGACGCATGCAGTTGCAAGGAGCAACACCAGATGCGCGCGCAACTACGTGTGTTTCCGTGACTGAGCACCAGGAGCGACTTGACATGCGCGGTCATGTTTTTACTGCAAGAAACGCTACCTGACTGACTGTACTGAAGCATAGCGTAGCTATACTAAATATACTGTGGTAATGGGCTAGAAATGGGTGCTTCCATTATCGTCGACATGGTATCACTACGTGTATGCGCATAAATAGCCATCGATACACGTCAATCCCGCGCAACCCCTCCCCCTCCCCTAGCATGCGATGCACGCGTTATTCGCGTTCAGCCGACAAAATATCAGGAATTAAATCTCAATCTATGGGTGTGTTCATGTTGAAATATATATTTAATAATCAGAGACATTTTGAAATAGCGGTTGCTAGAGAAGCGATTAATGTGCCACCCTCGGTAGCTCAGTCAGCTGAGGCACCGCTTCGGAAACTGAAGTCACCATTGAGCGAGTGTTTGAGTCCCACATTAGGCATGTGTTTCCATAAACGCCCTTTCAACGGTCATCACTTTATAGTTGCATCATCACCTGCTCATTCGTACCTCTAGCATCCTCCAAATCAGTTAATCTAGCTGTTGGTGGGGTTGTTGGGCAAATAATAAGCATCTATCATCGATCATCAATCAAAATCAATTGAGTGCAATCTGAAACTGCTCTCATACATTCGTTTTCATAATATCTTCATGTTGCAATACATCATATGTTGTTTGATCACGTTTCTAAGAAAGTGAAAGAACGCTACGCTACGTTTATACCAAACGTCTGATTTTCCTACACTCAGTGTATTGGCGATATAAACGCTTTATTCATAATGAAAACGTTAAAGATGGTATTTTTCCAAGAATTGAATCACCAGGGATGTGAAAGGGTGAACTTGGTTCGGTTATTCGGAGCTACGAATGCAGGATGCAGGAACCCTACGATTCAACCCTTCGTGAAGAATCGTCGTATTCCGTGGATACATACACATGAAACAAGTGGCGTTCAATTCATTCCACAAATTTTGTTCCCCCTCCTGAGACAAAAATAATAATCAATAGTCTCAAACAAATTCCTTGCCCCAACTGTGATGGATATCACCGCTAACATCCGGTGTGTATTGTAGCATGATATGCTTCAATCAACCGATGGGGCTGGGGACTGTATACATTATGCTAATGGGATGCATGAGAACTTATCAGATCAATTAAAAGTCTCAAAAAAAAAGAATAATTAAATACTGACATTTCGGACGCATGTGTGTTTGCATGTAGAATTTGTGATCAAAGATAATAGAGAAAATATTCCACTTGTATAATAATACGAAAAAGAATTTCGTCTGCCACCATAACAAACAGAAATTACCGAAATATATTCATGTTGGTGTGATAATATGGGGGTGGAAGATTCTTACAGAACGAGATTCACGATTGGGAACACTACAACATCATTCAACATACTGAATTGTTCGGGTTTGCGTTAATTGAGTCTCTCCACGATTTCTCAAGTATTCATTCGTATTCAGTTGGTATACGACCTTGTACTTTCGTGAATTTGAGTATGAACGTGATATATTTATTTCTGGTGGTGATAAGGAACTATGATATTATATGGCCGTTATTATCTGTCATTATCATTTGTCATGTTCATGAATGAGTATTTGTAGAGCCTTCGGAGTAAAATGTTATTCTGAAATTTCCTCTCCTCTCCGTTTGGTTTTAATAAAATATTGTACTTGTTTTCAGAAGATTAATTCATACGTTGAGCTCACAATGTGTGTTTTAGCTTGATTATTATTCAGCTCCGTGGATTAAACTTCGAACTTCAATTTTCCAAACGCTGATATTTTCTTAATGAGAACTCCATTGGATTGTTTTTCTAGTATTATAGAATTATTATGATTCTTAATTATTTGAAAACATTGAATTGGGTCATATGGGTGTAAACTTTGGACGATCAAAACACTATGAGCCGTGGGTTCAGTCCCTGTCGTCGTCCTCATTATCAAGCTATAAATAGAAACACTTCCTTGATGAGGTATTTTTTATACACTTATACTTATATACATGATCATGTTATTCTGAAGATGGAGAGAAATTAGTCCCTTCATTTTCAAAATAATTGAGGAATTTTTCTTCCCAATTGGGAGTCAAAATATATCATTGATACGAAACTTTGAGAAGTTATGATTGAATAAAGCATTCTAGACTGAGAACTCCGAATCACATTTTTGACTCGGGGGGCAGTATTTTAGTCTTCCAAATTGTTTGAAACACATAAAATATCAATAATTTCATTAAAATATGATCACAATAATTTCTAATCCATCCACCTCATATCAACCAGACGACCGAATCCGACTCTTTTCGAAAGTCTCTCAACATGTTTAATAAGAGAACGAACTCAAATTTGGTATAATTAAATATCCACTCCAGACAAACATCAATTGGGTAATTTCCTCAGTAAAACACAGTCGATTCATCACCAGCACTCCATAGAAAGTGGGACTTCAATAAAATTCAATGATTTCAATGTTCATCGGACTGAAAAAAAGTATTCATGACGCTCCATTCATGTCAACTAATTGTAGACGAAACAATTGAACCGTATTGTATCAACACTGAAAAGATTGCAAAGCTGAGAGCATAATTAAATGCTAATTTGTTTGATGTCAAATGAATTAATTACTTTCGTTGGGGATAATGATTGGATCACAATAACTAGTCTCATCCAAAGCTAAGTGAATTGAATCTGAATTACCTTTACCCTTATTTAGTGACACGGAATGTACACGGACTGAATTGGATGCGATGATTACATTCGAGAAGCGCTAAGTGCTTTCAGAAATTCAATACTTTATAGAACACAAAAACGAGAGTAACGAGTTTTATCGGAAAATACTATATGGAACAAAGAGTTAGTTACTAGAACCTTTGATATTGTATTTTTACTCGATTCTGAAATATATCGGAAGTATCAGAAATTCATGGAACGGATATGAAAAGGTATTCATTCTTATTTCTTGCTATAGTCTCGTGATAAAAATAAGCTGTACAATACAATTCATGTACGTAATTATGTTTCATTGAAAAAGTGTGAAATTGAAGGTGAATAACTTCTTCATGAACCAAAGTAGACTTCAATAGTGGATCTACTCATCATCAACATTGAATATGAATGATAAAATCATCATTATTTCAATTATTATTGTCAAGGATGTCACGGTATAAGATCATGTGGCGAATCACAAAACGTTTAGCGCTCTCAATTGACGTCACAAATCATACCGTCCAATCAACAGGGTGGTTAGAACTGTATAGTGGAATTCAAATATTCAATCGAAAATCTTCAAATGACCACAAATGATATAGATCCAACTGACCTGCTGGTGAAGCCACGTCTATTTCGAGTCGTCCATTGAAAAATGAGTCAGAGATGATCATTCAGATTGGTGACAAAACTACGTAGAAGTTTTGAAACAACCAAGAGGTGCCTCTTTTGGACAGTCTCATCAATTCGTCTACAGCCTCCATTAGAAAACAATGAGTGTACATCAAGATTGCGATGTTGAATGTGAAATGGGATAAATCATGTTGAATGGTGAGATGTAATATCGCCCTTGTGGTGCCCCGTCCAAACGATTCTATCTTGTATCCATAGCCTCAATTGGGGGATAATGATTTTGTATCAAGTTTCACTGTTATACAAAAAAAAATGTCAAATGATTATTTTCTAGAAAATGTCCATTAATTGGGACATAATCCTCTGAAGAGAGCGGAAGGAGATGAAACAATATTGGTTGAAATGCAGCACCTGGGTGATTTAGAATAAATTCCAACTACTGCTCTCAAAACGGTGAACTATTTTACAGTTGTTGAGAGAATGCAACTCGAGTAACTTGTCTCTTCAATCTTGAAAAAAATGAGACTCCAAAGTAGAGTTCGTCTTCAGTTGGGTCAAAGTGGTTAGCACTTTCATCAATTTGCATGCAGATTCCTAATGACGTATCATGTTTCCGGCATCCCCTTTCCAAGTTTCGTCAATTGTTTCCAATCACGTGACTTGGGTTACGACCATAATGATGAAACATATGGTTTATATGCGCTGTGTTCCTTCCCGACTTGGTTTTCCGTGGTTTCCCACAGTCCTTGGAGGCTGGAGCGAATGCTCGGATAAAGTACTAATTGACCACTAGTGATAGGCGTGGCTAATCGCCAGGGCCACCTTGATCTATACATCATGTGGGAATTAAGAGCTCCTCTGACAGGTGAATGTGAAATTTCCCACATAACAAAGCCCATTTGATTGGAGGTTTTGTTTTGTGACGTTTATGGGTGGGTCAATCACTAGTCGTCAATTGGCCACGACCTTTGATCAGTAGAGTGATATATCTGATTATGAATTTTTAGGCCCATCACTAATTTTTTTTTCGTTCTGTATAATGATAAACTATTGAACTAATCATACCATTTTGAGCCTATTACCCATTTTTTCGTCTTGTGTAATGATGAACTTTTACATCTGCTGTTATGGATAGGAGTGAAAATTGCCCGAGAGACTTAGTTCTGAGTGGAAGATATTAACATTCGTGTGTTTTGTCCTATCTCAGTGCAAATGTTGGTTATGTCAGGATATATCATAGAAACGGTTTTCACTCATAATGTGTTCCGGACTTTTGGAAAATGAAAAAATGTCATCTGTGGTGAAAAATTATGGTCGCAGACAGCGCAGTCCTGATAGCAAAGTAGATTGGTTTGGAATAATTGAAACGAGGTGATAAAATCACCCCTGTGCTCGGGGTGCTTCGTCTCAACGATCCTACCTCTCATTCATAGCCCTAATCGAAGAAACAATGATTTTGTGTAAATTTTCGATGTTATTGAAAAGAAAGTAATTCATTTTTCTCTATCCATCATTATTTTCCGAAAGAATAGCACAACAGTCGCTCTATAATTATTATTAGTTCTTGTCAATTGAATACCACGTCATTATCATTACGAAAGAATGAGAAACATGCGAGCATACATTCACAGTACAATATCCATATGGGAATCAATCATGACGAAGTTGAAAATATAAGTATCGGGCCCAGATTCACGAAGAGTCCTATCTTTAGGACTTCTAAAGTCAGGTTCAATATTGATCCTGACTCCATAAAATGGTTCCAACTGGAGACTTATATTGGTCATAACTCATAACTCTTACCAACTCAAAATTCTACATTTATAAGCTAATTATTGATTGAGGTACGGAAATATACGTAACCATGGGTGATATTGAGTTAATCCGCTGAAAGTCGCTTAACTCACTAACTGTCAATTCGTGAAACCAGGTCTGATTGGAATATCTGATTTGATGAGAGATATCATGTTCAAGTCTTGACCATATTCAATTATGATAACCCAATATGCATTTTGGAACTTTAAAACGTAACAAACCAACAGCGTTATGAAATAAGCTCTCTAAGTTCAGTTACAGTCAATAAAATTGGCAAAATCGATAACAAAGACTACACTCATATATATATATATATATATATATATATATATATATATATATATATATATATATATATATATATATATATATATATATATTTATATATATATATATATATATATATATATATATATATATATATATATATATATATATATATATATATATATATATATAAGACTCTTGTGGACCGTAACAAAGTCGGTAAGTCCCTACTAATCGTCTCCTGGCTTAACAGTGGATGGTTAAACGTCTCCAGAGCCATCTTATTGCCTGGCGTATTCCTGTTCGGTAATACGGGAGAAACAGGAACAAGGGAGTCTTAATCGCATTATCATTAGAGTGGTAATCGGGCATATATGTCGTGCGGATCTGTTGGAAACCTCGCTCTTGAAGAGATAGCTTTCATACTGGTATCGACGGATGAAGAAGGCGTGGACCAACTGCTCGCTAGAGATGTTGGATAGGGGGGACGGTCGCTCGGAATCTTCTTATTGCGTGGGCACAAATATAGAAGTGGGTTTTAGCGTCCTCACTGCGACAGCGTCGTGGTTGGTGTTCGATGTATGTGGACGGAGGAGTCTATAGGCCTACACATTGATTGTAAAGTCCTAGATTGTATCTATCACATATTCCATAGTTGAAACGATGTATCACTTTTCATACATCCATTCATTTTCATTAATCAATTGAATGATAGATATTGAATCATGGTATTTTTCTACTGTGAACCATGGGTTGAAAGGTGAAACATGTGCATTCAAATTCATCAACTTCGATTAATCAATTATTGAATAGTGAATATGAATGATGAATAATAAACAATAACCTTTCCTGGTGTAGAGCAGCATGTACATTGTGAGTCGGGTAATATTATATCGATCCATCAACATTCATCGATCAATTGAATGATGGATATCGATAATGATTGATATGAGTAATGATAATCATACCTGTTGATCAAGTTCATTGACATTGATTTTGATCCAGAACGGAACATTTCCAACGTTCGACTCTAAACGGTTGACCGGATTCAAACATATCATCTGAAATTTGAAATAGTACTTGCTCCCACACCTGGGAAAAATGTAAATTATTCGGAATTGTTATTACGGAATTTCCCTCGTATCTAATTTTGAAGGATTGATCTGAACCATCTCACCTGGAAACTGTACAGCAGAGAGTTTAATAACGGAATATATGCGCGTCATGTCAGACCAATTTTGTTCACTTGTTGAACCTGTGGAGCGCAAGAAAATTATTCTCGATTTGTCTAGTCGATTGAAATTGAATTTCACCTGGTAAAACGCAAAGCAAAATATTCATTTTTCATGATAACTCTCGAACGGTCTATACGATATCCGAATTCTGAAAAGAAAAACACACCGTACTATGAACACTTTCAGAATAATGCGATAAGGAATTATTCACTCAGAATTGTGAAATGTCAGTATGAGTAAATAGCTCAGAAATGTGTATTATATACACACACAAACATATATAAATATATATATAATATATTTATATAGATATAAGTATATATATATATTATATATATATATATATATATATATATATATATATATATATATATATATATATATATATATATATATATATATATATATATATATATAAATGAATTTAGAAAAAAATAATATATATATATATATATATATATATATATATATATATATATATATATATATATATATACATATGGATATATACTCATATGTATACTTATATGTACTTATATGGATTCAGACTTGTGATGTACCATATAAGAAAGAGATTATTCAAAAATCTTCGATGTCATGACAATTGCCTTCCTTTCTCCCGTATTTGAATCCCGATGTTCCATACTGTTCAAATGTTATCACCAAGAACTAACATTCTGCCAATATGACCACCAATAATATACCATTCGCTTCTCAATTTATCAAAATATATCATCAATTAGGAGTGTAATATATACAAATGATCAAAATACATTTTATGAATTAAATCCCAAACAAGATGTGCTTTAATTCTATTACCGTCCTGGCCATTGTAACTGTATGGTAGAAATTACTCTATCCAATTCCAAGATAGTATACAATTGGCATAAATAATTCAGTTTCTTTTCCATTTCTCCGCGTATTCTTAGATTGCATTTCGCCAGCCTCCTCCAAGTCAAGGCCCCATTAGTTCGTTTAGCTCGCAACTAGGAATGGGCGTACTCGTGGAACCGTGTTTGTCTTCTCCATGTTCCTGCTCCCATTCTTCATCTTGAAGCATCATCCAGCGGTTCTTGGAACCCGTATTGTTCTCGGTGGCTCCACTGTTTGGCTGGTGAGACGAGATGAGGGGTTTCATTAAGAAGATGCTCAAGTTAATTGGCCGGTTACTTGTGGAGAGGTACACATGCGGACAATTGAAATGTTTTTTTTCTTCAGATCTTGAAATTTCAACGAAATTAATTTATATTCTTAGTTACATTCTTCTAGAGAGATTATACGAGAAATGCTTGTGTACACGTACACTGTCGGTTGGTTTTAGTGAGGATATATTCCATTATTTCTCTTCAGGATGGATTGTGATTTGGTTTGTTTTTCCACTTTTTGTGATCGTGAGTGTACAACATCAAGCCACAGGACTCCACTTCTCTTAGCTTTTCACATGCTCGAGTCAGAAAAATTGTGATGGGTCTTTTAATGGGTTTCACTTTCACTCACATTTTTCGAGGCTTATTAAAATGGTGAATAGAATGTGAATCAAACTGCTTATTATATTTGATGAAATTTCAGGAATTAATGGAGTTTGAAATCATCAAGCCTCATCATTGCGTAGCTTTCTTCATACTCGTATTGAAATGCGTGGACGATACACCGTTTGAAAGAAACATTCTAATTTTCATAAAACCTGGCACCTCCATCAACAAGTGAGATGTTTTATTTCACTCCCAATTCACTCAAATATTCTGCAATTATATCTTGATAGTCTCATTAACATAATATGTCTGTTTTGAAATGTAACTTATATAATCAATATGATGTATGTATTACTAAATGCAATCATATTGATTAATGTTTAATATTGAATATGAAATATAATGATATTTATAAATATAATATTTGAATATTGAATATTGAATATGTTGACTATTGAATATTGATTTCATCCCAATATAAGAGGTTGATATCTCAACATATAAAGATTTCCTGAACTTAGTCTCAGTGAAAAGACTCGATTTTCATTATCAACTTCCTTCTCAATCGATTTCATTACAGTCAACTAGCATAGAGTGAGTGAAAACCACAAGTGACTTAGGCCCAGTATTACCACGGCCAGTTAGTATCTATCTGACAGTTGGTGAAAACAAATAGCATGGTATAACCATGGTGATAACAAAATTGAACTGTCAGATAAAGGCTAACTGGACTTGGTAATACCGGGCCTTAGTCCAATTGACCACTTGTGATAGGCGTGGCTCATCGCCAGGGCCACCTAGATCCATACTTCACGTGTGCATTTAGAGATACTCTGATAGGTAAATGTCAAATTTCCCACATAACAAAGCCCATTTGATCGGATGTTTAGTTTTGCGACGTTTGTGGGCGGGTCAATCACTAGTCGTCAATTGTCTATAAGATACAAAAACTGCTCTAGTCCTCAAATTTTTAATGATTTCACTCAAACCAAATCATCTTATGACAAGATGTTAAGAATCATCATATATCACGAAGCACATTCGAATGTCTCACGGAATAAATCCACCACCCCGTCAACCACCCCTTACCGAAACAAATACCGCGTCCGACATAGACATACAGTCGTGCAAGACGGTCATAAAATAGACGAGAAACGTTTAATCCTCTTGTCTAATTTCTCATCATCACTTCTCATTAGTTCATTACGCCTGGAATGTTCATGTATTAGCTGAGCTTGGTTTGCGACTTGAATGAACACGCGGGGAAGTAATGAATAACCAGCCACGTACATTTATTCACTCGTGGAAAGCTCGTCGTCGTCGTGTTTTTGTGACATCTGCCACGAGCTGAGTTATGATGTTCCAGCGATCGTGAACACTGGGATTTAAGAGAATGCTGCAGGAGTGGATTCAAACGTTAAATCCAGAATTTAATAGTGAGACTTGAATTTCATATGATTTCATTCATCATTCATTATGTTATATTATAATCAGAGATACTAATTCAGCCATAGTATTCTATGCTTTAATGTACGACAATATGTTGAACAGAATTTATCTGTTGGATATCAATTATTATCACCCTCATTTCTTCAAGGAAGGGACTGATGAATCTTGCATATAAAATCAAATTCACGAATCTATTCAAGTATTGTTCGCTTCACGATTCCCCAAACAGCGGTCAGGTCAGTTGGGGGTACGAATGGAAAGAGGATATATGAGTGAGAACATGTGTCTCATAAGCAGAGGTATCGAACCCGTGTACTCCCTACACGACTCATGTTTACGCCCACGAGTGACTGGCTATACATCTGTTATTTTCCATGAATTCTCAGATGAATAATTTCAATTTTTGTTGAATTATTGTACAATTTCCGACTGAAGATGTCAGTTTCTTGTTGATAGTGATTAGTTAAGGGATGTGACTCTTGTATGTTGAAGAGGAATACAACTGGGAAAAATGGGGATGAAAATTCAATGTCTTCTGATACTTATAACGTGGTTGAATCTTCTGATTTCATGGAAATATACATACTGTCATAATAGAAAGTCAACAATGAAATTAGGATTCATCAGAATGATAGAATGGAAAAAACATGTATGATATACTATTCGGATAACAATTAGAAATCGGATTTTTTTTCATTCAAATAGAAAATGTTCATATAATCATCATTTCACGAGTTTTCATGGAGTAGGCCTACTCTCTGACAAATTATTATTAATCGAAATGAAATGAGCTGTAATGCGAGTAGTTTGTATACAGTGGAACGGAATTGTATATATTACTGGAGTGCGCGGTTTCTTTACTCGACTGTCTACTGAAGCTGAGGAAAATTATACTTTCTTGTCGTTTGGGAGCAGCTGTGCCAGCATGGAAGTGCTACAGCTTTCACTTCATTGAGAGTTTCAAGGAAATCCAATTAGAGTCTACTTCAATACATTGCCACACTTCATTGACTTTATTCGCCCATTCTTGAGAACACCTTCTATTTGTATATTTGTGTATACTCATCATTTATACCAACCATGTATACATATTCGATATGTGAGCTAAGTTCTGAAGTTATGATAGAAAAATGCAGACTGAATCATCACATTTTCACCTATTATAATCCAGGTGGAAATCTTCAGATTGCTTCGAAATTCAATTTTTAATATCATTATTTTATGAACAAATTTTTTGATGAGTACGAATATTTTTACCAATTACACTTCCGGAATGGAAACCTTACATATCAATTTTCATCCCTTGAGATGAATTATCTCACAGTATGTGTATTTGAAAATATACTCCATAGGTCAGATTCAATGTCCATGTACTAGCTCGTATGTATTACTTGTATGTATGTACTATGTTTTGTTATTCTGAATGCAAGAATGAAATTAACTTATTGATGCGTTGAAAGTGAAGTTGATTGATGGTTTGATTATCATCACAGAATGAATATGGGGACATGCTGTGTGCCTTTTGATAAAATCGAGATATTAGTTTCATATATGACGAGTTTATATTTTCGATTCTACATCAATATATAGATTCATTTCGAATAATGAATGATACAGTTTGATGACCATATTCTCTACCAACGCATCCTTTATCAGTATTCCAATACTCTTCTTTTCAATTCGGTGAATTTGTATGAAAAAAATGTTGGAAATTGAGAATTGTTGATTCGAATTTGTTAGTCACATCATAATCATTCCAGCATAATCATAAGCGTCATCAGCGTTCATCTAATAATATTCATTTGACCATCCCAGTGATTTGTCGTTTCTGTCATTCAATCACATTCCTATCTCCAATATACTGTTGATGCATAACAAACATGTATACTAGGTGAACGTGATGAAGTTGACTATAATCCGTAATAAAAGGTGAGAATTTGGTTGGCAGGAATGTCTACTTCTCTCAAAATCTACATATGGTCGATCTACGGTATTTTTTGGCTATCGAATTCAATTGATCAATTGCTACTTATGATGTATTCAGTCATTCCTAATTTCACATTGTGAACTTTCTATGAGTATCAATATCAGCGAAATAATAGCAAAATCATAATAGCATGTAGTGAAAACTTTTGTTTCAGTGTAACCAACACGTTGAGTGAACTGTTGTGTGTTTTCACAAACGACCCCGCCAACAGCTAGGTTATTTGGGATAAACTGATCATTAAATTTCTTTTGATTAATTCAATATGCGATTCAGAGTTCGTACTCGCACATCAAAAATACGAACACAAAAATGATTATAAAACCTGATATGCAACAATTGTTTCAACAGAATCGAATCACCATGAAGTACAGTTGTCACTGTATAAGCATTACATCACTAGCGCTCCCCGTGCGCAGCGTACTGAAGATAAACTAATAGTGAAGTGAATTAGTTACATAAATTACCGCTTGGTTCATTAGACTAGTCTTGAGACGCACAAGGGCCGCCCGAACCAAGGCAATTCAATAAGAAAAGAGCATCTCAGGGGGAATAAGGATTAGACGAAGTAGATTTGAGTTGAATTAAGTCTCAAGCATTCCGAGGATACCACTTACAGTTATATAGAAATCGTAATATGGATGTTATATTATCTTGGAACTCGTTCAGTCGAACTCACAGAAATAATTGACTACCAGAGTTGCGAGTATTTATTTCGCTGTCGAAAACTCGGAGCAATGAAACGGCCACTTGAGTGGTTGAAATTTTTTTCATTATTTTTTTTAATAATGAATGTTCTATTTTTTGTTTTCTCTTGATATCAAGTCTGGATGTATCCTGAATTGCGATTCTTGAGTGAAGTTTGAAGTATAATTATTCCTAAGAACTAGTCTCAGCATTGAACGACTTTGGGTATGAAATAAACCATTTTATTTCGAGATGGATGACAGGTTCATTCATTTAAGAATGTCTGGAGATATATCAAGCTCAGAGAGAACGCATCTCATTCTCATGCTATCAATTTTTACGTCATAATTGTATATGTTCATCGATTACACCGTGGCTGGATGATTATTCAATCTACCTCACAGAAGATTTGTCTTCAATTAATCGTATTCATGGTGGATTTTGAAGATAAGTGGAGATTAAGATCGAGTTAAAAACATCAGAATATTCACCTATACTTATTCACTCTGGATGTGTACTTTCGAAAGTTGGTATGTACATGATGGATTAAAACAGAATCATCGATGTTTTCAGACGTTTCAGAAGAAAATGGCCACTTACACTAGAGTCAAGGACAAGGCGTTGACAATTGATTGACGATGTTTCTGAAGACAATCATTCATTCCTCGTTACTGTGACAGATCATTGAATGTTTTAACGATTTCCGTCAATTTTGTGATTACTCTTCAACAATGGTTGATGGTTTCGCATACCGTGTTTCTCTCTCACTCTATTATTTATGTCTCTCTCTCCCTCTCTCTCTCTCTCTCTCTCTCTCTCTCTTTCTATCTCTCATCTCCTCTCCCTCTCTCTCTCTCTCTCTCTCTCTCTCTCTTTCTATCTCTCATCTCATCTCCCTCTCTCTCTCTCTCTCTCTCTCTCTCTCTATCTCACTCTCTTGCTCTCTCTCTCACCCTTCCTCTTTTTTCTCTCTCGGCATCGAAATATACACAGAAACGCAGAGAACATACTCTTTCAGAAGCAAGTTTCAAATCACTTATCACTCAGTTCACACGCGTGAAATTCGTATTCTGATATATTACTCAAACACAATATCCTTCGTCCCTCCTCCCCCCCCCCCCCCCCTCTCACCTTCACAACGTACCCGTGTAAACCCTGACGAGGACGAACGCGGCACATCAGTTGCGGTGGTGGACTGGGGTTGGGGGTCGATCTACATCGTCGTCCGTATATCATGTCTTCGCCCACCTTTTGATGGAACCACCCCTCAACCCCCCCCCCTTCCCCCCGCGAGGGATTAAATACACATGAATGGGCGCGAAATGCGTCTACGTCACTTTATCACATGATCGATGATACGCAAAACCTTTTGGAGTTTCGTTTTCCCCCGACGAGAACGAGGGGTGGCTTTATTATCAATTTAACAAGTGGCGAGATGATAGGTGTGATCCATGAAGGATGACGGAAGAACTGACACATCGTTTATTTCTTGTGGTACTACTAGTTGGTATATCGGTATTATATACGGGTGGTAGTATTGTCCACACAAGTGAACATTATCACAAAATCACAGCTACATAGTTGAATTTTAATGTTATGAGCATTTTCAACACGATATTTCTTTGTAGAAATAATGGAATAGTTTTCTTATTGATTTGTTCACATCACGTTCTATACTATATTCGATACTGTTGATCATTTGAATCAATGTCATCAATAATATCAGGAATAACTCGAACTGTATTCATTGTTCAATGATACCACCAACTGCTGGGTAATATCGGGGTACAAAATGTCCACGTGGGAATAAATCAGTTGATTATATATATATATATATATTTATATATATATATATATATATATATATATATATATATATATATATATATATATATAAATATATATATATATATATATATACATATATATATATATATATATATATATATATATATATATATATATATATATATATATATATATGTATATATAAATATGAATATATATATATATATATATATGAATATATATATTTATATGCATATATATATTCATATATATATATATATATATATATATATATATATATATATATATATATATATATATATATATATATATATGAATATATGTATATATCTATATATATATATATATCTATATATATATAAATATATATATATATATATATATATATATATATATATATATATATATATATATATATATATATATGTGTGTGTATATATATATATATATATATATATATATATATATATATATATATATATATATGTGTATTGATATATATATATATATATATATATATATATATATATATATATATATATATATATATATATGAAGGAGTGTGAAATATCTCATGCCTTATAAAATTATGCCTCACTCTTTTTCTCAGACTGTTGCTAACGCAGTGCTTTAGTTAAACTGAGTCAAGAGAGCAGCCAATTCACACAATTCACACAATTTGTTTAATTTAAATGAATTGACAGTTGTCCTGTTGTTTAAATTGAATGGTTCGCGTCTTATTCCATCATCGCATTTTCCTTTCAATGAGTGATCGTGAATTGGTTCTCGTGAGAGAGCGTTCAAAAATATGAATATGTGTTCAATTGGGCCCACGTAAGTAACAGTGATACTACCTCTCATGTGATATAGTCTTTAGAGGTTGAAAACGGTGTTCACAAGAATTAAATGTGAACAAAATATATCCTCATATCATAATACTCAAAGAAACATAATCCTTCCAACTTGAGAAAATAAGGAGTGGTCTGGATCCTGATTTAAAACATGTATGCAGCGAGCACATGTCTCATATGATATTGCGAATAGTAGTGAGACTTTGTATCAATAATAGAGAGTCTAGAACATGCGAGTTTTTTTTTCAAAACATCTTCAACATACTTACCGATCCTTTTCAGTTTTTTAATATCATCGAAATCTTAGCCATCACAAAGCGGTGAATTCACTTTTTTGTACGCAAAAAAACCTCAAGCGGATATAAATCTTTCTCGTGTATATGATGTGAGATTTCTTTCGTAACTTCTTTCACTTGTATTTCCAAGAAGGGGATTGAGTAGACTTTAGGCATTTTCAGAGCCCAAATCTCACAAAGCATCAAAAACGAAATTTGTATTGTTGTGAGATGTCTGTTGGTACTCACTCTGAACAACTCAGGATCCGAACTTGAATGTGCAATGTTTTTCTATTTCCATTCTTTCATTTACGTTTAAATCTGAGAATACAATCATTGTATTCATTTGTCCCATTAGGAGCATTCAGAAGTGACACCTTATAGTCCTCTCAACACTATGAGGTGGTCCTAATTGTCACAAACTGTGTCATAGCAACTTTGATATACGCTAGTAACACGATGTAGTGATGCCAACCTATTCTATCGTAATATAAAGCAGGTGACCCAACTCGGGCCTCGAGAATTAAATATATTTTAGGGTCAGTTCCCGAGTCCAGAGTCCCGATTGCCTGTAACGCAACCAACGCTTTTATATCGAACTATATAAAACAACAATGCTCAACAATACTACACACGGCTCAGTGGAACTATAATGTTGGTAGTTGCAATCATTGTTTTTCCACAGAAATTAAAGATTTAATGAGTTCAACAATGCCACTGGTACCGTAGCCACTCTTATCTATATCTAGTTCACAAGGGAATCCGCTAAATCGCGACAGGCAATCCGAACCTTTGGCTCTGAAATGACCGCAAGAAACCACAAATACCTTTCATGTTATCAGTATGGGAGTTGGAACACCTTCTTTATACTATGACAGAATAAGTTGACGTGTCACTACATTGTGATCAATCTATTATGCCGTATTGTAGAAAATATTGACACTTTTTCCAATTGATTCTCAACAATCAGTGGTGAATCAACAATAGAATGTTCGCAGAGCAATTCCATAGCCTTCTTGAACAATGGTCAAATCAAAATGTGCATATAGTATTTTTCCCAGTATGTGTTCAACAATTATTACCATCTGGTGATCGAAGTGACTTATTAGTCGGCAACTTGGATCTGTAATAATGCATTCAGAAATAATTCGATTGACGACTCGCAGTCTCCGCCCCCTTGACGTCACAAATAATACCGTCCAATCAACAGGGCTGTTAGAACTGTAGTGTAATTCAAATATCCAATCGTGGTGTCTTCAAATGAGCACAAATGACATAGATCCAACTGATCAACTGGTGAAGTCACGCCTATTTCGAGTTGTCAACTGGTTATCTGGAAGATCCACCTTCAATTAACAGCCTTACTTGATTGCATGCTATGTTCTGTGACGTTAGTTGGCGAGAAAATCATCAGTCGTCAACTAAGATGCTCTCGGAAAAAAGGATTCTCCAATTTATTCTATCGAAATCCATTTTCATTTCCCCATTCGTCTCTATTTTCTTTCTTTTCAAAATACTGAACCGGAGTGAACCGGTTTTGTTCACACTATATAGTACTGTATCTTTCGACTCGCCGTATCCGAATTATATTATCCTCCACGATGACAGAGTTTATTCCAATTCTCAACGAACATGATTCCTACATTGCATATATCATTATCTACACGATCGCATGCATGTTCATAGCTTAGGGGAGAACGGATTTCCAAGACTTTCTTTTGTAGTTTTTGCTCGAATCGAGTATTTTCCTGATCTCGCTTCTCGATCTTTTCTTTTTTCTTTCTTCACTAGTAACACAGTATTTTCTGTCTTATCTATGTCAGAATAACGCCCTCACACATGCGAGCACATGTGCAGAAAATGAAGGTGGCTGCCGCTCGAAACTGTTAAAACATTCAAGCCGGAGTTTTCTTCATTTTTGTGTATGCAGGAAACGAGTATGTGTGAAAAATGGCAATGAGCCACACTTGAAAGCTGCATCTGTAGCTAGAACGGGGTTGGAGAATATTGGATTTTTCTCCGAAATGAATCAACACAGATTACTGTCATATATTTCTATGCATGCTTCTTTGAATCGGATTAATCAGAATTCACAGTTCTAAAATCTAAATAATATCCATCACCCGGATATAATATGAAATATTATTTCTCATCAAGAGCGTACAATTCTAGACCAGATCAGTCACACGTCGAGTTCAGTGAGTATGATTATATTTTCATATTCCCGTATTGACCTGAACATAGATTTTATTTGATAACAGAATGGAATTAGGAACAATTCAATCTCTCGAAAACGACAGGGTGAGATTCATTGGCATGTGATCTGCAACGCACAGCGAGCTCGGAGGTTTCGTGAGAATTTGAAGTATGTTTCAACTAATGGTTAATATAATAGAATCACCTTGATGATTCATCGAACTTGATATTTCTCATTCCATGATGTTAACTTTGAATGTCAGTTATTCATTCAATATTTTGGCAAACGTCTCCTTCTCGAGAACGGTCTGACAAACATTATTTTTCCACTTTCGAAAACTCAATATCTTGATATAAGCAGCTTATATACTCGACTCTCCGCTATACTTACAGACATAAAACGTAAAAAACTTAATTGAAACTCGGAAAAGTAGATATCATTTCATCTAATCGTTCACGATAAAAACGATTGCCAAAATGAGATATACTTAACTTTATAACGCCGCGAAAGATCTAAGATCTTTCTTAACATCGTTTATCCTCACCACCCCTCTCCGTTCACCCTTCCACCATTCCATGGTTCTCTTTTTAATTCACTCTTTATCTCTTTTCCTTTGGCTTCCAACGAAAGGGTTTCGCGGCTAACAGCTTGGGGTTCCGCGATAAACTGCGATAAAATGAGGATTTGTTACCTGCGGTGGCCGTGCACCAACGCGACGCTAATATTGAAGTCATCTGTTTACCAGCTATAGAGGCGATTGTGTGGGACACGTGGATAGATTGTGTGAGATATTTCAACGTAACGGCGCATTTCACATTGTGTATTAGACGGGCACCGCCGAGCCGTTTCATTGATAGTTTGGTGGGGTTGAATGTTGACTGTGCGATCTCGTGGCGTTTTGATAACATTGGTTTCGTTGAGACTTGAGTATCGTGCCGAGGAAAATGAATGCCTCGTGTATGGTGAGTGATGTGATTCTGTGATGAGTGTATCTCGTTGAATGAGAAGAAATTTGAATTCGAATGAATACGTTTATATTCATCAACATTCATATAAGCGATTCTACGTTCAATATCGATGAATATTATTCAACATGCAGAATGAATTTTACTTGATATATTCCGTATATATTATCGTATCGGAAGGAAAAAATTGGATGGACTCACATGAAATGAAAATATTCAATGTTTTCGAAATAACAAAAACCCACCTGCGGTGTATATGATATTGAAACTATGATGATTTTATGACGAACGATATTGGTTTAAGATCGGCAATATATTGTATTGTCACAATATATTGTTATATATTATATTATATATATTGTAATGTATAATATTGGATCGGCAATATATTGTGTCTTATTGTTTCTGTATATTGTATATATATATTGTATTATCTATTTTTGTGATAATATATACGATATATATGTGTGTTTATAATAATATATGTTGAAATTGTTCACTCGTAACAGAATATCATCAATTCAGATTCAACTTCAGAATCGCAAGCCTTCCATTTTCAGAGAATAAATGAGCTCTGAAAACAAGAAGAGGTTTTGAACTGTCCAAGTACTCTCATAAAATGTATAACTGGTAGTCTAGAGACTTGGTTTCCATCAAAGTTGAATCTCCATTCGATATGTAAATATTTTTTCGCGTTGGTTAACCTCCGCCATCATTCTCTAATTTACGACTTTAAATAGACGTGGCTTTACCAGTCTGTCAGTTGGTTCTATATAATTTGTAGTCATTTCAATAAACCCCGATTGGATATTCGAATTTGACCACAGTTCTAACATCACTGTTGATTGGACTGCATGATTTCTAACGTCATGGAGGTGGAGACTGCGAGTCGTCAATCCGCTTTGTTCATTGGAAATGAATGAAGTGTTTCCTCTACCGGTACTCTATTTTATTCATGAAATTCATTTCAACATGACTGTTTTCTACAGCAGTGGAAAAACGCCATCCAAATGTCTCCCAAATAACCTAGCTGTCGGTGGGATCGTATAGCATACAAACAACACATCTGAACTGGTCAATACGGATACCATTCTTCTCTTCCTGTCGAAGTTTTCCTTTCAGTTGGCGCAGTGCCTATCAGCATTGCTTCCACTGCCCCACAGCAGTCACTATACAGCCGAGATGTGCCAATCCATACCATCCCAAATACTCTCCAGCGGAACGCAATACATGAACCCGAATGAGCGAGTGCAGAATATTTCCACACTCCTTGGCTCATTCAGTAGATGAATTTGTTCAGAAATTGAAGAAAATGAATTCCTTATTTTGGATTGCGTTTTAACCATAGTTTGTTGTGTATATTGTCGGTGCATTCCTTCACCCATATAACATTTCGGTTGGGGGGTCGTTATGAAAACAATATGATACACGTGTGAAGATGAAATAATGTTGTGTTTCACATATTCAAATTTGACGTTATTCTTGTAATTATACGTTCCATGGTTCAGTTCAAGCTGTTGGTTTCAAGCTTCAGTGAATGAAGTAGTGCGAGCAAGAATGAGGAAAACATATTATTTGCAAGTAGGGTATATTATATTCCTCGGCAATTATTAGTGGCTTGGAATCTAGCTCTGTTGTTTATCAATTCTGTTGCAAACATCCATTACAAAATGAACAGTGCATGCATAATTTTTTTTTTTTTGCCACCGTAATAACATGAGAATAGTTCAAATTTTAGGACGTAAATTGATGATCATATTTGATGAAATTATTCACGGCATAATATGTCACGTTCACTTATTCATAGAAAGTTATCACTGTAAGGTACGAAAGAGTTGAATACACAATGTGATGCTGACAATAATGATTGTTTACGAGACCAAGTACACACATTTTATTGATGGCACATGTGGAAATATTGGGTTCGAATGAGATTATATTCCATCCATATATCACCAAATCATGAATCTCAAAGTCTCACTACAACATACCCTAACGCAAAGGTTGAATGTGATTCTCTCGTATTGTATCATGAACTTCAAGAAACAGTTGGAAGCAGTTTCAGTTATTTAGTTCAAACGGAAACATTATGTTGACGCTGAAAATATTAGGATGCGATCGAAAGGCAGTTAACAATACATACTTGGAGAAACTTTTCTTTACATATGTTCTTAAGATAACACTCGGCCTCTGAATGAAGGGTCGCCATCAGACACAGAATGACAATACAGAAGATGAGAAATATATACCAGTAAATTAAATGATATTGCAGTGAAACAACATACTATCAATATCTATTAGTGATATTAAAATCGTGGAAGACTTGGAATATCCAAGATTGAAATATAATGGAATACTGATATAATATATATTGTGATGATAACCAGCGAGAATCTTGATACCAGTGTCCTCGTGAATAATTCCGAAAAATTGTATGGAAACATGACAGAAAATACTCATATATTTATATAGATACAGTCAGACAAGTATTACCATTACGAATGACAAAATACATCATTTTCTCAATCTCAGTTACAGTCTACGACAATTCTCACGCAATCATTATATTTCTTCACCCCGGCAGAAGATGACAAACTTGAATCAAATAATCACCCTTATTAAATTTAACGGAGTGTTAACGTCTTCAAAACTTGAAAAGGTTGCACTCCATTAAAATTGACTTGTTAGCACTTTCATCGTTCCTTTATATATTTTTATTATTTTTTCCGCTAAAACTACGTCAAAGTTGAAGTTTTCATCTAACAAGCTGTCCGCGTGCAAAAACCCAGTTACCAAGGAGATGGAATGAGTGATGAGTGACGCGTAAAATCAAGACGTGTCCTGGCATTTCGCTTCAGAACTGCGAAACTTTCTGGTGTCAGACCGAGTTAAAGTAATGTTGATTAATTATGGGAAGATGTTGGGGTTGATATCACATGTAAACATCGAATGAATCTCTAATCATAGCTCTAAGATTCCGTCTCGACGTTTAATTTGCATTCAGTGCACGCTGGCGGCGAAAATACTGGATAATAGCAGAATATGGAATTAGGTTTACTCACTAGTACCATTGTTTCAAAAATCGAATGATGCCTCAGTATAATATAACAGTATGGAATGTATAAGGTCTGCACAGGATACACAGTGATGGCCCAATCCGAGCATGATGCATCAGAAGACTGTGAAAGTATACTGAATATGTTTTGTGAAAGAACAAATTTTTATGATACAAATGTGTCATCATCCCACTATATACTGTATAGTTTGGAGGCGCAATCGTGTATACCACTCTCGATTGAAACCTCCGAAAATTCTGAGGATTCAATTCAATTTAATTCGTTCGTTCATTTTTTGAGCAGTAACATTTTACACTCTGTAACAAAAGTACATGCTATGAAATATGTCAATATATTATTACATATATAAAATCACATATTCAAAATTACAAACTAATATTACATTCAATTACTGGAATGCTGAATAAGGATGCTAATAACAATAACCCCAAGGAGAAAAATTTCAAAAAAATATGTTTTTCAAATATATTCAAATAAACACAGAATTTTTGATTAGGAATGATAGACAGTAGGTTCTATCCCGAACTTCTACAAAAATCAGGAACAGACGTTTCAAAGAAAAGTATATCGAAGTGTCATTCTGATGACATGATCAAATGGATATATCAATGATGGATATATCGAGGAAGCTATCAAGAATAGTAACGGGTTGATTTGATTGAATTGAAAAGAGTGAAGCTGTGAAATTACGGTTTCAAAGTCAAGGTATTTGTATAGTCTCTACTATATATCATATGTGTCTTCATGGCTCATCCTACTACTCAAACATCGCGTTCTCTTATGCCTCGTTCTCATTACAGAATTGAACTACAGTTAAGTAGATAACGTTAGTTAAGTTTTAATATGAACGGAACTTGGTTAGTAGTTAACTCTAGTTATGTCTTAACTGAGTTTCTAGAACTCAGTTAGCTTAACTGCGATCAAAATCCACCGCTCTGCAAAGAGCAATATCATTCGTATCGTCACATTGTTGGTTCAAAGCAAGGCCCTCTATATTATTTACATCATTCAAATTATATAGATGACTTTGTTCAAAAACAAGGCGAGATAATATCTAGGTATCAAGAGAAAATCTGTGAATCTATAAATGCAATATAAAAATTAACAGTAATCGAACAGGAAGATGGCAGTGCATGACGTCACTAACAACCATTTTATCGCTGTCAGTGTGGACACTTTACCTCAGTTAGGAACGGTGTCATTCATAATGCTAACTGCAGTTAGCTTAACTGCAGTTAGTGATCCTTTAGTGTGAATGACGTATCAGTATGTGAATCAATCTTGACCTACGAACACTGTGTGTAGAGTACATGGATCATAAGGGCCGTGAATATGTAAACCTCTGAACCGGAGTCGTCGGTTCATCTACATAATATTCAGATTCTTGTGAGAATCTTCCGGCCTCGTCAACCAAACTCACTTTCTAACGAGCGTTTAATTACGCACGCTAATTAACTTAGCTTCACGCAGAAAACGAATCGCATGACAAGGGGTTGAGGGAGGTGGGAAGAGAGAAAAAACATTTCAACTTTGATTTTCCGAACCGCGGAAATGAATATTCCATTTTAATTGAAGACGTATCCACCAAGTTGATTTTGTTGAGGCTGCGTTGAAGATGGAAGGTTAAGATGAAGTGGAATGGGTTGCATAAGTATATTATACGGGATGATTTTTTTTTTTTTTGAGATGGAATGAAATTCAAAAAGTTCAGAATCTCCGTTGTGATGGAAGGGGAGATACCCGGAGAAGAGAATGGAAATATAATTTTCAACAACGGAAATGAGAGGAAAGTACTCGAAGAAGTTTGGGGAGAACGAATATATATATTTATATATATATATATATATATATATATATATATATATATATATATATATATATATATATATATATAAGGGTCAGTTTCTAGAGGGGATATCATGGCAAACGGGTAGCACGGAAATAACAGTTGAAGAGAGAGGGCGGAGGAGGGGAGGATGACAGCGACGGATAAAAGACGGATCGTAGAAATACTTAATAGAATTGAAATGCGTCCACCTCTAAGAATCTGTCTCGCGCATCGTCGGAAAACAGAACTTTCATACCAAGTCACTTCGGGCATCTAACCAGAACTGAAATGACATTTCATAAAAAATATATAATAATACAGCTTGTCATAATTCCAAACGACACTGAATAAAAATGTCAAAACCTTTCTCTGAACATGTTTTGGTTGAATTCTAGATATTCATGTAACCACATGAGATTTAGGGGATCTATCAACATAACGAAAAGAAATACCACCAATATTTTTTTATACCTGTGATACTTTGATTCACAACCATTTTTCGAAGTTGAAAATATCAATCAAAAACTCAACTTCATTTCATTTTCATTGTTTTGTGTTTCCGAGTTTCTGAATGATATCGATAATTTCACAATTATTTGGTTGGTGGACGACCAACATCTCTCGTGGAAACAAGTCTACTGATACACTATCACAATATACGAGGTTCATCTATTTCATTCATATAACACATTATTGGAAAATATTGTTCGGAATTGAATACTTCAATATTGGTAATATTGGATGTAATATCGATTTTAAATATCGCTTTTCATTCTTAACAATATCTCTTGTCAGCTTTAGTTGACTCTGAAGTCAGTTTCTACTCTCCACTGATACAGTCAAAAGAGAATCGACATCCACGAAACATGTGACATCCAATGATTTGGAGAAATATATAAGAAATATCGGAATATTAGATAACTACATTATCCACAGAGAATTGCTGAATTGGGATTACCAACCGTTGGTTTTAACGGTTAGAAAAAACGGTAAATCGTGACCATCAAACAACTGAGTTCCCTCGAAACTGAAATTTCAAGTTATCGATGAGTGAATATATTTATATATATATATATATATATATATATATATATATATATATATATATATATATATATATATATGTATATATATTAAAATATATATATTAATTTATGAATGTATATAAATATATATATATATATATATATATATATATATATATATATATATATATATATATATATTTGATCATTAAAGACGAAATAAAAGAGTAGATGACGACATTCATTGTCATGTATCGTAAAAGTTGGCTGTAGAGTGGGTCTCTTGCAAGTTGTTCTGTGACATGTATCGTTGACACAGATTAAGTGATTCCAAGTAACTTTGTTATGTTCGCAAGTAGAATGCTATGAACGACTAAATGCACTTTGTTACGTCTTATTGTTAATCAATTCGGAATAATCCTCAACAGTCCATGCAACTGAGTCTCAATCGCCGGTGAATACGTGTTGACTGTATGACTTTGAAGTGGTTATTTTGTTGAATGTATGGACAGAAGATGGTCGTGTATCAGCCAAATAATTATAGAAACTTTGGTTTTAAACCGATCACATCAAAACTTTGAGGATCGGGATGGAGAATTAGAATGAGAATAATGAAATGTTCAAGCTTTTCGACAAGTTAGTGAATTTCAACCACAATATCATAAACATAATTGATTCTTGTCCTTATCAGTCAAATTGAAATAGTGGAGAACATGAACAAAATATTGACGGCGTGGAGAACAGAAATAACTCATTCCATTATTGACGAGTGGGAACCATGTGATTGTAATTATTTCACGCTTCCTCAAGTATTTACAGAAAAAAAATCACATCAATCAATCAAAATCAAATATCGTCGAAAACCAGAAACTGACAAGTAGAGTGCGTACAGTAAAATACGTAAACATTAGTAAATTTGTTATGTACTGGTTACAATGGAAATATGTTGTTGCTTTTTTCTTGTTAATCCCATTATAAATAATCATAACACTTTCTGAATACAACGTACCAGAATTCCATCACGTTGCCAGCCTCGGTAGCTCGGTCAGCTGTGTCACCGCCTCGTAGACTGATCACCGTTGAGCGTGGGTTCGAGTCCCACGCAAGGCATGGGTTTTGGTAAACGTCCTTTCACTTATCATCAATTAATAGTTCCATAATCACCTGCTCATTTGTACCCCATGTGACCTAGCTGTTAATAGGGTCGTTTGAAAACAGTGATTATAATCATTCCATCACATTTCATCGATCAATTATGGTTATTGTTTGCTGAACGTCCCCATTAATAGCTAGGTTATACGGGGGTACGGATGAGTAGGTTATGATGGAACTTTAAAATGATGATGAGTGAAAGGACATTTCCAAAAACCCATGCTTCAGGCGGGACTTGAACCCACGTCCGACCTTGAAATCAGTTTCTGAAGCCGTGCGTTATCTCACTGACCAACAGAAGGATGCTTCATCACATATATCAACCATCTTACTAAGTAGAGAAACCGAGTTCTTTTCACAGTATGTTGATCTTTCATACCAATATTTTTCTCATCGATCAGATTTTCTTACTAGGAAAACGCGGGAATTGCGTTGTGAGATGAGCTTTGAAGTATGGAAATCTAGAATGAAAAATATTCTGGCAGCTCAATGCACATTTACGGACCTTGGATTACTTCAAACGTTAAAAAACCTTACCTGCAACTTGTTGATATTTATAATGCTGCAACCTGTTGCATATACACTTTGCAAAACCAATTGATCGAAATATTCAATAGAATGTACACTTTTATTGCGTTTCCTCTGTTATTTCTCATCCGATTGTAGCCAAAATCTCTTGAAAATGTATAATAGTATTGTTCATATTCAGTGAAAATTTGAGAGCTTTTGAAGAGTTCTTGTTTTTCAAGTATTTTACAACGGGTTATTATTAGGAGGATTTTTCGAACTTTCCGATTTTTCCGGAAAAACCTCTCAACCGATTTTTCTTGAGAAAAAATCCCAGCCCATTATGGTATAACAGAAATATGTTGAAAAAGTTTCAAGTTGATAGGTATTTTTTTCTGACCTGTATGCCACGCATGAAATTACAAAAAAAAAAAAAAAAAAACATATTTTTCGGTATGTGAAATGGAATCTTCGGTACGCTCATCTAATCATCCAATTCAGATTCAACTGTTATATCATGAGTATTCTCCAGGTTCCAATGCATTGAAATGTTAATGCGCTTATCAGACTGCTGGCATTGCATTCTAAAACACTGTCGTGGAGAACAATGTATAGAATAGGAACTTTTCAAAGCTGCAAAGTCAAAAAGCTTTTCTCTGGAGCTCAAACAAGCGCTCAAGTTCTCTCAACTGAATACTTTTCCTGGCGATTATTTCTAAAAAGTTACGTGATTCATTTTCATCGAGAAATTGTTCAATTTCCGTATTCTGTCCACGGTTTAATTCCTATGACTCTCTGTAAGAGGAAAAAAGTAGATCAATGTTGACGTATAGTGAAAGTATCGTCAACAAAAGGTCCCATTATAATATTTTTTGATATAATTCCACGAGTTCTCACATAATATGTATTGTATAATCATCTCTTTTGTCTGGGACTCATTGTTGATATGGAGCGAATCATCATTCAAGTATTTAAGACTCTTGATATGTAGAGATGAGAGGGATTCTATGGTTTTGTTTTGTCATTCTACTATGATCAACTCTGTTGAAATTATCTCCAGGGAACTCATTTTCACTTTGTAGAGTTTACTATCTTGTGCTTTGCTTTGAAATGTTTTCGATCTGATTCATTTTCTCCTATTCGAGTTTTGATACAGGTGCTCGAAAAGATGCATATTAATTAACCCTCATCGAGATACGGTAATTCTGCAGCCGATAATGACCTACGCTCATTCCAATCTTGGCGACCATATTGGACATTTGATGATAGAATCTGAGCATGGCATTTTAAATCATCACCAATATAATGTCAAATTTGGCGGAAACTTTGCGGTTTTCAAAGTGCTGTGGAGCTAATGCCTGGACATGAATATGTAAACCTTCTCAACATTGAGTAACCCATCTCGGTAATGAATATCTATGAACAGAAGACCGCATGAGATCCGTTCATATTCCATTCCCAATACTGGTGATGTGAATTATCAACTTCCGATTCCATTTTCGGTATACATTCAATCAATTAATTCGCTATTTTCCCTATTTTTCATCAAGTATGTGTATACTGACTACTTCCCTTATACAACAGTGTTACCCACACAAACACTCCAGGTATGCAATAATATGGCATTATTGAATCTCTCCATGCTCATTGAACCGTCATGCACATCACGATCGCATGAACACAGTATCAACTATCACGTACCCTCCACACATACACGTCGACGAGTGCCTAGCATCGCCACTTGTAACCTATTGTATCATGTACAACATACAAGCAGGGTCCTTATCATTATTATCATGCACCCTCGAACACACACTCTCTCTCTCTCTCTCTCTCTCTCTCTCTCTCTCTCTCTCTCTCTCTCTCTCTCTCTCTCTCTCTCTCTCTCTCTCTCTCTCTCTCTCTCTCGATCTCGATCTCTCTCTCTCAATCTCTATCTCTCGCTCTGAACAGACTACCCCTCTCTCTCTCACACACACAAACACTATCAACACATATACACCACATTACTACCATCCGAGGTACCTCTGAAGCGTATTCATCGAGTAACGCAGTTCCGACAACCGACCGCTACGGTGACGTCCCAGAAAACGATCCGGTCGTTCCATCATTGATAATATATCACCTGACCGAGATACGTTACTCCTGGAGCCGATAGCGACATATGCTCGTCTCGATCTCGGCGGGGCCATATTGGGTATTCACGAATGGAATATATGCCAAGCATTCTGTATGATCACTCATATATGTCTAATATGACGGTTAACTTCTCAGTTTGCGAAGCGGTGTGGTTACTGCTGAGACACAAATATGTACGCCTCCTTCAACGTTGGCGAACGCATCTCGGTTATCGTCATATATATATATATATATATATATATATATATATATATATATATATATATATATATAAATATGTATATTTATACATATATATATATATATATATATATATATATATATATATATATATATATATATATATATATATATATATATATATATATATATATATAGCCCATGAAGGTCGTTTACCGAATCTACACGCACAAATATCACCTTTATCTGTCCAGCTGTGACATTATCAGGATATTCTAATTTCCGAGGGCTAGATTCACGATGATAAACGTAAATGCGTTTCTCAAGAAATTCACAATTGCAATGTTGAAGCAGGAAATTGTTTCATTACAGAAGTTTTTCAAATATACTGATGGTAGCCTTATAGAGTCTGGACGAACTTATCATTCCGTGGATACACGAAAGAAGAAGAATATCTGTGAATAATTCAATGAATGTTCAATTGAGATGCAATTGAAACTTGATGATCAATAATTTGATGTAAATAATTTTGGTGAGAGTCTCTCATCTTTTGATATAGCCTCCCGTTCCTAGTATAAGTATCAGTTCCACAATGATCTGGAGTTTCTCGCTGATTTTAATTTCCATGAAAATGTCTCGTTGAAATGGTGTCGTATTTTCTCTGTGTCGATATCATTCAATTTACAATTCTGGAAACAATTTCCACCAGTTTAATACAAAGATCGACGTTTGGAATCACTCGGGTTTTCCCGACTCCCTTCTAGCGGATGCTCGTCGTAACTGTGCCACCCGTCGTTGTCTCTCTACATTGATCACGTGACAGAATGTGTGCATAATGCGTACCTAACGCCTATGAGCGTGTTGGCATGGCGACGCGCGTATTGTGCCAGCTGTGAATAGTGATAAGCCCACCTGACGAGGATATTAGCACGGATCTCACTTGAAGTGCGCTGACGCATTACACAAGTGTGTGTGGATAGAGCGCATTTAGGAGTCCATGGGAGTAGATTTAGCGACAAATGAGTGTTTTGGTGATGACTTTTGAACGGTATGAAATATCAACATCTTCACACAAAGTAAACACAGATAGTTTTAATACCTTCAGGATGGTTCAAGTGATTAATATTTGACTCGTGTGGCATAATTGTCAAGCGTATACAGCTGAAAGAAGCACATTTTTGGCCGTATACGCCGGGCAATTATAATGGAATTCTATACCATCTCGAAAAAAATTCCAAATAGCTGTGTTCCTTTCACATATCAGGATTCGGATATCTCATAATGTGCAGAAGCCATCATCAAAATCATATATATATATATATATATATATATATATATATATATATATATATATATATATATATATATATATATATATATATATATATATATATATATATATATATATATATATGTATATATATATATATATAAATATATATATATATATATATATATATATATATAAATATATATATATATATATATATATATATATATATATATATATATATATATATATATATATATATATATATATATATGTATTTAATATATGAATGGAAATATATATATATATATATATATATATATATATTTATATATATATATATATATATATATATATATATATATATATATATATATATATATATATATATATATATATATATATATGACAATTGAACTTCTTGGATACGATCCAATATCGAGGTATTAGGGATGTTATAGTCATGTCGAAAACGATACGTCTCGACGACCTTTTGACCTTTTTTGACACGACTTCAACATCTTCTTCTCATATATATATATATATATATATATATATATATATATATATATATATATATATATATATATATATATATATATATATATATATATATACATAATATATATTATATATATATATATATATATATATATATATATATATATATATATATATATATATATATATATATATCCACCGGCACAGTAGCTGAGTGGTTAGCTCACTTGCTTCGTGATCCGGGAGGTGAAGGGACATATCGGACCCGGTTCGATCCCCGCCACCGTCCATCTTTACATGGATTTTTCGTGGTTTCCCTCTGTAGTCTAGGCTAATGCCGGGATGGTTCCTACAATATAGGCCACGACCGATTCCTTCCCACTATCCTTTCCACCACCCATAAAAAACCTTTATCTCATCATCCCATCATCTCATTAATCATTCATCCGACGCCAATAGATCTTAGTCATCATTACAGTGCGTCGTTGAAACCCAATAAAAAAAAATAAAGAAAATATATATATATATATATATATATATATATATATATATATATATATATATCCACATGAATACCAGTATTGATATTTCATGTTTCTTATGAAAAAAAAAATGTGATATTGATGAAATTGAATCAACTCATATGAATTGTCTATCTTACAGGCTCGAAAGTAATCTCTATCTACATTATCATAATATGATTCAAACGAAGTCGTTCCACCATCAAGGCCCATGCAGCATAATGACTCGTGTTTGCGAATTGCTTATTGTGATGTGGGCGTCGATAGCGTTGATGTTGTCGAGGGTGTTGATGGTTGAAGGGAGGCGTTTTGCTCGCGTCACACGCGCGTGTTACTAATACGCAACATCGTTAGGCCCGGCGTTACGCACTGCCAAAATGTCCCACACTTCTTCCGGGCGACGATGCATAGAACCATCATTCGACGAACCGGCGAGATTCAATAATGAAATGTAAACGAAATTCACGAATATTTACGTTTTTTTTCATCACGAAGTTGACTTCAGTTACATTATTATCGTTCTCGTTTTTTCTTTTAAGCATCCATTATTGGATTTCATCTCATTTTTTTTTGTCTGCTTTATATATAGAATGTTATTTGCGATGGAGTTTGGCTGATTGGTAATTTTACCTCTCGATGAATTTCGCTCGTTCGCTCCGTTATTGGAATATTATTCTACGCGGAATTAAGGATCATGGTATTGACTCACTGAAAGCTGTTTCATACAAGATTGTTATAAGAACACAAAGAAAAGGGTTTGCGTTTTTCTTTCGCGAACAGAATCTAGACATCTGAATCCTTTGCTGCTGTATGTAGGAGCGAAACGTATCATTTCAAGAAAGAAGAATATGAGGAAAGGATTCTGAATGTGTCACAAATTAGATATGGAGATTCAAAGTCGGATAATGTTTAGTAAATTTGTTCATCTTTTGCCTCACTCCACCACATTCTTTCAGAAGCTAGAGTCATAGTCAACTATGACTAGTCATTTTAACAAAATCATAATTTTTGTAACATGATACTATACTCAAGCCCGTGGTGTGTGTCACCATGTGTGAACAATGTCAGAAATGCAGACTCTACAATAATTTATCATTCATAGAATGGCATGATTCTTGAATTGAGAAAAATTGAATCGAAATTGATAGGCTTCGAGAAGTATTGTTGGAAATTCATCGGAAATGTCTGCAATGCATTTTTTGATTTTAATTCATACATTTCCACCATCATGTGACGTCACTCATTGTTGAAGCGACGCGACAACAAAGACCACCAATTGTTCTCGACCAATCACAATCTCTGATAGTTCATCAGCTCCCTTCATCACTAAGGTGACTATTGTTAGATGATGTCATCAACTTTCTCTCTCCACTCACACCGGAACTAGTTATTCTCTAGCTCTCTCCTCTAATGTCACGATAATTCATCATCTGATTATTCAACAAGTAGGCCTACTTTCTAGTTCACGTTTTCAGCGTTCATTTCTCATTTTCCCGGTGATATATGATTGATGAGAATCTACAACATATCCGTTGCAAGATGAGAGATGTATTCACACATAATGTACTCGATAGTTATTTACACACCTTGGTTTCGAAATCATTCATCTTGGTCGCTGCGTTCATTATAGTCAACATCTTTGTTACGCTCTTGTATTGAACGAACCTTCGGTTTTTTTACAATTCTATAACTTTCTAATATTCAAAATCGATACTATACAGCATACCAACAATGGTCAGTGAATATCAATAATGAGTCTTTCAAACCGTTTCTTCAAATCAGATATGGTGAGTCGAAAGTGAATCATTATCAAAGTATATACATTGTATATTGTATCAACAATAATGATAACCATGGTGATATATCACCGAGTACAACTTGCGTATTCATTCCACTGGGTAAACTGAATTCAACTGTCATACTGTGAGAAAATTCATGTATAAATGACGGCTTTATTTACGTAATCTTACGTAAATCTTTACGTAAATCTTTACGATGAATGACCATGGAGGTCAAGCTCACTATGAATTCTGAATTATAATTACCAGAATTGAAAATGAGAGAAAGAAAGCCTATTGTGATAAAATATCGTGATACAATAAAAAACCCAATTGATGGTAACAATTGAATGATATTAAATTCAATTATATTATGTGAGGTGGTAGTGGTAGTGGTTATTTGTTCATCAGCAAAGATATGCTATCGACAGACTTGATAATAAAAATGTTCAATACAAAAATGAAGAAGTGAATGATGAAATGAAATGAAATAATAGAATATAACGCACAAATAGAATTCATACATAGTGATGATAGTTTCTATAACCTTGAACGAGATATTATAATACAAATCATGAGAATATACGATACCTAATAATATTAGCCTGATAATTATCGACTATTTCACCATTCTTAGATCATTCACCAATTAACGAGATTCCAAAAGCCACTCTTTTCTTATGGTTTTGGATCAGCACATCATCTTCGATCAATTTATAACAATTCATTATGAATGTAGATGAAATTCGTTTATCTCTCATTCTACTGGGGATTCTATCGAAAAACCTCATTCTTTATTTGTACACTCACTTGTATTTGTGTATTTGTGGAATGTGTGTATACGTACCGTGCATTATTGTCACCAGCATCGACAAAAAAAAAAACGTATATATATATATATATATATATATATATATATATATATATATATATATATATATATATATATATATGAAGCTCAATCATATTGAGTAAACAACCTAACCCCAACGATGTTGTCATTTCAGTTCTCTTCTCATATATTGATGGAAGTTACTCTCACATTTTCTCCACTTTTTTTATATGATGTAGACGTCAAAAGAATAATATTTAATTATGTTGTTCAAATATTAGATTGTTTGTTTTATGTTGTTGATACCTCAAGAGATGCTATGCAGGTATACTCCTAGACCCCACCTACATATACCAGTATCCAATAGAGAAGAGAGTCGTATACAAACAGAATCATCTTGAAAATATCAGTAATAACACCATTCCTCTGCCGCTTTGAAGATTCAATTTTTTTTCTAGAGAAGCAAACCCGTTCTTCATCTCAAGCCTCATCCTAGAGATCATAACACATTTATGAAATGACAAATATACAAATACGACGGTGAAATTTGTGTTTGTTAACTTGGTGAACTGCCTACTTCTTTCGTGGTTACAAGTATACCTTACCAATATTACCTCCTTACTCTCTTCTCTTCTTGACAACCCCTCATAGGCTCCTCTGTCTTTTTTTTTATACGATCAAGAATATTATATTACGTTTACATAGAAAATGAATTTCTCTCGTATAGTATGGCAACATATACGCACTGCAATGGGATTAGGTTATTCAAAGGAAAAGCGTCTGTGTACGAAATATTTGTTTAATACATTGTTAGTATAATCTCTGTATTTTTAGCAATGTGAGGAAGATTTGAAAAATAAATATTCGGAAGCGCGCAGACAGAATGTGTGTAATGTGTGCTCCTAGCCTGATGGAATATTCGCTCCATTATATTCGTGAAGGCGTGTTCGGTACTATTGGTGATAATTTTGTGATGAACTATTTCAAACCCGGCACTTCCACCAATGTGTTGTAAATATTATTACGAATGAAAAGTGGAATATTTGCACGTTATTTTGAATGTTTTGTGGAATATATTGAGATTTCAGCTCAAGAATCGAAAATATATTGAACAAAACGGCTCCTCCACCAAATTCTCTGTGTGTTCAGAATGAATTGTGGATTATCACTTTGACATTGAATTATTCATTCTTTTAGTGACTAAATGAGAATATTTGAGCTTTTCCTCCATTTTTTTTTCAAGGAGGTATCCCTGCAGATTATTTTGTGATCTTTTGTATTCCCTTC
>OZ023328.1:14462949-14467949 GCA_964007535.1 Brachyptera risi | reverse complement strand
GAGAGAGTATCTCGAATCCCATTATCCTGTATTCGAGTATTATTAACGATGTGACATTAAATCCTTGTAAATTGAATGTGAGTTGAGTTTGAGATGATGAGTGGATGAATATTAGGAATGGGATGAAATTGATCCACGTATTAACTTGAAACTGATCGAATTAACAAGGATAGAATACCATCTCGAATGTGAAGCATGAACTCACTTTGGAGTTGATATACTTTCCATTCAATTGACCATTGTAGATGGGCGTGACTTATACGAAGCAGGGAAAATTTCAGATACCTTGATTGGTTATTTCCCTATTTTCCCTGCATTCATCACTGTCCACTTGATTGGTGTCTATATTTTGTGACATCACGAACGCGGACGATCTACAATGGTCAATTGAATTGGTTTTTGAACGACACAGAGAGAAAAATGTTGGAGATGCATTCCTCCAGCACCGTGCATGCACTCCTCAAGAATTAGATAGTAAGTGAGTAAGCTCACTTTTTTAGGGTTGTAATGAGATTTCAATTTGGTACAAGTTTGAGAATGATAACAAATTCATGATACACTGCAATCACATGGAACTGCATCTGTATGAAGTCTGACCAAATGAATACACTAATTTCAAAAAATCAGAATAGAATGTTTAATTGAAAAACGATGATTCCATTTCAAGTTCCTTTGTAATAAATACATATATAATCATATAACTCCATCTCATGTAATATAGGTCAATCAAAGCTCCGTGAGGAATCACTTCCGCCCGAATTATAGCAGCACGGTTGCACGGCCTTTTCCGGCCCGGTAAATAAGGTGACCCAGTCAGAGACTTTATGTCAAGTTTCTGATCATATGATCCGTTACGTTCAATAACGGAAAGTAGATACATTATCATCACGAATGTAAGTGAATGGACAGTCGTTATTTCATGAAATAACGTAATTAAAAATGTATCCCTGAGCG
Source organism: Brachyptera risi (assembly GCA_964007535.1). Lineage (NCBI taxonomy): Eukaryota > Metazoa > Arthropoda > Insecta > Plecoptera > Taeniopterygidae > Brachyptera > Brachyptera risi. The sequence continues at coordinate 14,466,995 of OZ023328.1, read as the reverse complement.
AAGCATCACATTTCAATCATATTGAAAAAACTGCTTCTACTGGATTGTATTTGTACAAGTCGATGATATTGAAATGTATGGAGATGAAAATCATCGATTTATGTCTTTTCAACATCTAAACTTGATGCAGAATCATAGTTCCTCGATTGAGCTAGGCTATGGATGAAAGTAGTGCTTATTTAAACAATTGAAATCAATTTGCGATCAAGTGTTAACAAATATGGATACAACATACCAACTTTAGACCAAAGTTCATTTCTGAGATCTCACATTCTCAAATTGTAGTTATAGGAAACACACAGTTAGCGTTAACAATATTTTCATCGGTGCTCAATTTTGCTACCGATGGTAAACCAACTTCGATATATTATCTTCTGCTTGTATGCACAATTCAAGCATCAACTACAGCAGACAGTGTCGTTTCTCTCTTGTCATCGAGCAGCGATATTTATCCGGTGTTCGATTCCCGGCGGGATCAATCACTTGTTGGTAACAAATCACGAGACGACGCTTCCATCTTCCAGTCTCGAGCGGGGCAACTTGGTTCTGTATTCTTGCACGTCGGAAACTGAATGAGGAGTCATATTTTAAACTGAATTAAACATATACATAAGCAATAGGAAAGCCTTTCTTTCGCGTGTTATATTATTTAAGACGGGGTATTATTGAGACATGGAAAGAAAGATGACGAGAGAGTACGCTTTCCAGTGCAATCAATCGACGAATGGTGGCAAAATATCTATCAACAACGTCACGATTTATTTATTCATTTTACTCATTGATTCATTCATTTTTTCATTTTTTTTCTCCTAATTTGTTTTATTATTATTATTTGTATACCAACATACCTCATCATGATATAAAGGAGGTGCATACTAACTCGCGTCTTCAAATTGAAATATTTTGGGGTCAGAATCTGAGTGCAGGGTCCCATTTTCCTGAAGTTCAACTACCGTTATCATATGAAACTATATAAAACAACAATGATATACAATACAACCAGTACCTAGCCACTCTAATTAACATCTAATTCACGAGGAAATCCGCTGAATCGTGGCAGGCAAATGAGACTTTTGGCTCTGATTTGACCACAGAAAACCACAGATACCATCCAATTGATCAGTGTGGGAGTCCGAGAACAATCTTCATATCACGGTGAAGTCTATTGGTATCACCACATTGTCTCAACTCTTTTCTTATCGATATCATTGTTTAGAGAAACACGCGCTTTGATTGTTTACTTTTCATAAGTTCCAGTGTTCAACACTGAATAACTTACCTGCTTGTTGTCAAATCTGAAAAAAAATGTTCATTTCTCATATAAGTGGAGCACTCTCGTATTGTTTATACGTTGAAATTATTCAAAAATATGCATTGTTGGTGTACTTGGCATGAATTGCTCAGTATCGAAAAATGTATGGATCACTCCAAATACTGTTCTGAGTTCATCAATGATAATTTCAATTAACTGCTTGTACGTTGATAAGATAAAATATAAAAACTCGCCAATCTTCAGAATTTTTCATACAGTAACAATTCTCGAGTTTTTCCATATATTGTTATCTCTCATTTCTCAAAGAGAAAAAAAGACTGAATATTTATGATTAGCGGTTTCAAATTTTCGAAACCACGATATACCGACTTGGTGTTTCAATTTGAACTTGACTTTCATACTGTGAAATGTTTTTTGACTATCTCTGACCATGTAATCAGGTATATTGTAAAGGATATGGAAATTTTAATTCTCTAACGTGACTGGTTTTCAGACATCAGACCCAAAGCTACTTTGAAAAATACTATTCCTACGATCTGTTATCCAAGAGTCATTAGTCTAGTTTTACTGAATCCATTCTTTCGAACAGATTCAGTGGATGACCTGAATTGCATCTTGATGCATTCAAAAATGAGGCTCAAGTTTATTTTTTGAAAAAGAATGGAATTTCACCTTGCAGGAAGTTCAAGTTGGCTATAATTTGAATTTAATCCAGATTTAATTCGGTTTATGAATAATTAAAAAACGACTGAACAAAATCACTTCAAAATGAGATCGACTTTCAAGTTCAGTCAATGGAGAATAGGATAACTACAGTTTTATGCAGAGTCATGAGTAATCGTTCGAATGTGTTTTGCATAATTTAGTTGAACTGCAATTATTTATACACGTTATTATTTCTCGAAATTGTCCACTGTGCTGTAATTAGAAGGCAATCAATTATGTCTTTACAAAAAAGAAAGAACTATATGATTATACATTATATACAATTAACTGATTGGAGAAAAAAATGAATAATCTATCGCTCTGGCAAATCGATGGAAGAAAATTCATGTAACTCAATAACTGAGCAATGAGCTTTCCTCCGTAGCTCAGTCAACTGAGGCACCGGCCACATTGTTTCAGAACTGAAGATCAAAGTTAGAAATGGGTTCGAGTGCAATCAAACATACTCTAAATACTTTCAGTATCACTCAAATCATGAAAGACTCGACATAATTAAGAGCAAATGACGATAATGATTCTTGACGAATGTTGAATGATTGGATGAGCGAAGCGAAGAATCAATTTCATCATACTCGAGAAAAAAAGTGCTTTTTTTTCGCACTCCACAGGTCAAACAAAGATTCAAAATCACTTAAAACTTGGCATCTACAAGTGTCCTTATCTAATTTGATACTGTATAGGTTTCAAGGCGCAATCGCTCAAACCACATCTGAGAAAAATCATCTCAAAGTACTGAAAACATCCCATGCGAATAAGTCAGAGGGAAAAATTCGTTGACAATATTTTCTTCGGAAGAATTCAAATTCTCATGAAATTTCTATTTGATGATTATACACATTATTCCGAACTTTCAGTCAAATCAGATCATCCGTTTCGATGTAAAAAATATATGATCCATTTTTTTTCAAATCGCTTGAAGCTATTAAGAAATCAATCAACAAAAGGTGTCACCAATTAACTGCAAACGATCAAAACAAAGCCTCCTTTATTATTGAAGAGATTAATTGGAGAAGAGGATGGCAGTGACGTTTTGTTTGGATCGTGAGATGGATATATATAATAACCAATCCAAGGATAAGTTGATATGTTCTAGCTCATCCATCAACGCGGCAATACATAACGCGTTTTCCTAGTAATGGATGGATAGTGATAAGTGATGATGATAAAGCTGGTCACGTATCATTAATATATTGATGCTATTTGTGAAGCCGTTAGTGAATTCATTTTTTTTCAAGTATTGAAAGTTTGACATGCAGCCATTGTTTCTCAATGGGGACGAGAGATGAACATTCAGGATCGTTTGAACGGAGCGATCTTACTTTCTCGAAGAAGAAGTTTGTTATAGCTTATTGTGAAAAATTGGGAGAATCAGGGTGATACGTTAAGGAATGAAGATCAATTCAAAAGTTTGGAAAATTCAAACTATGTTAATGGACGACTCGAAATGGACGTAGCTTCACCTTAAGGCCAGTTGGATGTATATCATTTGTTTTAATTCGAAGATACCCCGATTGTATATTTGAATTTGGCTACAGTTGTAACAGTCCTGTTGATTGGACGGTATGATCTGTGACGTCAAGGGGGCGGAGACTGCGAGTCGTCAATTGGATTTGATAATTATATAGTGATCGTATATAGTGAGCAGTTAATATATAGTGGGTAGGCCTGTATTCAGAAAATAAATTTGACAATTGATCAACATTTCAGTGAATCTCCTAATTGGTTAAACACGTTCACATTGAACGTGACCAATTGACAAGAGAGAGACGATTGCTGCTAGTACCATCTTAATGAAAATCTATTCCAGATGTTGTTCTTTTATAGCACAAAAAAATATAATTAAAAACACGGTAGATTTTCATTATGAAGCTCTCAATGAGTTTGTACTTTTCTCAATTATCTCCCTCTTTTCATTTACAACCCCCGAAGCAGAAAACCACAAATAAAAAAGCATCCCTCGTGACATCGGCCTGTACAGAAGTTTGCTGCGGGTTTTTGTAATCCTCAAAGAGGTGAATCTTGTTCCATGTGATGGCTGCGGGCAGAA